>PVHT020000521.1:6317949-6401008 GCA_004024745.2 Catagonus wagneri
AAGTGAACAGACTGATCACTAGAAATGAAATTGAATATGTAATGAAAACACTCCCTACAAATAAAAGTCCAGGACCAGATAGCTTCACAGGCGAATTCCACCAAAAATTAAAAAAAGAAAAGGATATTATACTCACCCTCCTTAAAATTTTCCAAAAGGTTGAAGAAGATGGAACATTCCCAAAGACATTCTATGATGCCACCAACACCTTAATACCAAAACCAGACAAAGATACCACCAAAAATGAAAACTATGGACAATACCATTGATGAATATAGATGCAAAAATTCTCAACAAAATTTTAGCCAACCGAAGCCAACAACATATAAAAAAGGTCATACACCATGACCAAGTGGGATTCAACCCAGGTTCACAAGGATGGTTCAACATATGCAAATCAATCAAAGTCATACACCACATTAACAAAAGAAAAGTCAAAAAAACACATGATCATCTCAATAGATGCAGAAAAAGCATTTGACAAAGTCCAACATCCATTTATGATAAACACTCTTACCAAACTGCGTATAGAGGGAACATTCCTTAACATAATAAAAGCCATTTATGACAAACCCACAGCAAATATAATGCTCAAGGGAGAAAAGCTGAAAGCCTTCCCACTAAAATTCTGAAAAAGATAAGAATGCCCACTTTACCACCGTTATTCATCATAGTATTGGAAGTCCTAGCCACAGCAAGCAGACAAACAAAATAAATAAAAGGTATCCAAACTGGAAGAGAAGAGGTGAAGTTGTCACTGTATGCAGATGACATGATGCTATATACAGAAAACCCTAAGGAATCAACTGAAAAACTACTTGAACTGATCAACAAATTCAGCAAAGTAGCAGGATATAAGATTAACCTTCAGAAATCAGTACCATTTCTGTATACTAACAATGAAATATTAGAAAAGGAATACAAAAATACAATACCTTTTAAAATTGCACACCTAAAAAATCAAATACTTGGGAATACCTGAACAAGGAGGTGAAAGACCTATATGCTGAGAACTATAAAACATTAATCAAGGAAATTAAAGAGGATTCCAAGTAATGGAAAGATATTCCATGCTCCTGGGTTGGAAAAATTAATATTGTAAAAATGGCCATACTACCCAAAGCAGTCAACATAATCAATGTAATCCCTATAAAGTTACCCAGGACATTTTTCACAGAATTAGAACAAACAATTCAAAAATTTATATGGAACCACAAAAGTCCCAGAATGGCCAAAGCAATCCTGAGGAACAAAAACCAAACAGGAGGCATAACTCTCCCAGGATTCAGGCAATTTTACAGGGCCACAGTAATCAAGATGGTGTGGTACTGGTACAAAAACAGACATACAGAACAATGGAACAGAATGGAGAATCCAGAAATAAACACAGACACCTATGGTCAATTAATCTTCGACAAAGAAGGCAAGAACATAAAAATGGGAAAAAGACAATCTTTTCGGCAAGTGTTGCTGGGAAAACTGGACAGCCGCATGTACATCAAAGAAACTGGAACATCCTCACACCATGCACAAAAATAAACACAAAATGGCTTAAAGACTTAAACATAAGACAAGACACCATTAAACTCCTAGATGGGAACACAGGCAAAACATTCTCTGATGTAACCTTACAAATGTTTTCTCATGTCAGTCTCCCAAAGCAACAGAAATAAAAGCAAAAATTAACCCATGGGAACTAATCAAACTGACAAGCTTTTGCATAGCAAAGGAAACCATTAAAACAAAAGAAAAAAGACAGCTTACAGAAAGGGAGAAAATAGTTTCAAATGATACAACTGACGAAGGCTTAGTCTCTAAACTATACAAACAACTTAACACAACTCAACAGCAAGAAAACCAACAACACAATTGAAAAATGGGCGAAAGACCTGAATAGATATTTCTCCAAAGAAGACATACAGGTGGCCAGCAAGCACATGAAAAAGCACTGATTATTAGAGAAATGAAAATGTGGAGAAAAGGGAACCCTCCTACACTGTTGGTGGGAATGTAAATTGGTACAAACACCACGGAAAACAGTACCTTAGAAAACTATACATAGAATGAACATATGACCCAGCAATCCCACTCTTGGGCATATATCTGGACAAAACTTTCCTTGAAAAAGACACAGGCACCTGCATGTTCATTGCAGCACTATTCACAATAGCCAAGTCATGGAAACAACCTAAATGTCCATTACAGATGATTGGATTAAGAAGATGTGATATATATACACAACGGAATACTACTTAGCCATAAAAAAGAACAAAATAAAGCCATTTGCAGCAACATGGCTGGAACTAGAGACTCTCATACTTAAGTGAAGTAAGTCAGAAAGAGAAAGACAAATACCATATGATTTCACTTATATCTGGAATCTAAGATATGGACAAATGAAACTTTCCACAGAAAAGAAAATCATGGACATGGAGAACAGACTTGTGGTTGCCAAGGGGGAGGGGGAGGGGGGAGAGAGTGGGATGTATAGGGAATTTTAGGTTAATAGATGTAAACTAATGCTTTGGAATGGATAAACAATGAGATTCTGCTGTATAGCACTGGGTACTATGTCTAGCCACTTATGATGGAGCATGATAATGTGAGGAGAAAGAATATATACATGTATGTGTGACTGTGTCACCTTGCTGCACAGTAGAAAACTGACAGAACACTGTAAACCAGCTATAATGGAAAAAATTAAAGTCATTATAAATGAAAAAAAAAAGGATTTTGAAGCAACAATAGAAAGAATGGTCTATGTTTTCCTCTCCTCTCCTCTCCTCTCCTCGCCTCTCTTCTCCTCTCCTCTCTTTTCTGATATTTGGACACACAGTTAAACAAGATAAGCAGTTTAAAACTGCTTATAGTTCCTACTAAGTATACATTCATCTAAGTGATTAATGTAAAAACAAAACAGAATGTGATCTGGTACCCCAAGCTAGTGGAGAAGACTCTGTTGAGGGTAATAGCTATATTTTGATATTTTTATCCCAATGCTGAGCTGATATTCAATGCATGGGAAATAATGAATATGTAAATAGAGCATAGAGATAGACCAACTGCTCTTATTTTGTGCAAAGTTTATTCATAAAAGCAGTAAGAAGCAGATAAATTAGCAAAGGAAAATGTGATCCTGAGAGAAGTGGGAAGGAAACCAATAGGGTGGAGAATCATAAGACCAAGTGAAAGAAGCATTTAACATTAGAGAGTGATTGAGGTCATATGCAGCAGAGAAATATGAAAGAAGGGTCAGCATAAATCTTGGAATCAGATTTGTATATCAAAATAATTTTATGCAGTGGTAAAAGCAATCAGTTCTGAAACCAGATATAGTGTGATTCCCATGGTGACCACTTGACCTTTGACCTTTTATTGTCTAAGTCTCCTCATTTGTATTTAATTGGTTTTATATAAGGAGATGACATAAATGAGATAATCTATGTGTTTAGCATAGAGCCTGGAATATAGCTAATGCTATCAACAAGTCTGTTAAAGTATTTAATGAGCTTTGGCAGAAGAGTATTTTTTTTTAAGATTAATTTGTATGTGAAATATTAGTAGGAGTTAGAATTACCATGGAAAGTTATGGAAGGATATGGGAGTGAGATATACCTCTAGATGCCTGCTGGATTCAAGGACAACACTCCATTTTTCTGCTCCATCTGGCCAAGCTGAACCAGTTGGCAAGACAAAAATTTGATTTTGTCATAATACACGATAAAACCAGCTTCACCAAAACTGACTTACTCTCTAGAGTTGAAAAGCTATGGGGCAGGTTTGGGTGCATCTACTCAAAGGACCCATGTACTTATCATTCCAAATTACTTAATTGGCTGCACCATCAGACACCAAGGTGCCAACATTAATAAGAACCACCGGGTGTCCAGGGCCAAGATCAAAATTGCCAACCTGGTAGAAGGCTCTTCTGGTAGGGAGGTTACTATCACTGGTTCTGCTGTCAGTATTAGTCTGGCCCAATATCTAATCAGTGTCAGGGTTTCCCCTGAAAACAGCATGGGGTGAAGCTACAACAGTGTAGGTTCACTCACAATTCCTCTCTGCAGTTGGATTACTCGTGATCCAAATGTGTAATTTCTGGTAAGTAATTTTAAGTTTTAAATAATCTGTAAGTTTTCAGTTTCTATACAACTTTATCACCCACTAAGAATTTAAAGATAATATTCTGTTTAGCTGTTAATGCTGGGATCCATACTTTGTTTATAAGTATACGTAGTTTATAAACTTTTTGCTGTTTTAAATTTTGTTTTGGGTTTTTTGGGTTTCTGTAATGTCAAGAACTAAAAAAATTAAAATGGATTTGTAAGAAATTTCCTTATCCTTGCACTTTTGATTAATTAATGATTAAAAATGAAATCTTAAACCATAATGGAAGTAAGAATTACATGACATAGAAAGGAGAGTAATGGTCCTCACTGATGAAAAGGATGAAAGAGAAAATATTTCACCATCATCATTTCCTCACATAGCAGTTGACTTTATAATGCAATAAAAATCTTGATTTGGGATACAGAGTCATTGGAGATAAAGATATCCTTATGGAAGTATTAGAATGTTTCAAAGATGATCAGTCCGTTTGGGTTCAGAATGAGATACCATGTTTTTGAGAATGAGAATGATGAGTACCATGGACAGTGTCTCTCTGGTTTTAGGCATTTCTGTCCCACCTTCACGTTTTTTGGCCATAGCTTTGTCCACTTATACTAGTGTTATTTAATATTTTCCTTTAAATAAACTCTTTTTCAAAATATTAAGTATTTATATCATCTAGATATTGCTTATATTCCTAAGAGATGACATCTAAGATTTTTAACACATTGATTCTCTCTTATATAATGCATATTAAAGAAAATGTTAATGACCAAATTTTAAATAATAAAATTGGGGAGCTCCTGTCATGGCTCAGTGGTTAACAAACCTAACTGGTATCCATGAGGACACAGGTTTGATCACTGGCCTGGCTCAGTGGGTCAGGGATACATCGTTGCCATGAGCTGTGGTGTAGGTTGCAGATGTGGCTCCAGTGCCACGTTGCTGTGGCTGTGGCTTAGGCCAGCAGCTGCAGCTCCAATTCATCCCCTAGCCTGGGAACTTCCATATGCCATGGTATGGCCCTAAAAAGCAAAATGATTATGATGATGATGATGATAATGATGATGATGATATCTGTTCATGTATTCCTCCAACTCTTCTTTCTGACTATCAACGATAAGCTTAGTATACTTTGGGAATCATTGTAATAAGCAATAGATAGGAGAAAAGAAGGCATCAAAAATCCTAAGATGAAGTTAAAGATTATCTTGACTTATTTATGCCTAAATTTGTAGAATCCCAGGCCATCTGAATAACAAAAATCATTTGCTGACCTGGAAAAACTTTTTTCATTTTTAAGATTGGGACCAGGAATGTGGTGCTTTACTACACGTATATAGTAAAATTCAAAGGTTGCTTAAGATGTGAGTCTCCAAGTCTGAAAATCCCTTTTTTTTTTTTTTGCTTTTTAGGGCTGGACGAGCAGCATATGGAGGTTCCCAGGTTAGGAGTCTAATCAGAGCTGTAGCTTACAGCCTACACAACAGCTCATGGCAACACCAGATCCTTAATCCACTGGGCGAGGCCAGGAATCGAACCTGCAACGTCATGGTTCCTAGGCAGATTCATTTCTGCTGCGCCACGATGGGAACTCCCAAATCTGCAAATCTTTAAGTAATATCTAAACATAATTGAGCAACTGAGCGTACACTTTTAAATCCCTCCTCCCAAATTCCTTTATTACATTTTAGATTTTCAAATATGAATGCCTCTTTTTCAAAACTTCAGAAGTCACTAAAATGTTTAGATGGAAGTAAGCAAAATAGAGGAACTCCTGCTTATTCAGATCACTTCCTTATTTTTATATCTCAGAATATTTTACATTAGTAATATTCTAGCACCACACAATATAGAGAATCTGTGGAACTTTCTGAGAATCTGCAATGGAAAATGCTCAAATGTCTGAGGATCTAATAATATTTTTCTTGATAAAATAATGCTTTCATGTCACATAAAGTGAAACTGTCAGCATTTTCCTTTGTAGGTTTCTCTCAAGCTTAAGAGCAGGTCCTTGACAGCTCTAGTATTGCCTTTAAATATCTTATTGAAATGTAGATTAACATTGTAACATCTTATACTGGTTAGAAAACCTTTTCCTTTTAAGACTTGCAGATAAGGAAAAGTTTTAATAAGTATTAAGATTAGTCACTATATTGTAGCATTTTTTTCCCCAAATGTTGTTCTTCCCCAAGACCTAATATTTAGATTCATTTTAAGACTGTAATGTAGATTTGGCAAATAAAAGGCGATGTAGATAGACATGTCACTACTTTGTCATTATCCACATCAGGTTAAGGACAAAAACAGTTGTTCCTTCAAATATCTATAGGATCAAAAGGATCTAAAATTGAGAAAATAATATTACATCTCATATAATTTGAATATAGTATCTTAATTAGCAATACTCAGTAAATATTTTACAAGTTGAAAATTACAATCAAGTCTATGATAACACAAGTAAAAATGAGTCAGAGACCTCAGTTTGGAGGTTTAGTGTTTCACCTGGAAGCTGCTGCCCTTCTCATTCTCAGTGCAGGTGGGTAGAGAAAGATAGAGTACCTGTCTGCTACTCCAAACTTCCCTGCCGACCTGACTTCAGAATCCTACAACCTTTCACTTTTGAAGTCAGGATGTCGATGCCATTAATGAAAAGAAAAATTAACTGAGTTTTAGTAATCTCACCACTTCTATTATCAGTCAGGGTATATTGATAACATTTAATACCAAATAAAGACCTGGCAAAATTGAACTTTTAATAAATAATTCCAAATCTTTTCCTTAAAGCTGCTTTTAGTTTATCACCTCTACTACTGTTAAATGAACTGTATAATGTTTCTTAATAATCAGTTGGGATTGCATAAGTAAATGGAATAATTGTAAAATCATTAAATATTTATTCATTCCAGAACTGTGCTATAAATTGTGAGGTATGCAACAGATATAAGACATTGCCTTACCTTTGTGGAAAATATGATTATATTGAAAAAATTAGATGGATAGACTTCAATTCAATTAGGGAACTGTAGAATAAACAAAATTATCTAACCCTTAAATATATATAGAATAAATGGGGACAGCAACAGAGGATATTAATGTTGGCTGCATTTCAGAGGAGGTAAAAATTAAATAAACTGGAATCAGGACTTGAGAGTGAATTGTTTCTGGAAATCTTAGTGGTATTAGTTTAAATGCAGAAGTCATGTAGTGGAGACTCTAATAGAGAAATAACCTCAGGTTTTATAAATTGACTAATGATGACATGCCACTACAGCCTTATATGTATCTTGAGGTTTGCAACTTCTAAGTTTGCTAAGAGTAATTAATTAAACAAATATTTGATTACAACCTAGGATGTATGTTAATACATATAGACACAGAGGAGGGCAGTCTGCTAATGGAAAATCTGGAGAGTAGATGTTAGAGCCATGCCCTTTTCAAAATTATATGCAGAAGATAAGAGCATTTCTTTAATAAATTGCTTTTCACACAATTATTGTCAGTAAATTAGGGATTCTACTTATATTTCATTCTTAGGTAGAGAAATAAAATCAAATGTATAGGAGTTCTCTAGTGGCTCATTTAGTTAAGGATTCAGCATTGTCACTGCTATGGCATCAGTCACTGCAGTGGCATGGGTTTGATCCATGGCCCCAGAATTTCTGTACGCCACAAGCGCGGCCAAAATATAAATAAATAAAGGCAATTTCACTTAAAAATAATATATATGTAGAAATAAAATTTATACTCACTATTTACCTCTATACTTTTACAAAAGTAAACTTATAGACATATATACATACTTACGTATACATATTCTTTAGTTATAATTGATTGAAACAATTTCATAAAAAATACTTAGAAATGAAGAGTTATTCATGACCCCAAATAATGTAGTTACTAACTTATTATTATTATTTATCAAAATGATAGACCCTGAAATATGTACCTCCTTTGGCAAGTGATATTGCAGAGAGTGTTGCAGAAATGGAATTGCTTCAGTGCTAGAACAGGCAGATGCATATCAAATGTACATAAACATTAAAAACAGATGAGGAAATATTGGGATTTCACGTGAGATGAAAACAGGAACTTAAAAGAAAATGCATCAGAAATGAAATGAAAAAGATCATAGCAGGATATAAAGAACCTTGAGGGCCTCTGATACAAAGAAAAAACAATTTAACATTAAAATACTCAATGAAATGATATCATTCCTATGGTGGTTCTTAAATACACAAAAACAGTAAATGTTTAAATTGTAGAAAAGAATTTGTTCTTCCACAGCATCAGATAATGAGAAGGCATTAAAGCACTTCCTTGGGAAATATTTCCTCTCCTCAAATGTAAGATTAGATGTGAACTGGTTCACCACAGAGTCATTCATGTTTGAGCTCTAAAAGGGAGAAATACTTGGTTGGCCTAATCAAAGTTAAGCGTGATATCTAAAAGAAAAAAAAAAAAAGACAAGAAAAAAAAAGACTTAGATAGCCTTGGGGAAAAGAAAACTTTTCAGGAGCACATCTTGAGTTCTTAATTAACATGTAATAACTGAATTAAATGGGTAAAGATGGATTTTATTAACTATTCTCTTTAAAACCTGGATCAATAGAACATTGATTATTTCAGTAATACTTTCTTTTAATCTAGAACATTAGAATCAACTTGGAAGCTTTTAAAAATATAAATCTGTGTTTTCTGATATCCATCAATTCATCCAACATGTATTTGGCACTAGTCACACTGATAGGAGACTCAGAGATGAAAATAGATGATGCCTGCCTTTCCAGAACTCAGTCTACTAGGGAAAATGTTAAGAAAATTAATCTTTATAATAAAACCTTACCATTTTAAAACAAAGAGTTTGCGAGTATTAAAAAAAAAAACACATAATAGGCATCCCTGTTGTGGCGCAGAGGTTAATGAATCCGACTAGGAACCATGAGGACGCGGGTTCAATCCCTGGCCTTGCTCAGTGGGTTAACAATCCAGCGTTGCTGTGAGCTGTGGTGTAGGTCACAGACTAGGCTCGGATCCTGCATTGCTGTGGCTGCGGCGTAGGCCAGCAGCTACAGCTCTGATTAGACCCCTAGCCTAGGAACCTCCACATGCCGTGGGTGTGGGCCTAAAATGACAAAAGGCAAAAAAAAAAAAAAAAAAAAAAAAAAACATAATAATAGAGTGTTTTTAAGAAGAAAAACTTGATACAGGTTTAAGAGATTACTCTGAGCTGTGCAGCAAAATGGATTAAGGATAGGTGTAATGAAAGAGAACACAGGTAACCCAGTTAGGAGATTATGGTAATAATTCAGATAACAAGTGACACAGGCTAGGGGAAAAATGAGGTGCAGAATATTTTGTTCTGTTCATGCTCTATGCATGCCCCCTCCCAACTGGTGATAACCATAAATGACATCAAGGGGTTCTTTTGTCTTCTAAATTCCACTGTGGTTTAGCTGATGGGCGACACATGCCTGAGACTGGAGGATGACAGAAAAAATGAGATCAGGTGCTTGTGCCCCTTGCTCCTTTCTTGTCTTTCCTCCTCCTGCTCTTTTACCAAAGCTTATCTCAGGCAACACGCACCACAGAGTCATTCTCTCTAATTTCTGGTAACTGTTTCTTCCCCATCCCTTCAGCCTTCTTTGTCCAAGGCTTTCCTGTTGTTCCTAGCCATGGGGTCTTAAAGTATTTCTGGTTGTTTCTTCAATAATTATCATACCTTTTAAATGTTTTTATTATTATTTTTTTTTCAAATTACCCACTTTGAGCTGATTATTCTCCTGGAAGAAACCCAGATGATACATGTGGCAATTGTGGAACAGAGACGTGAACATATTTGCCTATGCTTGGTGCATTAAGACCACAGGACATAGAGTTTCCACTGGGGCACAATAGGATCAGTGGCATCTCTACAGCACCAGGATGCAGGTTTGATCCCCAAGCTAGCACAGTGGGTTAAAGGACCCTACAGCTGGGGCAGAGATTGAAACTTGGCTCAGATCTGATCCCTGGCCCTGCACTCCATAGGCCCCAGGGTGGCCAAAAAAGAAAAAAAAAGGAAGAAGAAAAAGACTACAGGACTTACCGACAGCATAGAACTGGGGAGGGAGGAAAAGAGAAACATCAAGAGTGACTTCCAGGTTTTATGCTTGACCAGTAGGAGGATTAAAGTACATTTTTAAGAGGTGATGACATTAGTAGAGAATCTAGGTGGGATGAGAACAGGTCAAGACTTCTGACTGGGCCATACTGAGTGGAACTGTCAAGCACATCCAAAATAAACCTATTATATAGAAATCTTAGAAAACAAAATCTGAATATTAAGGCTTATTTTGGAAAATTTCACTAGGACTTCAATACTAAATTTAATTATCCTAGTCTCTTGCAAAGGCTGGTGTTTTTAGTGTAGTAAAAACCGTTCATATCTGAACCCCAAGTTGTTTTTGGTCACTTGCTCTAGTACATATAACAAGTACACTATGAAAAACTTGGAGTTGCACTCAAGGTTTACACATTTATTCTTTAAATGAAGAAAAAAATGTTAATAATATTTCCAAAAGTAGGCAACTTCTATATAGTGCTGCTATATGCCAGGCACAGTTCTAATCTCTTTACATATATTAAATCATTTAATAGCTACAACAATTTTGATTAGGTACTCTTACTATCAGCATTTTATGGATGAGGAAACTGAATTACATGTGTTTACTTAACTTTTCTGAAGATGCACTAGCAATAAGTTGTGGCCTAGAATTTAAATAAGTCAGTCTTGTGTTAGAATCCGCAATTTCAGTCTCACTGGTTGGTATTTTTCTTTAATGAAAGAAGATCCATTTATAGGCATGTAAACTATCATATTATTGAGTAGATCCTAGGGCAAAATCTTATCAGCAATCTGTTCTTGTGTGACAACATCAGAGAATTAAAAGTTTATGCACATTATAGATATTCATGAAACTGGCCTGTATTTCTTAAAATTAAAAATGTCAGCACTCAGGTAAAGTGACTTCATATCACTTTTTCTTTTTAATTTAAAAAACTAAAGAATAGAACTGAGTAATGGTGTTGAAGTAGTTGCTGATTTGTCTAAACATTTTCAATGAAATGTTTATGAAATGTTAAATGAAAAACTGAATTCTACTAGAGTGGGTTTAACTACCTTTCAAAGGGTGGAGGGGAATCTGGAAAAGGGTGAAAGAAAAGTTTATCTGTCTCTGTCTGTCTGTCTATCCATCTATCTATCATCCATCTATCTATCTACCTATCTATCTATCCACCTATCAGATTTCTTTCACACACATTTCTTCAAATATTGGAATTAAATAAAATCTGAGTTTAGTGAACATTTATGAATATTTGGCTACTTTATTTTTGGAAAATAAAATTCTAATAATTCTCTAGAGTTGTTTCTCAATGTTGAAATGTCTGTGAATATCAGAAGGCATACAAACTTAATTTAGTTAAGATTTTCATCCTAAATGTCAAGATGATTTGTTTTGAGAAGCATCTGAGGGTCTCTAGCCTACCCACCATTTTAATAACTCTGAATTGTACTATCATCAAGGTACTTTGTCCAGTTTGGACAATTTTATTTTACATAACCATAAATTTTACTGTCATTATTATAAATTTATCTCAGGAAGATGTTCATTAATATTATAGGAATGGAAAAAAACAGATCAAAAAAGGCATAGATTTCAAGCTTCCAACAATATCATCATACACATCTAGGTATACATTTTCATGTGTGATTCAAAATATAAAATTTCTAAGTATTGTTTAGTCCTTTATATTTCCCATTTTATTTCTCTGTTGTCCATATAAATATGATTCAACTGAGAAATATGTCTCAGTTGTTGTTAAGGATTTTTTTTTGAAGGTTGTTGTCATTTAAAATTTCTTTTCTATGAGATATTTTGATGTTCAGGATTTAATTCTAGGATAAAGTGTCAAATATGAGGTTGCTAGTTACATAATACTAACCCCCTACCCCCAATTCAATTTCAAAGAGCAATTCAGGTGAGAGTAAATAAATAAATAAAAGGTTTGGTTAATGTTGGACATTTGTTTGGCACTATGTCATTCAAAACTCCTTCCATTTAGAAGTAAAATTTGCATTGACATACGAATGATGTATAATGCAGTATAATTACTTACGGGGTCCTTGAAAAGAGAAGCCCCTTTTTTTTCCAAGTAATTTAACTTTGAAAAGGAATTACTTCACATGCCCAACAAATACTATTAAATAGCATTTTATGAGGCTTTTTTTCCTGCATATTTCCACACATGGACAGACTACTGTGTGTTCTAAAACCTGTATTTACATGACACACTTTTATGGTCCAATGGGCAAACACTACTTAGTCCTAAAATAACATCACAGTAATGACTACAGTCAAGACAGCAAGAACACTCCACCGTTATTATCCATATCAGACTGTACCAGATGGGGTATCTATGGTAGAGTGCTGACAGTGGTGAACATTGAAAAACTGTTTCTGGTATTTTTGTGTACTCTTAGGCATAGCAGTATTACATTCAAAATAAGTAGTGCATAAGCACTTTCGTTTTGAAGAAATATATTGTACTATATGTTTTTTCTTCATCTGAGTCTAGTAAAGAAAGAAATGACACAGAGAACTGAAATGAATTGCATTAAGTGGGATTTATCCAAATTTCACTGAGTATAAAACAGGGTTTCTCCACTTTGGCAGCATTGAGCTTTTTGTGTTGGAACATTCTCTGCTGCGGTGGCTGTCCTGTGCCTGGTAGGATTTTTAGCAGTATTGTTGGTCTCTACTGACTAGAAGCCAGTACCCCACCCCAAGAGAGTTGTGACAATCAGAAATGTTTCTCCACTTGAGAATCACTGATACAAAGGAATAAGCAGTCAAATATACACATACTCTTTAACCAGCTGAATTACATCTCTTGGCTTTGTCAATAACAGATTTTTCTCAGTTCCTAGAAATAAGGTATAGTTTTTTTTTCTCAAAGTCTACTTTACTTAGGTTTGTTCATCTCTTTGTTTTATTTTGATGTCATGGATACAGTATATGTATTTGGCATCTGCAATCTTATTTCACATACTTTATACTGACAGCAAGAAAATAAAATGGGGTATATTCAGAATCAGACAATACAAGGGGTCATCTTTAAGAGGAAAACCTCAAGTGTCTATTGAGGAGGAAACTGGCTCCTACAGGGCCTCATTGGGCCACACGTTCCTGTTCCTGGAGGCCTGCAGCTCTGGGCTAATTCCTGCCCTGCATTAAGAAAAACATTTAGACAGGAATACTTCATGACAAAAGCTGCTCTCTCCTAGAATCAGTGGGCTTTTCTCAACTCCTTATGCTTTTGGAATAAAGAGCCCATTTCCAAGAAGTCAGGTAAATGAAAAGGACACAATTATTTACCACATCACTAATTATAAACATGATTTGAATTGTAATAACAAGCAAAAAAAAAGTCAGAATCCCAGCTTCTGCATCACTGTGAATGTCCACCAGTGGGCCTAATTATTATGCGAGGACTGTCAGTTCTGTCATTAGGTGTAGTCAGGGATTCATTGTTTTAGTTAATCAAAAATTCTGCTTTGCAGAGAGTAACCATATATATAGGAATTATCAATTTTCAAATTGCTACAGTATAATAAAAATCTACTTATTATGACATTTTTTCTCATATTATTGCTTTCTTTGATAATTTAAAAAGGATTTCAGGATATTTTGTTTGCTTTAGGGTTATCACTATAAAGCTGAGTTATCATTATTCTGTAGCTATGAAGAAGTATCTCCTGATAAGGATTTCTGGCTGATATAATATGAGGAAAAATAGCTTTTAACATTCAGTATTGGCATTGAAATATTGAAAAGCACTAAATGAATACAATGGAAACAATAATAGTTTATATTATACATAGCATTGTATTCTGTACAATGCACAGTGTTTAATTTCATAAACATTCAATAAATATTGAAAAAGATCAAATTTTCACTCATCTATAAGTTCCTAATAAGTAACTACTATGTATGGCTTAGTTTGCTAAATATTATATAGTGTATAGTGAATAAAGCAAATGAATATGACTATTTATATTCCAGGAAGTTTAACATTGTAATTATCATTGTGATATTGCCCTACTTTTCAGCATACATGCAATTTTTCCTTAAGCAAAATTATTTATATGCCATGTACTTACCTGTCATTTCAATAGTTCTCAAGACTTCAGTAATCCAAATAATTTGACCTATTTATTTAGAATTATCAAGTCTTCTCCAAAACTAAAAGCATAAAATTTACAAACCAAAGCCTCGATAACTTAGAAAGGAGAATAAGATCTTTTTGGATTAATAGGCACCTTGATTCTCTAAATAAAAACATCTTCTAAAGAGATGGAAATAATGAATAGGTGTGAGCAATTCTAAATTTACTTTAATTTTAATACATTTTTATTTTTAATTCTCAAAGTGTTTTCTAATGTATAGAGAACAAAAGAAAAATCACCCTGCAGTTAATTTTTATAATTTCATCAGCTGGTAGCAGAGGACCAGTTGCTTTGTGGATAAAGTGTTGGCTTTATATTCTAAAGGACAACTTCAAATCCTGTTAAGGTTATATTTTTATTAAAATTTCCATTAATTTTTCCATCAATGTGATTATAGATTAATATTAATTAATTCTTACCATTTTTTGAAGAAATAAATGGAGCTTTATCTGATTCAAAATTAAACAAGACACTATTCAGGCTTTCTTGGTAACCCTTTCCTGGGTTCAGAATTAGTTGGGGAGAAAGGGAATAAGATATCTTTAATGGCATTTTATTGAACTTAGCAATTTAAATGGCCTACTCTGATTTTTGAAGATATCGAATTACCATATGGATGATGTCTTTCTCATCAAGTCTGCTTTTATTGTTTACCAAGAAAATGACAAAGATAATTTTTAATGTTGGATGTAGTACTTGTGTGTATGAGTTGCTGATACTAATGAGAGTTCTGGGATGAGGTCTCTCTCTGTGCTAAAAACTGCTCCCTCAACAAACAGATTAATATTATAGAAGCTGACAGCAGAAACCACTGGCATTACTCCTCTAGAGTTTTAATTTATTATTATGGAAAATGAAAAACATATCACAGAAAGCGTATACTCTTTATGCTCCTTGGGGAATGCTGGGATATTAAGGTGGGTCACCAGGTAGTCTAATTTTATTAAGACATTATAAAACTACTTAGAGGGATAGGTAAGAGGACTTTGAAACTGATGGTTACAGCTCTGGGTCCTTGGGAACAGCCCTTTCCAGGCAGATGTGTGACAAAGAACTATTACAAGCATCAGGGAGGGAAGGCTACTCAAAGTGAAATGCAAACTCTCCCCAAAACTCTAGGTTTCAGTAATTAATATGAATTTTCTCTGAAGTATTGTAGGACCAAATGATGTCATTTAATAGTGACAGAATGTTTGTATTATCCTAGGATTTAGAGGGGGACACAGAGCTTAAGTTGCGGAGCCTACCACTGTGATATTAAAATTCAAAGGAAAAAGTCTAGAGACTAATATTTCTCTATATCTTGCTTGCTTTAGATACCTGCAATGTTGAGAAGTTTTTAATCTCTTTAGAAAAAAAGCATGTTGTAGAAATATATCAAAATGTAATCCTAAATATAATAGACAGAGGAGAAACGGCTGAAACTTCCAAGCACCAACATGCATGTGTTAAACATTTTATGCTATATTGAGATGCTTTTACAGTGAGAAAGCTATTAGACTATTTTTTAACCAATAATATTAAGAGCCAACATTAATAGGGCATTTTCTTTGTGCGAGGCACTCTCAGGAGTTTAAACCTCATGAAACTCTCAAAGCCACCTTATCAAGAAGGCATTATCTTCCCATTATAAAGGTAAGTAAACTGAGGTTTAGAGAGATTAATCACAAAGACTAAGTGTTCAGCGAACAACAGAAATAGGGAATGACAATCTCAAAATGTCTATGTAGAAATTCTTAACAGTAACAATTTTGTTGGAAAGAGCATTGAAAGCAGTGTTTTCAGGAAAAACAATAACAACAAAAAAACAGAAAACAGAGAACATATTCATTGTCCATGTCATGAATTGAGAGAGGAGCAGATTAGCTTCTTGAAGTTGTCTGCAGTTGGGGTTATTACATTACGAATAAAATGCTCTAGCAACACATATATTGACATCTCCATGAAAAAGAGTGCAAAAAAAGACCACCTTGCCCACATCGCCTCAAAAAAACACGTGCTCTCCATATGCGGCTGGGTGATCCATGCAGGAGTTCAGCACTTTTTCTTTAAGATTGGATTTCATTCTGCTAACAGCATGTTGGCACAGTGCCCACTAGCAAGCAATTAAGACTTTGTGCTTGCCTGCATTTTAGTAGCTCTCTTCCTGAAACATGCAGCCACATGGGAGCAGAAGCTTTGCCAGCATGGATCACGGTCTGGAAGCAGCAGCAGAAGAGCTTCTATACTGTAAGGACTCAGTCTTCTGGGAAGCCGAGGAAAGAATGGATGATCGATTGGCTGTGCCGGTGAGAGAAGATCAAGAAGAGAATCACTAAGAAATGGGAACAACAGGGAGATATCAAAAGTGGAGTTAGGAGAAGAAAGCAAGATGCAACCAAGGAACCTAAAGGAAAAGGAGATAATCAATCTCTGAAAAGTAAGAAGCAATTGGGTTAAACCAAAAGGAGACAAAAACTGGATGGCTGATGACAGTTTCCTAACTACTGAACTTCAATGATGTCCTCATTAATTTGTTTTTATATGAAACACACAGGTGCTGAGAACCTCAGTTGTTCCAGGGACAGGGCTGGGGACACTAAGGTGAGTCAGACATCTTCACAAGAGGGTGAGAGGAGAAGCTGAGCTAACATGCCTGATTCACACAAATTTATGGAAATGGCAACAGTGCAGCCTAAGTAAATTCCTCTCCCCGGTCTTACTGGCTTTTGTGCCTAGAAAGAAAGCATCTTGACTCAGGTTGGCCAAAGGTGTGCCTAAAAGAATTAGAAAGCTTTATACAAAGATGAAATAGCCTCCTTGGGAAGGGCGAGCTTTTCACATCTGAAAATGAAACAGGCCAGAGCTGTGGTTTCAAATCTGATTGATTACTCAGTACCTCCTGGGCATGATTTTACAGTACAGAACAGAACTTCTGCTCCTGGAAATTCTGGTTCAATAGGTCTAACCATATATATTCTCATGATGTAAAAACTGACCTGAACAATTGTGAAAAAAACTAAAATCACACGCACAAAATATTTCCTCTTCACAACTGACTTGGTTAGATTAAAATTAAAGGAAGAACTACTGTCTTGCTGGCTACATCTGCATACAATCTCTAAGAATCCAAGTGTACAGAAAACTATCCTTCAAATTAATTATATGGCCCCTTAAACAAGCAATTGCAGGTGTATATAAAAGCAAATTTATACACATTATTTTCAGGGATAGATCTATTGCATTAATTGAAGCTCCGATCTATACCATCAGTAATTTACACTTTCTAACTACTTGGAAAGTTGAGCATAAGTTAGGTTTATATGTAGCACTAGTCTTAATGAGCAATCAATTACTACTACTTTTGCCACAGAACTAAGGAGAATATCTTATTAAATTCCAAGTTCTCAAGTAAGTTGGTTATACCTTAGCATATAATTATTATTTGCCACGGTCTTGAAATATGATCATACTAGGTAGATTTGTTAGCAATCACTACATTTTCAGTGTGCTCAGGCCAATACATACCTCAGCTAGTCAGATAAATCTGAAGATAGGTAAATGGAAAAAAAAAACTCTCTAGGTAAAATGAAGGGCATTATGTGTATAACTGAATGTGTGTGTGCGTGTGTGCGCACACAGTCGCGCACACGCACATATCCCCTGGGGACCAGAGGAAAAACAGCAACTATGATAACAAAAATAACAACTGTGAATGCCCCAGTGGTGGAAATTCCATCTCATTTTTGAGATTTATTTTTAAACTGGTCCAGGCAAAAAAAGGCTTGTTTAGCTCACATGGCTTACTTCATTTTCTTTCCAAAGGAGGTAGTGTAGTGACACATGGTACGTGGCTTTTGTCTAATGAGGAGGTTTTTTATGAAACATAAGTGCAATATAATTATAAACTGTGTGGAATGGAAGAAATTATATTTCTTTCAGGTAAGACACCATCACCATTTAATTAAATAGTTCAATACTGAGAGGCAAACTCCCCTAAATTCTGCGCTATTCATGGCACTTTACAAGGACTTTGCAGGCACCCAATGCAGAGAACCCAAACATTTTATTTTGGCCAGGGAAGCTTTATAGAAATATTTGCAATATTTTTTGCTAATCCCTTCAGAAGTCACTCTGGTGTGGCAAATACTTGTTCCAGCAGACTTTTCTACAGTTACGGAGTACATCTATCTGTTGTTTTAACCTTTTGAAAATAACCCTTGTGTCTTCTCAAAGGAAATAAAGAGTCATTGATGAAATCTTTTAAGTTTTTTAAACTTCTTTGTAATAAGGTGCCTGGAAAAGAAATCAGCACATTACCTCAAGGAAAGCAAGAGCATCTCGGTTTACTTTCTTGGCTCATCTCTTTATGGATATGAGGGACCTGAAGAGTAAATGGTGGTCAGAAAGAACAAACACATTTATTAGAGCAGTTAGAAAGACTGTTTTGATATTTGCCAAGTTCCTTCCCAATAACATGTTTGGCAGCTACCAAATGACATGGCCTGCCCAGAGTTGATTTTGACGAAGCCTCTGGGATGTGTTAAAAAGTAAACCAAAGCAAATCACGTACTGGAAAGCATAACTCAATCAAGGAAAAATGTATGATTAAGGGTGACATGGGCAAGGAAAGTTTTGCCAGAGCTCAGGGTAAATATTTGTATCAGTGTGAAGAGAAAGCTTCGTGACTCTGATGTCAACCAGCTGGAATTTTCATTGTTTATAAACTTTTGTTGTTAGAGTTGAATTCTGGCAGAAAAAGGTACCGAAGAAAGAGCAGTTTCCCAGCATGAAAGTTTGAATTCTGATAAGGCAGCCTGACCAGATATGAATGCAGCAATGTAGAATTTCAGCCACTTTTTCCTTCCAGAATTCTCTTGCCAAGAAATAACCTCTTTCCTTAATACCACTTTGACAAAATCCATCAAGATTACCAAAAAGACAAGATTTTGTTTTGTTTTGTGCTGTTATAAGGATTTATGGCTTATTTTTCCTAAGTTGAATTATTAGAGAATGGATAAGAATCTAAATAGTTTAAATAGATTTTTTTGGTATTATTATTTTTTGTACAGAATAATATTTCCACATGAATCAGATATTTTAATGATTGAAAATAAATGTTTTAGGATTGAAATGCATTTTTTGAGGAGTGTCCTTTAATTTCATGACATTAAGCAATTTTTTTTTTGCTTAATTATAAGTCATTTCACTGAATAGTTTAATAAGTTACAGGATTTGGGCGCTTTAAGTCATCAATGAGGGAATCTGTATTTTCTTAATAAACTATGTTTTGCTGTACTTTATGGAATACTGAAGATAGTCAAAAGCTTTAAATCAAACAGTTTTACAAGGACAAGAGCTTTCATTCAGAGTCACAGTAATTTAGAACAATTAACTTGCAGGCAGAGAATGAGAAACTGTGGGAAAGTGACTTGTACACATAGACTCACCTCTTCGAAAAATAAACACACACATGTGCTCACACTGACAAAGATGGGCACAGTGAGATTTCCCATTTTCAGAACTGGATTTCTGTGAGAAACCTTCTCTGCAGTATGAATATTCTGAAAAGTGTTCCTTGCTTCTCCCTCAGGGTAGCCTGGTAGCTCCAATGTGAATCACCTTAAGTGAGGGATGTATGTATGGTGAGATTCACTGAACAGGAAATAAAGAGACCTCCAAATTCCTGTCAAGTTATACTTTCTTTTAGTAATCACATTTTTAAAATATAGTTCAATCTGATTGGCCTAAAACATAGCACGATGACTTACATGGTTCTGTTGTTTTTGAAAAGGTTCATGGCATCCATTCAGGAAGAAGATCAAACTTGAGAGATCTTCCACTGGTCCCCTCTATCCCACAGTGAATTGAAAGTTGTCCTTGCCAATGGAGAAACAGGACACACCACAAACATAACCACACCTCCCAGCTGCACTGAGAATAGGAAGCAAGCAAGCCTCTGCTGGTATAATTAAGAAATCTTCTCTTCCAGTCCCTGGGCTTTAGAGACCTGGATCACTAACTAATTCTCATTTAGAAGGCTTTGTTGATAAGGGTTTTTGTAAACTAGAAAGTGAGATGAACATGAAAACTCTTTGTTAGAAGTTTCTGAGCTAGTATGTCCCTCTTGAGAAGTAGAGTTTCTGGTTACCCTGGCCTAGAAATCAGTCTTTAGGGTATGGGTCTCTCTGGTGCACTGAGATGACAGTGACTTTTCAGAAGCTGAAGAAGTGCCAAATCCTTCCACCTGAAGTTTGTACATTGCCTTGCAGTGTTCTCACAGCCCATGGAACTCAAAGAGATCCTTAAAAAACTAATACCATACTTAAATCTAGCAGTCCTACCAGGTGGGGCCCTGGGTTAGGACACGCTGAGGTTTTAGTTACATTAAGGTACATACAAATATAAAAGTAACTAACCTGTCACTGAGCAATTCCTTTCTCTTCCCCTTCCTACCTCTCAATGACAGGACATCCTCTAGGTCATTCTGCATTGTGGATTGGGACCCTCTGGCATTATATTTTAATTAAATGGTCCAATTATTAATGCGTGAAAATCAGTCACTGCAAATGTTGAGCTAACCATTTTTCATACATAATGTGTCCATATCAACATTATAACAGCCATATACTAAAGATTGACATGGTCACTTTCCAAGAAGAAGCCCTGATAAATATTTCAGTTAAATATCCTTGGGATCATACTAAGGGACTAGGAGATCAGACCTCATTGCTGAATTTTTTCCCCTGCTGTGTAATAATGGAAAAACCACTCAGCCCCTCTGCTTGTAGGTCCTTTCTAGAAGTTCAACAGAGGAAATACTTGGTCATATATTTATAGTATACCAGCAGGCATTCAACTGTTTGTTATAAAGGAAGGAGATTCTGAATAATTTTTTAAAAAAACTATTCATATAGCCTAATGACACTGGAATGGAATCCTGCCCCCTTATTTTTTGGGAATTCTCCTTCCAGTCACTTTAAGCCAATATAACTGCAGAAAATTTTTACGTGTTGCCTAACCACATTTGATTAGTGCAAGTCAAGGAAATAAGTCTTTTCTAGGAATTTGGGATAAAAATAAAAAACTTCAGCTCAGTTTGGATGCTCTCTTGAATAGAAGAGATGAAAATATCAAGCCTGTTGATGGTCTTGTACCTCACTGTAGACTTGAGAATGAGAAAAAGCCATACTATAGCAAGAAGGAAGAATTCATAAAGAGAAGAGGTCAACAAAGGATGGAGAGATGATTTTTGAGTCCTACTACCAGTCATCCAGATGTAGCCATATCTCTCTCCAGGAGATAATTCAATGTTTTGAAAAACACAAAAAGACCCTATTGATTAAGTTAGTTGAAATGGGTTTCTATTAGTTGAAGTAGCCTTTAAGGCTTAACTTCTAAACCTACTGCCCTCAAACAAATAATCAAGGAATATAGGCTGTTCATGAACATTATCTCATGTAAACCCTTTAGTAACCCTAGAACTTTAAGTAACCTTATTTCCAATTTATTGAGGAAGAGACAGAAGATCAGAGAAGTTAACTATCTTATTCATGGTCACACAGTCAGTCATGCAGAGTGAGACCAAACTCCATTCTCTTGCAATGCTTACAAATGTCCTTAGAAATCTGGCTGAGGAAGAAAACCCCTCTGCATTCAATAAATAAATAATACATTTCAGAATATTATTAGTGATGTATGATTGTAGATAAATTTAAATTCAGGATAGAATAGCAAAGACAAGTGTCTCCAGATAGAACTCTCTCAGTTACAAAGGACAGAAAATATACCCAAACTCACTGACTGATTCAGGAGCTCAGAAGTGCAAGTGTCAGTCTCACTTCACACATAGCTGGATCTGGGAATCAAAGGTGTTCACTGGGACTCTGTCTTGGTTCCTTGACTCTGTTTTTCTCTTTGTTGCTTTCACTCTCAGAATGCTTTCAAAATAGTGTCCCTCAGTATTTTTCAAACACTTCCACAGCCTGCAAATTACACTTGTGAGTTGTGTAAAATGGGGGCCCCTGGCCTGAAGTCCTTTGCCCTTTCCCAAAGATGGAGCCTCGGGAAGAAGCTATTACAACCCCTGGAAGCTGACAGAAAGTTGGCAGAAAGTTCCAGGGTTTTGGTACCAAAGCATGGTATAGAAGGCAAGTTATGGCATTCAGGAGGGCACATATCCTTGGCTTCACTTTAGTGGATACCCTTTCAAAATTCAAGGCAGAGAAGAAAAAAAAATATTTTTATCTAACATTTTTATATTCCATATTTTTTTTTTTGGCTGTGTCCAGGGCATGTAGAAATTCCTAGACCAAGGATCAACCCGCATCACAGCAGTGACTCAAGCCACAGCAGTGACAACACTAGATCCTTAACCCTGTGTGCCACCAAGGAACACCTAGTTTTTAATCATTATTAAAATAATGGCAACAATCCTGAAATCGTAAATTGTATGTCACTTGTGAATAATATAATCAATGGTTCAAATATCAAATCAATCAAAATTTATAGGTTAGGAAGTCTTTTTTTTTTTTAACCAGTGGCCCCTCTGTTCCCTATCCTGTAAGTCATCATTTAATCACTTTTATGGGTTTTTTTTGGTATCATTCCAGTGTTACTAAATTTATTATGTAAAACTATTCCTTCATAACCATTACAATGTTCAAGTTGTCATGGTAAGGATACCAAATTTTTCCATAGGGAAATCTAGCCAAATCAGAGATTTCACACCAATTTAAAGATGCAAAAGAAAAAAAATGGGTAGAGGAAATGTGAGCCATAGCTGCAGGTATTTCAAACCATTTTTCTCCCCTTGAAAACTTGCAAACTTGATCTCATTTTCTCTTCAACATATGGAAGTAATAATTTGGATGCCAATCGTCACTGCAACTTCAGGGGCACAATTTTCTTCTCTAGGTTCAAAAGTCCCACCACCATGAACATAGCTGACATTCCTGAAGCATTCATGGAGCAGCTAACTCCCGTCAAGTTCTTAGGACTGTGGGAATTAAAGAAATAAGATCCCTGAAGTGTGTAGTAAGTCATTTACTGTCCCCAAGAGTCACCATGTAAAAAAGAATATCACATTAGGACATGAGTGGGTATTCATGGCATGTGGGTTTTGATTCAACCTAGGAAAGATGGCAGTAGGCAAAACTGATCAAGATTTAACTTCTCTTCAATTATTTGTAGATTCTTCTACAATTGTGTTGGGGAGAAAAAATAATTTTCTCTCTACCCTTTTGAGTTCTTGGCTCAGACCCCTATAATAAAAGATGGATTGACAGGAAAAAAAACACTTCAATTTATTAACGTGTATATTTCATATATACATGGAAGATATCCAGGGGGGGAAAAAGTAACTCTGGTGGCAACGTAGAATTGAGACTTAAATATCAGCTTAATAGGAAAAAGGAAAAAGCGATGTAGGCCTCTTAGGAGAGAGTACATGTCTTTTACAAAGGATGAGTGGGACCTTAGATGAATAGATGGGAGGTATGATAAGTTGTGACAAATTTGTCTGGGCTGCGTTGTAGACTTCTAGTCTCACTCTTTGTGATGAGAGTGAATATTCTCTGCTTGATGAAACTTGGGGAGGGGATTTATGACAACTGAGTTCCTTTTGGAAGATTTGTCTTTAGGTCCATAAGGGGAATTCAGAGACAGCTTCTCCCCACACTTGCTATTTTTCAAGGGCCTACAGCTCAAAATAATCAATATGCTAAAGTGCCATATTTGAGGTTTGCATATTCCGTTACCCTTCATTTTGACCCCAAACTTTATAGAGGTGTTTTTTTAACTGCTGTAGCCCCATTTCCTGACCTACCTGATAATAAACAAACAAGGAACAGGCTACCTTGGAGAGGAGGGAAGCCCTCTTCAAGAGGCATTCAAGCAAAATTTAGATCTCCATCTTGAGGGAAACTGGTAAAGATGACTTTTAAGTCTGCATCCAACTCTATGATTCTCAAGAATAACAAAATCAGTTTCTAGTTGGATTCCTCTACGAAAAGGCAGAAAATGGATAGCACACAAAGAAGCACTGGCTCCGGCCCTGTAGATGGTGTGGGAAGCAGTTTGCAACCCACTGGGAAATGGCTGCTGCTCTTGTACTGCCTCCAATGTCAGGGTAGAGCTTGGTGGGCTAAAGGATCTGAGTAGAAGAGTAAATAAATAAATAAAAGTACTTACATGAGCCACAGTGCTTTTCCATATGCCCTACAAAAATATAGAAGATGATGCTTCTTAAAAAAAAAAAAACAGAAAGCAAAGAAAAAAAGAAAATGAATGATGAATGAGTAAAAGTAGGCGTAGAGTCTGCATTTGAAGCATGATGAATAAAATTAAAAGCTAAAATAAAAAGCAAGCAAACAGAAAGCAACACTATCTAGGAGGAATAAAAGTAGAGACAGAAGTGGTAAATGAGAAACACAGGAACAGCAGGCTGTGTTTCCGTTGCCTTCTTTAACTGAACTCTCTAGTTAAAACTTCTCATCCAGTATCTGGGCAATGTGGTAAGCACCTGTAATTGGTTTCTTACTAAAAAATCAATGCTGTTAAAAACCCACTTGTCTGAAAGGAAATCTAAATATAAGTCCGATATAAATGGGTCTTGATGTGATTGTAATTTCTTAACTGACTATAAATACACGATACTTTCTTAGGGGTGGGCTTCATTTTCACATAGGGAAGGGAGCAGCCAGGAAGGGAGAGACAAAGCCAGGCCTGTGCAGGCTGCAGCCTGGATACCAGGGACCCATGTGCATCTTTAAGCAGCTTCAGCTCTTCTCTGCTGAAGCCTGGTCCCCACCAGGAGGCAGACCAGCTCCTCCCCTCTTTTTAACCTCAGTGAGCTCCACATTGAGTTGACTCACAGCAAGGATACAGGGGGACTCTAGCAGAAAGGGGCCACTGAGAATGCCTACAACTGTATTGTCCTGGAATTTCTATAGTCTCTACTCCTCTCTCCATTCTCTTGCAGAAAGCATTTCTCCTCTTATAAAACAAAGACATAAAGCAGTAATTACTTTTTCACACCCTCTATTAATATAAGCCCAGGAAATACCCTGTTTCCCCTTAGATTTCAGTAAGTACAGATTTGGGATCCAGAAAGCATTATTTTCAAATGGCCATCTTTTTGGGTTCTAGAAGTTGAAAAAAAAAAATCCCAATTCATTTCTTTTCAATACATTTTCTCCAAACATTCATATTTGGAGTACCTGAAAACTTGGCACTCTGTAGCCTGTTATTCCTTCCCTCTGAACTTCACCTGTGAGGGGCTAAGGATCTAGTGCCCAGAAGACTTAGGGTGTGTGAGGATGGATGAACCAGGTCCCAGAATCATCAGGAAGGCAAGAGAGCTTTATAAGTGCCCCTATCTCTCTCTCTCTCCATTTTCCTCTGAAGAGGCAGCCCAGGCAGAGCGTGGACTCTCTTTCTGCACATGGCAGAGGTGGTCTGCATCACATTTAGGCCTAAAGTTGTAACAGCCAACTTGTCAATGAAGGCCATTAGCGCAGATGTGCCACAGGCACTCCGGGACTGGGCGGCAGGCAACCTCAGATCAGTGAGGGAAGAGCAGACATCGGGTGGTAACAACTTTCAGTCATTACTGACCTGGGCTCTATTCAAATCAGTGACCTAGAAATGAAGGGCTCCAAATCCCATTACTAATTCCCTGAGCCATCAAGTCTCCCCTATGGCCTGGATCTTGTCCTGAAACCCAGGTCTCCTGTTGAAATAGCATTAGACAGCAGCCACTGTGTTGGCAGGCAAGGGTTTTAAAATAAAAGGGGGGAAGAAAGAGGAAAATGTGCACTTACAGAGTTGGATTTAATTATTACTTTAAAATTTTTCAGCTCCTTTAAACCTAAAAACCTGAACCTTCTTGAAAGTCAAAAGCTTGCCAGGAAGTACAAGAACGGTGTTCAAACAAATACAGCCTTCTATTTTGCTTGAATGGGGAAAATACACATGCCCCCTCCCAAACCGAAGAATAATGAGAGGAAACCAAATGAGAGGAAGTTGTTGAAAAGGAAAGAAAGAGATTAAATGAGTATTGCAAGGAGAAGATTATTTACTGCCAATGTAAGAAAAAGGAGCTAAATGAAAGCCCCCTTGAACAGCTTTCCTCTCTCACTTATTATCTCTGTGTTGCTCTCTCAATCCCTCTAATCAAAGAGGGACAATTATTTTTCAGTAAAAGTAGGATTTTTTCGAGTTAGGTGAAACCTGTGTAGGGCGAGCTGGCATGTAAAGTTCTGCCTTGCCTTTTAAGCAAAAAGCTCCAGCTTTGCAAATAGTCCTGTAGATGGAGCTGCACTCTGCAATTCTAAGATCACAGCCCCAACAATGAAGCAATTGTTTCCTGTCTCCACTTAGCAATTCCTCCCTCTCTTTTGGTTCTTTCTGGTTGCATGTTCTATTTGTTTTAATGTATACCTTTGTGTAAAGCCCATCTCTGAGTGGTTAGATACCCCGTTGATATGTGGCCTTCAAGGGGGAAAAGGGAGTGCAGCCTATTCCCATGACATCCTTGGGCTTTGTAGAGCCAAAAAAACCTTCTCAGGAACACCTAATCCTTGGGCTCCGGCCAAGTACCACAATCCCTCTGTACAACTGACATGGGCCACTTGGGACACTTGAGAGCTTTAGGTGTGTCTTTCTGAAGTCAGCCCCGGCCAAGCATGAGGCAAATGTGCCCGACCAAAGAAAATAAATTATGTGGACTCCAATTTTCAGCAGTTATGAAGTATTAAGTTACACATGCAAAGAATTCACATTGGGATTAACCCTTTGGAACCGAAACACAATCTTGTCACAACACTTGTAAAAAGAGCATGCTCTGTGGAAGGCCTGCCTTTCCCTTTCCAAAGACACAGATGTGGCTGACCAGAGGCAGAGATGCTAACAGAAATAGGCTGTAATCAAACACAAATATGTTAGGCTGCTACCTGGGCATGGGAGAGGGTGTGTGTTTTGGGGGTTCTATCCTGTCTCTTAGGATATGCTGCTCTCCATGTACTGAACATCTTGATCATACTATAAAGTTTATGAATCCACAGCCAATGCCACTTTGGGCCCTTAACCAGAATGCATTTTACCCTAATTCACACAGCCCCTGTGGCTGCTTGTTCATTCAGATTTAGAGAAGTGGTTGAGAACCACTGGAACTTGAGTGAAATCACAACTACAGAACTCCTGAAAAGGCATTTGTCTTCTGCTTCTGTGACTCAGTGAGTGATGGCAGAGAACATCCTGCCCCACCCCTTTCAAGAGTCCCAGGTTCCCTCTAGCCATCTGAAGCACTAAGCTCTTAGTACACGATGTGGCTGAAATTTAACATATAAACTTGGCAATAGAAAAGCAAAACATTGCTGTTTCTTTCCCCCTTGAAGCTATTTATTTACCAAATGACCATAGAAAGCAAATCTTCAACAATAACAGGAAGAAATCAATCTTGAAGAGCTTAAAAGAGATTTTTTTGCCAAAGTTAACTTTCCAGAAAGTGTGCACCTCAAGTATGCACAGCAGGTTTTGGGGAAACATGCAACCTTACCCCTCTCCCTCTGAGCTCATTATCAGAGGGTGTGTGAAGAACACCATGTCTGGGGGCTGGTTCTGAGTCCCCAGACAAATACTTCCCTGACTTCACAGATGCCCCTTGAAAACCTTAATGCACAGTCACATGTCTCAGACACTCTACAGACACCCATGTACTTCCCTCATTTTATCCAAGAAGGAAACTGAGACTGGTTGACAAAAAATGACTTGCTAAAAGTCACACAGCTAAGACTGTAAGTCTTCTGACTTCTGGTGAAAATTGTTTCTAAAACAACAAATATATAATCAGAAAAAAAAAAAATTCTACCTCCCTGTGCTTCAGCTGCTCATGTCCACACAGAAATTATCTTCAGACATTTGCTATTTTCAGTCATATGGAATATTTGGGAATGCAGGTAGAGATTCACTAAAATAATTCAAGAGATAATAAATGGATGTTTGTGTGTTTATATGTGTAAAAAATAGCAAGAGAGAGAAAAAGAATGAGAGGAAAAGATGAAATTCCTGACATCATAGGGTCGTTGGGTGGAGTAACTAATAAAAGTAATTGCTAAGCACTGTGAAATTAGACTGCTGTGAAAAGCTAAACCAGGATGAACCGGAATTTGCAAATGTCATGAGACTTTTATTTTCAACAGGTGGCATTTGAGAATGCAAACTATACAAGCACCCAAATGAGAGCTCAGGGTAAAAGGGAAGAATTTCGGGGATTTACACACTTGTGAAATCAGGGCGACTGAAAAACATTGCTTCACGTTTGCAGTCTTCTACAGATGCACGTATGCAGAGGCATGGCTGATTGGAGATATGCTTAGAAAATACTTGTCTTATTTTTATTGGTTAACAGTGAAGAAGAAAGAAAATGGTTAGAAAATCTGCTGCACAAGGGAAAAGCCACTGACACCGCTTGAGGACAAATGAGTGTGAGCCAAAAACCCCATATGAGGAAGGCAATAAAAAAAATAAAAAGTCCATCCACTGCACCCATCATGATATTCTACCCAAATTGCTTTGCCTGTATCAGATCCACCCTCATATACTACTCAGATAAGAACGAACTTTTTGCTGGCAAGCACCCTGAGTTTAATTTATCACTCACAATACGAAAAGACTGCCAAGCAAGCCTTTATAATTTCCAGTTCTTAAAATTATTATCATCACCGGGTGTGCAAATAAGGCTCAAGTTGTAGGTGTGTACACAGTCCTCCTGGCAAGAAGTTGGTTTGTTGAGGTTAGTTTTCTCAGCCAAAAATATGTCACAAAAGGGGTGCCTAGTCCATGTCAGACTTAAATATTTCCTCCAAGCTGCTTGCATATAGCAAAGGTCCGTGCAGCGCGACAGATGCCATAAAGGAGAAAGTATTTCTGTTTAATGAGGAAAGTGGATTAAAGCATCCTAATGATCATAATTGCGACCTGAATTACCTGGTCAAGCAACAAAAATTTTCCTCCACAAGATTTTTCTAAAAATATTATTCTAAGTTTATGAGAGTCAGAATTCTTCCCCATGTGTTGGATAACTGATTTGATCAACTGCTAGCTTTGAATATTCATGGGGTAAGAAACATTCAAGAATTTGTCCACAGTGGAACTCCCATCGTGGCTCAGTGGTTAATGAACCTGACTAGCACCCATGAGGATGCGGGTTTGATCCCTGGCCTCGCTCAGTGGGTTAAGGATCCGGCGTTGCCGTGAGCTGTGATGTAGGTCGCAGATGCAGCTCGGATCTGGCATTGCTGTGGCTGTGGTGTAGGCCAGCAGTTACAGCGCTGATTGGACCCCTAGCCTGGGAAACTCCATATGCCTCAGGAGACAAAAAGACAAAATACAATACAACAAAATAAAAGAATTTGTCCACAGTGAAGAGTTAAATATGATCCTTACCCAAATCCTCCAACCCTACCCTTTGCAAGAAATGTATACCTTATAACTGGGGGTATTTAAACCCTTTATTAGAAACGTAAATCTTGGATTTCCCTTGGTGGCTCAGTGGTTAATGAATCCGACTAAGAACCATGAGGTTGCAGGTTTGATCCCTGGCCTTGCTCAGTGGGTTAAGGATCCGGCGTTGCCCTGAGCTGTGGTGTAGGTTGCTGAAACAGCTCGGATCCCGCGATGCTGTGGCTGTGGCGTAGGCCAGCAGCTACAACTCCGATTAGACCCCTAGCCTGGGAACCTCCATATGCTGCGAGTGCGGCCCTGGAAAAGACAAAAAAAAAAAATGTACATCTTATAACTGGGGGTATTTAAACCCTTTACAAGAAATGTATGCCTTATAACTGGGGGTATTTAAAGGATGCATAACTGAGGCCAGGTTTAAGTGGGTGTTGAAGAAACCTAGTGGACATCAAAGATTGGTTTGTAAAAATCCTTACTTCTCAGTCCTTACTTTTCTGTATTATAAAAGAGGCCAGATGTAAGATTCTTCTAACTTAAGTCTTGATGGCATTTGTTTGAAAAATAATGGGATTTCAAGTGGCAGAGAGCCTCCCTCAGACATGTGAACAATTCCTGGGTGTGTGTATTTCTGAGGTAAGGTTTTGGCCTGTTATCACTAAAAATAATCTTCAGTTTCTCTTCTTGTCTCTTTTGTTTGTTTGAACATACAGTGAAAAATAGCTGTTAGAACTTTTTAGTAGAGTGAACATATGATTTTTTTTAAACAGACAAAGGCATTTTGACCAATGTGTATTATGAAAGCAGATTTTATATAAATATATGTGTATAAAATAAGCTCATTTGCTCATGGCTCAAGGGAAGCTAAACTCACTGTAGAAACTTTCCTAATGTTTACTTCAGCCTAGTTTTCAGATTTCAATATGTGTAGAGTAAATAAAGACAAGTGGATAATTGTATAGGAAAGAGGGCTATGGGCTGTAACTTGAATTTGTTTTACTGTGATGCACACAATAAACTGACTGGCCTGTGGTGAGTTACTTCACCAGTGAGAAACCTAGACCTGCTGGTATTCTGTTGCAAAACACTGCCCAACAGTGCAGTTGTTGCAAAATGCCACTGAAATATGAGACTCCTTATGTGTTTAGATCTATTGATCTATCTACCTATCTGTCCTCCATCTATACATACAGTATCAGTTTTATTCATTCCAGAAAGGAGGTAATGTAACTTATATAAATATGTAAAATTAAAAAGAGTGAAAGAATGTGTGTGTGTGTGTGTGTGTGTGTGTGTGTGTGTGAGAAAGAGAGAGAGAGAGAGACTGGGTCATTTTGCAGTTCCGTAGAAATTTACAGAACACCATAAACCTACTATAACGGAAAAAATAAAAATCATTTAAAGTAAAATAGATATAAAAATTACATAGTTTAGAGAGTAGAACAAAGGTAAAATAACAGTAGGGAAGATAAGCTGAAGGCAGAAGTGAGATGGGTACATAAAATGTCTTCCCTAAGAGACTACATTTGCTGGAGGGTGTCTAGTGAATTAGAAACTATGTTCTCAGACCCAGGCATAAAAAGGGGGTTTCAAAGTCTTTTGAGATTCACAATATCCATATTATAGTAAGATAATTTCTCAGGAGAAATACAACCATGAATGGTTCTAGGACTAGAAAGGACTTTGTATCACAGTGCTTCAAAAATAATACAGGAAATTCAACCAATGCCTGCCAGTATTTAACACTGAAGCTCAACTCATGGAGAATAACTGCATAATATCCACAGGTTTCTGATAAAAGCCACGCTTTCCCTGACTGCTTTGCTGGATCTTCCTCAAAGGATTTGGCCTTTGAAACTCTCCCTTCTCTGACTATTGTCACTCCTCTGGCAATCTCATCCAGCCTGTGTGGCTTTAAATATCTTTGTAGGGACTGCCCTAAAATGTATCTATCACAGGTTTCTCTCTTGAGCTCCAGACTCAACAGTTACACTTATGTGCTCAATAATCATCTCAAATTTAACATGCCAAAAAAGAAAATTGATTTGACCCTCATATCTGCTTCTTCCCTAACGTCACCTACTCAGGGAAAAGTAAGTCCACTCTTTCATATGTTAAGGCTAATAACCTGACTCTTATCCTTAATTCCTTTCTTCCTTTCATATTTCACACGAATAATTTCTATTATGCTTTCTTTCAAAATGCCTTTAATTTGTTCATTTCTCACTGCTTTATTGCCAGAAGTATGGACTAAGCCCCTGTGACCTCTTTTCAAGAATATTTCCAGGAGTTCCCTTGTGGTGCAACAGGTTAAGGAAGAAGTGTTGTTACTACAGCGACTCAAATAGCTGCTGTGGCATGGGTTCAATCCCTAGCCCAGGATGAACTTCTACATGTCATGAGCATGGCCAAAAAAAAAACAATAATTATATCTTTTTTCCTTATTTTGTTTATTCTCAAATTAGGAGTTGAAGGTAGTCCATTTAATAAATAACTCTGATCATGTCACAACCTTGATTAAAACTTTCCATTAACTTATATCAAATTTTAAATATAACTCAAGTTTCTTCCTATCCAGCCCTACCTCACAGGACCTCTGTTACTATCCTCAACCTCTTCTCCAGGCTCATGTCATCTTAGCCATGCTAACCACCTATTTTTTTCTTTCTTCCTTTTTTTTTTCATCTTTTTAGGGCCAAACCCACAGCATATGGAGGTTCCCAGACTAGAGGTCTAATCACAGCTGTAGCTGCAAGCCTACACCACAACCACAACAATGCCAGATCCTTAACCCATTGAGAGAGGCCAGGGATCAGACCCGCAATCTCGTGGTTCCTAGTCAGATTTGTTTCTGCTGCACCACGATGGGAACTCCATAACCACCTATTTCTTGAACACGCCAAGCACAGTTCTACCTCAGGGCCTTTGCACTTACTGTTCTCCATACTTGGTACATTCTTCCCCTAGTAAACTGTGTGACCTTCATTCAGGTCTCTGATCAAAAGCCACATTTTCAGAAAGGCCTTGCTTGTGTATCACCTCCCCTGCCACTAGCACTCTCTTCTCTTGCCCTAGTTTTATTAGATTTCAGGATACTTAGCATTAATGGATGTAGATTTTTAGCGTATTTCTTTATTTTCTAGATTGTGTACTCCATAAGAGCAGGGATTTTGTTTTGTTCACTGACAAATCTTAAAAACTAAAACAGTGTTGGACCTCATTGTAGATGCTTAATAGACGGCAAACTTGAATTAAAATCACAGGATAGATTTTTAGACTATCTAGAAGAAGAGCCAGTTTGCATATCCTTTGACTAATTTTTAACAAATAATGTTTCCCTCACTTCACTTCTTATGAGTACTGACAAACAGGGAATTTAAGTCATTCTCCCTCAGAAGTTACTTGGAGTGTAGCATTTAAATTAAGCTGCATATCAAGGGCTGATCCACATGCTTTACTGATAATCCACACTAGAAGTTGATTTGGCATCACTGTGAGAATGTGAAGCACCTAGTGATGACATATGGCTGAATAGAAGGACGAATGGCCTCCACTTGGAGATGCCAAGGGAGTTCTGGGTAGAGAGATAAGATTCTTCTTCAAAAAAGTAAAAAGAGCAGAATGAGAATTTACAGTGCAAAATTTTAAGTCACAGAGCATGACCATGGTGATTATCGCTTAGAACATTTTCAGACATGTTAACAAAATGTCTGCCTTAGATATTTTAAAAAGACACACAATAACAAAGTTAAAAAAAAAAAAGGTTTTGTAAATGTAAGTTCAAGTAATTGGAAAAGATACACCCAGGCATTTATGGGGTTAATATATGGTAAGGAGTCATTGATTGATTAGTGGGATGGACTAGGAGTTTGGGGTTAATAGATGCAAACTATTAATTTACAATAGATAAGCAATGAGGTCCTACTGTATGGTACAGGGGACTATATCCACTCTCTTGGGATAGATCATGATGGAAGATTATATAAGAAAAAGAATGTGTATATATATATATAATATACATATATATATGAATATATGTGACTCAGTCACTTGGCTGTTCAGCAGAAACTGGCACAACATTGTAAATTGGCTGGAACAGAAACAATTTGAAAAATTAAAAAAAGAAGAATCATTAACCATAACTCACCCAAATATATGAGTTATATACATTTCTGACACCATATTAAATTACTACAAACATAACACCTAAAACAGCACCTCTTTATTACTAGAAGTCAATTGGACTCATCTGTGTCCTCTCTTTCCAGTCCCACAAAGCCAAACGGAAAGTGTCAGCAATAGTGCATTCCTCTCTAGGCGCTCAAAGGGAGAATCCGTTTCTGGGATCATTAAGGTTTTGGCAGAAGTCAGTGCCATGCTGTCATAGGACTGAAATCCCTGTTTCCTTACTGGATATCCAGATTTTCTTCTAAGCTTCTAGAGCCTATCCACCTTCCTTGGCCTGTGTCCCCAGTATTTCAAAGTCAGCAGTACTAGTTTGAGTCCTTTTTATGCTTCCAATCTCTCCTAGCTCTTCTTGCGTCACATTTATTTGCCTTTTTTTTTTTTTTTTTTTTTTTGCTCTTTTTAGGGCCACACCCAAGGCATATGGAGGTACCCGGGCTAGGGGTGGAATCGGAGCTACAGCTGCTGGCCTACAACACAGTCACAGCCACACGGGATCTGACCTGCATCTGAGACCTACACCACAGCTCACAGCAACATCAGATCCTTAACCCACTGAACAAGGCCAGGGATTGAACCCGTGTCCTCAAGGATACTCGTCAGGTTCATTAACGCTGAGCCACGATGGGAACTCCCTCTTTGCCTCTTTTTAATTTCAGTGGGAAAAGCCTGTCTGCTTATAAAATTTCATGGGATTCTCACCCAAATAATAGAGGATATTCTCCCTATCTTAAGTTTTATGAATTTATCTGCAAAGTTTATTTTTCTATATAATGTAACACAGTCACAGGTGAAACACCAAGGGGCAATGATCATGAGGCCAAAATTCTGCCTACTGCTGGCCATTTCAAAAATATAACTTTAATTTTAGAAAGATTACTAGTTCTTGTTTCTGAAAATAAATTGCAATTGATGTTCTAATTTGACCAGAGCACTTCCAGTTTATGGGAAGACCATAGTATAACCATGTTGTCTACACAACACCAAATGAGAACATAGAAGATGATATTTGGTGTTGTGTAGACATATTCTCCATGATTTTTCTTGTGATCCTTAGTAAAATCAAAGGGGGCGGAATAGTCAAATTTATTTCCTAAGTCATTTCAGGGAAAAAGCTGTGGATCCTTTGTACATATTGCAGTATGTACGTTACACATCCTTTGTAGGATTCCAAGAAGTAGACAGAGCTAGCCATGCCTAATAATACTACTAAATTTGCCTATTCAAAACTTATCTAAAAAAAGGAGATCTGTTTGAATACGGAAACGTATTTACTGCAAGTCTATAGTCCCCAATCTAAGAAAAGGTATCTGAATTTTTTGTTTGGGATAAATCACTGTAATTAGTGGGGCTCAGAACACATAGTGGCATGCACATGACTTAATTATGCTATCAACTTCTATTTTCTTTATGAATTTTTTTTTATCTTTTTAGGGTTGCATGTGTGGCATATGTTAGTTCCCAGGCTAGGGGTTGAATTGGAGCTGCAGCTGCTGGCCTACACCACAGCCACAAGAATGCGAGATCCGAGCTGCATTTGCAGTCTACACTGCAACTCACTGCAATGCAGCATCCTTAACCCACTGAGCAAGGCCAGGGAACGAACCCATGTCCTCACAGACACTAGTCGGATTCATTACCACTACGCCACCACAGGCATTCTAATACTTATTTCGTCCAGTTGACACATTTGAGACTCTACATGTTCATCCCCTTTAGCTTCATAAAACAGAAGAGAAAACCAGTTTTAGGCATTTATGTGTATCAAAGACATGTTTTTTCCTTTTTATGGCCTCACCTGAAACATATGGAAGTTCCCAGGATGGGGTCAAATCAGAGCTACAGCTGCTGGCCTGTGTCACAGCCACAGCAACATTTGATCTGAGCCATATCGACACATGCTGCATCTTGTGGCAATGCTGGATCCTTAACCCACTGAGTGTTTCCAGGGATTGAACCTTCATCCTCATGGCCTCATGGATATAACTTTGGGCTCTTTTTAGCACGCACGTGTGTGTGTGTGCTTTCTAGGGCTACACCTGCAGCATACGGAAGTTTCCAGGATACAGGTCCAATCAGAGCTGCAGCTGCCAGCCTACGTCACAGCCACAGCAACGAGGGATCTGAGCCACCTCTGCGATCTACACCACAGTTCAAGTCAATGCCAAACCTTTAACACACTGAGAGAGGCCAGGGATCAAACCCATGTCCTCATGGATACTAGTCACATTCGTTATCACTGAACCACGACAGGAACCCCTATTTGGGGTTCTTAATGTGCTGAGCCACAGTGGGAACTCCTGTACCAAAGATATTGAATGAATAAATGTGTAGCTTTTTCTAATGTCCTTCCTTTCTCCCTTCTTTCCATCCCATTTGCATAGCTGACTGCCTTCTTTTCTCCTCTCTTGCCTTCCTTCATAAAATATTAGTTAAAGACATTGCATAAGAATTTGGCTGCATATGAAGACTGGACATAGTTCTTGTTTTCAAATTATTCACAATCAAGAGGCAATGTCAGGTGTACCTCTTAGAGTACAGCAGCAAGAACACTTGAGTGTATCAGAAGATGACAGAGGAGGGAGAACATTTTTAAACAGTATTTCAAAAATCAGTAGAGAGATTGGATTAAGATGGTGGAATAGAAGGACTGGAGCTCAACTTCTCTCCCCCAAAACAACAGAACTACAACCAAATGCTGAGCAGCCTTCAACCAAATGGACTATAAACTTCCATAAAAGATATTCTACTCCAGAAGACAAAGAGGAGACCATATCAAGAGGTGGGAGGGGCGATTACGTGATAGAAGCAACCCCATACCTCCTGGGTGGGAAGCGCCACAGACTGGAAAGAAACTGCATCACAGAGACTTAGCTACAGGACTGAGAGTTCTGAGCCCAACGTCAAAACCCCACGCCTGGGGATCGGGCACAGGGAGAAAGAGCCCCCGGAGCATCTGGCATTGAAGGCCAGTGGGGCTTGTGTGCAGGAGCTCCACAGGACTGGGGGAAACAGAGACCCAATCCTTGAAAGGCAGAAACAGACTTTCACGTGCACTGGGTCCCAGGGCAAAGCAGTCTCCATAGGAATCTGGGTAGACCTTACTGCAATTCTTGGAGGATCTCCTGGGAAAAAAGGGGCGACTGTGTCTTGTTGTGGGGGAAGGGCACTGGAAGTGAAGCTCTCGGGGACATTCAGCAGCCTGCATTTCTCTGGAGGTGAACATTTCTGAGAAAACCTGGTCCCTCCCATCAGTACTGAGAAGCCCCAGGCCAAACAATAATCTAGGTGGGACCATAGCCCCACCCATCAGTAAACAGGCTGCCTAAAGACCCCTCAGGCACACAGCCAGCCTCTAATCTCATCCAGAGACAAAGCCCCACCCATCAGAGGGATAAGAATCAACCCCACCTACCAGTGGGCAGGCATCAGTGCCTCCCATCAGGAAGCCTACAGCAAGTCCCCTCCATACCAACTTTAGCCAAGGGGAGGCAAATGCCAGAACTAAGAGAGGCTACAACTCTATTGTTGGCAAAGAGGTCACCACTCCAAAAACCTATAAAAATGAAAAGACAGAAAGCTCAGATAAGGGAGAAAGAGAAAAGCCCAGAAAAACAGCTCAGTGATGAGATTACCAGCCTCCCAGAAGGAGACTTTAGACTGTTGATGCTGAAGATGATGCGAGGCATTGGAAATAGACTGGAGGCAAAGACTGATCATTTACAGGAAACACTGAGCAAAGTAATACAAGATGTAAAAATTAAACAAGAAGAGATGCAAAATACAATAACTGAAATAAAAAATTCATTAGAAGCAGCCAACAGTAGAATACAGGAGGAAGAACGAATCAGCAAGGTGGAGGACAGATTAGTGGAAATCACTAATGCAGAAGAGAAAAGAGATAAAAGATTGAAAAGATATGAGCTGAGTCTCAGGGAACTCTGGGATAATGTTAAAAGCACCAACATCTGTATTATACGGGTGCCAGAGGGAGAAGAGAGAGAGAAGGGGACAGAAAAACTATTTGAAGAAATAATAGGTGAAAGCTTCCCTAATATGGGAAAGGAACCACTCACTCAAATCCAGGAAGCACAACAAGTACGATATAAAATAAACCCAAGGAGGAACACCCTGAGACACATATTAATCAAAATGACCAAAATTAAAGACAACGAGAACATTTTGAAAGCAGCTAGGGAAAAGAAACAAATGACATACAAGGGAACCCCAAAAAGGTTATCAGCAGATTTTTCAGCTGAACCTCTGCAGGCCAGAAGGGAATGGCATGATATACTTAATGTGATGAAAAGGAAAAACTTCCAACCAAGATTGTTTTACCCTGCAAGGCTCTCATTCAGATTTGAAGGAGAGATCAAAACCTTTACAGATAATCAAAAGCTAAGAGATTTCTGCAACACTAAACCAGCTTTACAACAAATCTTAAAGGAACTTCACTACTCAGAAAAGAAAAGGCCACAACCAGAAACAAAAACACCACAAATGACAAGTCTCACCAGGAAAGGCACATATACAGTAAAGAAACTAAATCATCCATGCACAATTATGCTACCAAAAATCAGAAATCGTGAGAAGAGAACACAAATGCAGGTCACTGGAGACGCATGTGCAAATAAGAAACCAACAACTTAAAACAATCTCATTTGTATATAGACTCCTATATCAAAACTTCAGGGTAAAAAAAAAGAGCAACAAAACCCCCAAACAGTTAATACAATGACAATTAGAACATACATATCAGTAATTACCTTAAATGTTAATGGACTGAATGCCCCAACCAAAAGACATAGACTAGCCGAATGGATACAAAAACAAGACTCATATATATGCTGTCTTCAAGAGACCCACTTCACTTCTAGGGACACATACAAATTGAAAGTGAGAGGATGGAAGAAAATATTTCATGCAAACGGGCATCAAAAGAAAGCCAGAGTAGCAATACTCCTATATGATAAAATAGACTTTAAGATGAAGATCATTTTAAGAGACAAGGAAGGGCACTACATAATGATCAAAGGATCAATCCAAGAAGAAGATATAATAGTTTTAAATACCTGTGTACCCAACATAGGATCACAACAATATATAAGGAAACTGCTAACAACCTTAAAAGGAGAAATCAACAATAACACACTCATAGTGGGGGAATTTAACACCCCACTTACAGCAATGGACAGGTCATCCAGACAGAAAATCAATAAGGAAACACATGCCCTGAATGAAGCATTAGATCAGATGGACTTAATAGATATTTATGAGACATTCCATCCAAAAGCAACAGAATACACATTCTTCTCAAGTGCGCATGGAATATTCTCTAAGATTGATCACATCCTGGGCTACAAATCAAGCCTCAGTAACTTTAAGAAAATTGAAATCATATCAAGCATCTTCTCTGACCACAATGTTATACGACTGGAAATCAACAGCAAGAAAAAAATGGCAAAAAATACAAACACGTGGAGACTAAACAACACGCTACTAAATCAGCAATGGATCACTGAAGAAATCAAAGAGGAAATTTAAAAATACCTAGAAGCAAATGACAACAAAGATACAACACTCCAAAACCTCCTAACTTTACATCTAAAGCAGCTAGAGAGGGAAGAAGCCAGGTCATGGGAACAACCTAAATGCCCATCAACAGAGGAGTGGGTAGGGAAGATATGGTATACAGACAGAATGGAATATTTCTCAGCCATTAAAAGGATCGAAATGACAACATTTACAGCAACATGGATGGACCTAGAAATTATCATGCAAAGTGAAACCAGTCAGACAATTAGACAGCAACACCCAATGCTACCGCTTACATGTGGAAACTAAAGAGCACAATGAACTTCTTTGAAGAACAGACAATGACTCACAAAGTTTGGAAAACCCTGGATTTTCAAATAAGACAATCTGGGGGGTGGGGGGATGCACTGTGGGTTTGGGACACAAAATCTATCACACTGACTTTTGATGATCTTTGTATACCTATAACTGAAATAAAATTTATTGTTATAAGAAAAAAAAAACAGTAGAGGCAGTAGAATGGGTAACGTGGATGTCCAACAAAAGAACATCACAGGAGAGCAAAGTGCATTTGGGAAAATTCCCAAAGTTTGAGAGGTCTTAATCAGATCATATGCTATCATCATTTCTTCATGTTCCTGGAAGAGAGTTACTCTACAGCAAAGGCAAAAATGAACTCATAATCGTTTGGAGTTTCACATGATGTTCTTCTTGAAAGAAAGCACTAGTTTAAAATATGTCTGAATTTTCCCAAAAATATGTGAAATGCCCAGATATTTTAGATATTATGTATATATTATCATATGCCCAGATATTTTAGGAAGTTACTCAGTAGGGTACCAATATTCTGCAATGTAAAGCATAATTCAAGAGTACCTCAACACAACTGCAGCAGCATTTTAGAGTAAGAAATTGAATACTGACTAACTCAGTAATGAAGACATTTTCCAAATAAGTGATACATAAAGGTAGGGTTTTAGGAAATCTTATCAGACCTTGTCCTTATCATGACAGTCCTCACCTTACATTCTGTTGGTAATGGTTCTAAATAGGTCATTGAAGCAGAAATCTTGGGGTAACAGAGAAGAAAGCCTTGAGGAAGAGAGACTCGTGTTAACGCTGATTCCTCTTGGTTGACACATCTTCTTTTCTCTCATGATTCTAAAGAGAACTGGAATCTCAAAAATTCTTGCTTCTCTTTTACCTCCTCGCACTTCTTTAAATCTATGTCTGTTTTCAAGAACAATGTACATCCAATCTTCCCTAGCACTAGACTAGGTACAAGAGTTTCTATATTAACTATCAAGAAGTCATTAGTTTTCCCTAATGTGAAAAGTTCAATATCACCTGATTTTAGAGTTTGAATCAGGTTAATAATGTAATATAAATGTGAATTAAAAGAATTTAGACGTTGCCAGTGCCTTCAATTGCATGAGGGGCATTCTGGGGTTTGAAGGTGTCAGGGATTTTCTTCCACAGCCTTGAATTCTTCTAGAGAAAGAAAAATGGTAGTTTTCAATTTTGCAGCCTTTTATGACTTAGGATTTCTCTTTTTCTTTCTCAAAAATGTCCTGTGCCAAGTGAAACTGACATAGAAGTCTTTTCCTGGAGACCTTTTGATGGTGCTGCTTGAGAGGGTAAAATAGTTGCAGTAAACGATTTTTTGGCTGAACAGTTTGAGTTTGTGTCACACATAAAAGGTAGCCTTGAAGGAAGTACAGAGTCAGGACCCAGGAAGGAAACAGAGAGGAACTGAAAGAAAGAGTCCTCTCATGGGAATAACTTCTCCATTCAGTCAGAGTTTAATGTCCCTTTTGTCATTTGTCCTCATTACATTTATGTCAAAGTTGTGCTACATTAGAAATTAATCATGGAGAGTTGAAACAGTGAGAGCTACAACCATTAGGCTGAGTTCAAATTGGACTATAAAAAATAACTAGGCATTACACGGTGGGAAGAAAATAAATTATTTTGGAAGGGGCTTTGAATATATACATGTTTTTCTTTTTCTCCTGTTTTTAGATTTAGTTTTAAATTCAAAATTCCATTACTTTTTACAGTAGAAAATATCATTGTTGCTATACATTGACTTAATAATCATTTATGTGGCATCTTCTACATTGTCCCAGGCACCGTAATAGATACTGGAAATGAAGAAATGAAAAAAACATAGCCCCTGCCCTCAAGAATCTCACTGATTGACTGTCAATAAGAACTTATTTATTTTTTATGTTTATTTTTGGACGTTGACTCTAAACAATAGTATAAAATTACCCTGCAGTCAAATAATTAATAGCTTCAAGTCATTGTTGTGATGAATTAATATATTGAAAACCTATAAATTATCCCTAGAAATTTCTATTTCTGAAAGGAAGAAACACAAAAGTTTTCCAATCGTACAGCTATTCCTGATGTTACTGTAAGTTAGAACAGATTTTTTTCATAGTGCATTGTATTGCATAGATTTGCTTAACAAAGGTACAGAATATAATTGTGAAGGAAAATAACATAGACAAAATGAAGTAATTAAATAGTCTCTGTATAATTAAAATTAGCAACTTACGGTTAAAATAAAGTCTGGGCTGACATTCTGAATTGACTGTGACTATTTCCTTTCACCCTCTTTCTTGGAAGGGGTCACTTAAGATGGCAGTGCCAGCCCAGGTTTTATTAGGTTTAAAGAATCTCAGAATGCGGAGGCATTTTATTTCCCCTGATTATGGCTGCAATGATTCAAATATTAGTGTGGGACTTTTCATGGATGTAGTCACCCTCTTCATATTGAATCTCATCTTAGGCTGTGCCTTCAAATTAAGATGATATAGAATTCTAAGCCAGATGTTTGTAGAAAAACTGTGCTCCAATTAAGTATAAGTTTCAAGCAAATTGTATTCTTTTGGCCTGTCTCGTGGAGCTAACAACTTCAGTTCTCCTCGACCTTTGCACATGTTTCAGTACCACCATGAGCCAGAATGTGTAGCCATTCAGAATTTTTTTTTCTATTTACTATGAATAGCTGTTCTTAAACTGCATCCATTTAATAACTATTTATAAACAGCTCAGTTTTCATTCCCTCCTCACAGTAGTAGATCTCCAAATGAAGAATGTCTGCTAAATTGAAGTTTCACAGACAGGGAGGGAATTCAAAACATATATTCCTAAGTCATGCATTTCAGGCAGTTTGGCAAATATTTAACCAAACTACTGCAAGTGCAGTTATGTTTTATAATGATTCCTACTTTCCTTGTAGTCACAAGTTGATTTGATTCTATAATAATATTTTAAACAGCAGTGTAGTTCTGTTGAGAAAAAGAAAGGGGTGAGTGAACATTTTAGTGCACATATATAAACATGAACTTAACCTGTAAAAACTAGAGATAAAGTTTAGGATACGTGAAGCATTACTTGGGGTCAATTTGAAGGATTAAAAATGTGGCAGAATTGTTCAAATCCAGAACAATAGGTTGCTTCAACAATTCATAAGAGGGATCCAACAGTGCAAAAACTGAACATGAAAAAAAAGAGTATTGGAAAATTGAGACCATGTATAAAGAAACTGACATTGCTTAATCCAGAAAAGAAATAGTTTGAGGGAAACAACAGAAATTTCATCATATGATGAAGTATTTTATAGATGATGGGGTCCAGATGTTTCCCTGTCCCCTTAGCTAATATGGAATTATGTGACAACAGAAATTTGAGGTTAATTATTATAACTGTACAGGATTAGAAACCCTGAAATTGTTTATCAAGAGATGTGTAAGGAAGATTTATTCAGCCATGCAAATTGACATGAGGCCAGGTACCCACAGGGCCTTATTAAAATTAACCTTCAAACAAGAAGCTGAGGTTTTGATGGCCCCAAGCATCACAGATATATATATATGTACATAAAATAAACAACTTTTTTTTTTAAATTTGATATCTGTCCTTTGAAATTATTCAGGATACTTTTTCTCACTTAAACTTATCTGAAATCAGTCGTTTTTCATATACTTATTTTCTGTTTTGCAGTGGTTTTAATTAAACGCCTTTATAAAACCCAGATATCTAGGAACATATTCCCATTGGTATTTCCAGATAGAGCCATTTTCACAGCAGAAGTAAGAAATGTACTTCTATTACATTTAGAGTTATAAGACTTTCTCAAGAATGAAATATGTAGGATAAACTCACTCTTAGCAACTCATAATTAAAGCGAGATACTTTGAGGCACTCATTACTTCCTTTTTCATGGACTGGCCTCTTTTACATTGAAAAAGAAAATTTAAATGAAACCAGATAGCAATCCAGGAGAAGCAACTTGGATAGGATATGATTTAAAGTTGTTAATTTTTTCACCTAAATGATATGATGCATTTGGTTGTTTTATTCTCTAATATTTACAGAGAGATATAACATTTGAAATCACAAAATAAAATGTCCAATTAGAAGTAAATATTATATGTACTAATTAATTACAAAAGAAGTAACAAAGAAAATACCCATTTTGGCTTCGTAGACTAAGTCCACTATAGCCCACCTATTTTATTATTAACAAAAGAAGTATCTAGATAAAGTATTTTTAAAAATTGTAGTTCCCATTGTGGCACAGGGGAAACTATCCGACTAGTATCCATGAGGATGTGGGTTTGATCCCTGGCCTCGCTCACTGGGTCAGGTATCTGGTGCTGCAGTGAGCTGCAGTACAGGTTGCAGACACAGCGCAGATCCTGTGTTGCTGTGGCATAGGCTGGCAGCTGTAGCTCTGATTCGACCCCTACCCTGGGAACTTCCATATGCCACACCTGCAGCCCTAAAAAGCAAAAAAAAAAGGAATTATTTAAAAAAATTAACAACTACCTGGAGATGTCAATAAGTAAACAACAGAATGAAATTTTTGGATGGGAGACAAAATTTGGAGAAGCAAAAGAGTTTCCCTCTATTGTTCTTTTCACCCATGGCTAAAACTTTAAAGAGACCATGGACAATATAAACAGGAGAAAGGGCCCCTATGGCCCAAAAGGGATAGGTGAGTCTCTAAGGTATAAGATACAGAGGAGAGGATATGTGAATTCTGGTATGACCATACACAATTCTCAACTAAACCCATGAGCTATACATCATAAAGGTTTAGAAAACTGAACTGAGATCTGAGTCACCCACACCAGGCTCAGAAGGATCCTGAACTATGAATGTATAGAAAGGCCCCAAATCAGCATAAGCAAAGACTTAGAGAATGGAATAGAGATTTGAACTGTAATAGTTCAAAAGAGAAGGGACAGAATTTCAGTCTGAGTAAAATCAGATTGATCAGTACTGCTTACTGGCTTAAATAAAAATATAACTACCATCTCTAGAGGATTATAACACAATGCAGATCTCTATAATATAACATTTTCAGAATCCAGAATATGATCCAATATTACATGCTATGCAGAGAACAGAAAAGGTAGCTCAAATGCTGGAGTTTTTATAACAGCTATATTTCATGAGATAAAGGAAAAAACACCCTTAAAATGAGTGAAAAGACAGGCATACTTAGCACAAAAATTTTAAAATATGAAAATAAATCAAATGGAAATTTTAGAATTGAAAAATAATACATCTGGGGAAAAAAAAAACCTCAATATAGAATGAAGATGGGAGGGAAATGAGGAAGCTGAAGATAAATTAATAAAAATGATCACATCTGAAATAGAAAAAAATAGTTGAATACAGCTTCAAGAACAGGTGAGACAATAACAAAAAGTCTAAAAGATATATTTGTGGAATTATAGAAGGAATTCTGAGAAGAGTAAGTTTGAAGCAGAAAATATATTTTAAGGGACATTGGATGGACTATCCTAAATTGTATGCAAGGCATCCATTTATAAATGTAAAAAGCTCAAACAATTCTCTACATGACAAACAAACAAACAAAAATCCTGCTTGCAAGCATGTAAAAAGATGCTGAATGTCAAAGGCATGGAAACATTTGAAAAAGAGCTAGAGATAAATGGCATATGACCTACTGGGAGACAGCGATTCAAATGATCCTGGATTTGTCATCAGAAACAGTGGAGATCAGACAATGGTAGGAAAACACCTTAAAACTGTAAATGAAAGTACTGTCAATTTACAGTTTATTCCTATTAAGAATATCCTTCAAGAATGTAGCAAAAGGAAATCCTCTTGAGATATTGGAAAACTAAGAATGTAGGGCCATTAGACATGTTCAAGAAGAAATGTTAAAGGAAGCTCTTCAAGCTGAAAGAAAAAACAAAATATTAGAACAACGTGAATCTTCAGGAATGAAGATTCACATACACAAAAAAAGTATTAATGTGAATCTTCAGGAATGAAGAGGAACCACAGAAATGGTAAACAGTTGGGTAAATACAAAATACTAAGTTTTAGCCCCTGAAGTTCTTTAAAAATATGTATGACTCTTTAAAGCAAACATTATAACATTTCCTGGTGATTTTTTCATTTTATGCAAATGTTTTATATTTGACAATAATAACAGATCAATGGGAAGGGAGGTAGACATTCCTATATGGTTTCAGGGCTTCTACAATTTATGTACATTTTTACAATACAGGCTCTACAAATACTCTATGAATGGTGTTATGCATGTACATTTTAATCCTTGGAGCAATCTCTCTCTCTCTTTCGCTTTCTTCAATGAGCATGTGTGCATGAGTGTGCACGTGTGTGCACACGCACACACACTAGAAGTAGATAGAGCCAAAATGTCAATATTTAAATTAAATTGAAACATTAAAAATACTTAACTAATCTAAAAGAAGTAAGAACAGAGGAACCAAAACAAATGAAAAAATTAAACAAAATTGTAAACATATTCCCAAAATGTCATTAATTACATTAAATGTTATGGTCCAAGTGCTCCACTTAAAAATCAGGGATGACTAGATTAAAGAAAAAGCAAGACTCCATATACTGTCTACAGGAGACATATAAAATATGAAGACAATAATAGGTTGGAATTATATGGGCAGAGATGGTATACCATGTAAACAAACAGTATAAGAAAAAACTCAGTATTTTAATATAAGGTAAAATAGATTTTGGACAAAGATGACTGAGAGAGAGAGAACATTCCATATTCAAGAAGACATAAAAATTATGAATTATTACATACCTAAAAATGGAGACTCAAAATATATCAAGCAAAAATGGAGAGAATTTAGTGGGAAACTAGTCAGTTAAACAATCATAGATAACAATTTTCACACCCATGTAAAGATGAATCTGACACCACTTTTTTGTTTGTTTGCTGGCAGATATAAGCCTAACTTCCTCCTCTTCCCCTTGTGTCCCTCCTTTGGGCAAGCTCATAAGAAAGCTCGACTACTCCCTCCTTTAACATCAGGGGGAGACTGAAATCACTCCAGTTCCAGCTCACCTCAGTTCTACAGGTAACCATAATAAAGTCCTGAACTTTTCCTTGCTCTCGCAAAATATATTGAATATTTTGAGATGCATGTTCTGATCTCCTCAGAGACCTCAACTGTGTAAATAATAAACTGGTTTATACCCTTGCAATGTATGTATGGCATCATCAGTGTCGATATCCAAATTTTGGATGAGGGTGGGGGAGTCCATGAACCTATGCAGGGGGACATTACAACTTATCTCTCAGCAACTGATAGCAAGAAGGCCAGAGATTAGATAATTCATTTAAATTACATCTTTGCTGATTTTTTTGCCACCGATTTTACAAAAAATAATAAAAAATTTGCTCTTCAAAAATACTATTAAGAACATAAAAAAGCAAATCACAGACTCAGAGAAAATATTTGTAACACATTTGTCAAACAAAGGACTTGTGTTTATAAAATATAAAGAACAATTAAAGCCTAATTTTAAGACAAGAAGCAATTAAATAAGAAAACGGACTAAAATATTTGAAAGGATACTGGATAAAGGAAGATTTACCAATAAGCACTAAGCCCATAAAAAAGATGTTCTGCATAGTCACTGGGGAAAGACAGATATAAATCACAATGGGATATAATGGCACATGTTAGATAGCTAAAGTCAAATATTCTCACTATAACAACTATGTGTGAGAAAAAGAAGTAATCAGAGTTCTTGTATAATACTGGAAGCATGAAACATGTTACAACTCCTTTGCAAAACAATTTGGCAATTTCATAAAAAGTTAACCATATATGTACCATATTGACTGACAACTCCACTTTTTAGCATTTGTCCAAGAGAATCAAAAACAAACAAAAATACAAAGTCTCATATTGTTTACAGCAGCTTTATTTGTAATTGTCAAAAGCTGGTAACAACTCTAATATCTACCAACTAGTAAATGGATAAACAAATTATATCTGTCCAATAGAACACTAATCTGCAGTAAAAAGGAAAAAAAATCTATTGATAAACATTACCCATGGAATGATTTCAAAATCTTTATGCTGCGTGTAGGAATTTATGCAAAAAAGAGGTATCTAATGTATATTACCACTTATGTAAAGACTTTGAATATGAGAACTAATCTACAGTGACCAAAAGCAGGGCATAACTGGAGGAAAGGACAGATTGTGTTGACAAGAAAAATATTTTTCTCTACGCTTCTACATAGGTTCTTCTGACTGGTCCAATAATTAAATTGAATTAATTTAATTCAGATTAACAGGAGAAAAATCAAACAAAAGTTTAATAACATACACATGGAAGAGAATGACTAACTCACCCAGAAAGAATGAGTTACCAAAATGGTAGAAATCATCATCTTCAGCTAAAAACCAGAATAAGACACTGGGGTAGTGGTTTAGGACTTCAAAGGGGAGTAAGACAATTCACATGGAGATGGAAAAGTAAATGCTTAGTAAACAGATGTTTGTTGGGCCCTGAAGAGACAATGTAACACAAAGTTGACTATATTCTTTGCAGCTATCTCTGGGGACAGGCACTTCATCTAAATTCTTTTAGGCAGTTAAGCAGAAAAATATTTTTGCTGTGTCCTCTTTTTTAAAAAATTAAATAGTATAAATTAATCCTCATGCCGAAGAGACACAATTTGGGATGACACATTTTGCTCCCCTCAAATGAAAAGAGGTTTGAAGAAACTTTTAGGAGTGATGTAAATATTCATTATCTTGATTGCTGTGATTGTTTCATGTCTGTATATATATGTCATAACTTATCAAATGGTAACTTTACATACATGCAATTCGTACTTATGCCTCAATAACAATTTTTTTAAATTATGAAACTGATAAATCGATGAAATTGATGACCAGTCTTCAAGTCTGAGGATTAATGATTATGACCAATATTTGGATTAACATAAATTATCAAAATAATTCACAGAATCAATATTGATTTAGAGATTTTTTTAAACTCCCTATGGCTTTTGGAGTAGCCAAACAAATGAAAACTTACCCTTATATGTTGTTTGTTGTTTTTGAAACACCTGTTAAGCGTTTCATACTTGTATAGAAAACATCATATAACTAATACGAATATTGTCACAGTATAATACAGTCATGCTCAGGTGTAAATTTTAGTTAGAATCAATTCTAGAATAGGTTAGAGGTAGTTGTAGTTAGTGGAAAGATAAAATTAAAAAAATAGGGTTTCAAATTCCAGCTCTACAAGGGACGAATTAGGAATAATTTTGTGACAAGTTTGGTCTTACATTTCTCATTAATGCTACTGGAATAATTCTACATCATGGGTTTATTGGGGAGACTTAAAATTATTTCAATGTCCATATCACCTGAAGAGTGACAAATATTTATCACCACCTCCTATCACAATGTATCTTCATCATTAGAGTTTGTTCCTCAAGTTCAGATATGTCTAGCTATTAAAGTGCCAAATCTCCTCCTTTAACATATATTACCAAATCTACAGTTCAGAGACATTATTACATCAGATAAAACATTCTGTGTCATTCAGAACCACATTAGAGCATTTGGAATTCAGGATAGAAAGATGCCATCAGGAAAAAAAAAAAAAAGAGATGCATTAAAAAAGAGGATGCGATCCCTGGCCTTGCTCAGTGGGTTAAGGATCCGGTGTTGCCATGAGCTGTGGTGTAGGTAGCAGACGCGCCTTGGACCCCGCGTTGCTGTGGCTGTGGTGAAGTCCGGCAGCTACAGCTCCTGTTAGACCCCTAGCCTGGGAACCTCCCCTAGATAAGGCAAAAAAGACAAAAATAAAAATAAAAAAATAAAAAAAAGAGGATGCTGTAATAACAGGAACCACTTAAGATGAATTTCACCTTCTTTTTAATTTGGATAACTTCATATCCACCTTGGTCTTCCCAATACTATGTTAAGTAGCACAGATAAAAATGGGAAGTCAGCTAAACAGATTCTTTATATTCAAGTTACAAAGGATTTAGATAAATGCATGGGGATTTATATATCCTTCGTAACTGAACACTATTGTCATTTTTGTGATTTTGCGATTATCTTTTACTTTGAAAGATTGATATTAATGGGAAAAACCTTTAAATAACTTCTTAACACCTATCATATATATATAGTTATATTATATACAGAATATATATATATGTATTCACATACATAGATAAGAATTATTTCTTCTCCAGTATTTACTGAGAACTGACTATATATCAAATATTTAGTGGGTGTTGCCTTAATTAAGTATGACTAAAATTGTGAAGAATAATGACTAGTGGTTTTGGTGACTTGTCTTATAAACCGAACTATCATTGTTTTATTATCTATAAATGGACAATGAACCTTAGCCGTTAGGTTATTCAATATGATTTACAAAAATCTGTCACTTGTTATGTGGAAAAAGCTCATCATCTTTTCTAGTAACAAGATAAAATGAATGAAGGCAGTCTATAAGATGGCTGCTAAAGTACTTTACATCTATATAATTCTGTGCTTCTATAAAATCAATTTATTTCCCATCCCTCAGCATAAAATATTAGTGTACAAAAGAATTTTTAATGTCAAAACCTACAATTGAGGTAACTGTCAAAGAATAACAGATAGATCTGAACTACGTGTTTTTGTTCTGCTCTTATCCAGGCACTGTGGCACTCACCAGGACTGTTTGGTCCCTATAGTACCACCTACTCTACATACCAAGAGGTTTGCATGGAGATGCATTGACCACATTTTCTTTCCAACATCATGAAAGCTTAAACAATGCAATGCCTACAACTCCTGTGGCAATGGCCTATCTAGTAAAAAAGCAGGAGTAGAGCCTCAACTGACATTTACAACAATGTTAATGATTTGCAGTTTTCAGATCTACACTATCATGAGAGCTTCCAGAGATGCTGCCACTTGCATGATTCATAGGCTGCCTTCCCAAGCACTCTATGGGGAGAATGGAGCGTCACATTGCTGGAGAATTAGGGGCCACTCAACTTGGCCAGCCTCTTGGGACTGGCAATTGTTGGTAAGAAATTAGGGAGCAATAACTCATTTGCAAAGCTTCCAGTCTATATCTTAAATTTGATGGCAGTAGAAGGCAAATTTCATTTTGTTTTGTTTTAAGTAACAGTGCAGAATGTAGAAGAAATCAATGTGGTAATCTCTGGATGTCTGACATTTCAATAATATTATACTCATAGGAAACTATTGCTCAGTGTTGACAATTCTCAGATTTTGCTTGACCTTCAATTCTTATTGCTAGTTAGAGGCAACACTTGTTTATTATCAAGACTTCTCTTTGTTTCTGAGTTTTTTGTGGGCACAACTTGTAGTGAACTTAACAGGCCCTAGTTTAATAAGCCTACTAAATTCTTGGATTTTGTACATTGTAGGTATGTTCCAACTATAAAATTAAGATTCCTGAGTGATAATTTTACTAAATGTATTATTCATATGGTTTATGTCTATTTCAGACTAACATGAATATTAAAAAATTGAAAGTAAAACCATTAACAACATAAACTTCACTGTATTTTCATGATGCCACAGAATATTGATATATATGCAGTGTTAATAATAAAAGCAATAATAGGCACCATTTAGAGGATGACTATGATATGCTAGGCAGTTTGCATGTATTTTCTCTAATTTTTACAATGAACTTTAAAGACAGATGATATCATCCTTATTTTACAGATGAGGAAATTAAAGCTAAGAAAAGCTAGGTAACTTATTAAATCCAAATAACCTGACGGCTGTGGAATTGGGACTCATACTTAGTTTTATGTTATTCCAAGTTCTTTGTGAATAATGTTACTTCCTGTTTCCCTTTTTAACATATAAAGAATACAAGGTAATATTAGTGGCATGCTTTATATATATAAAATAGATGTAAAATCTATTCTATCCCAGCATTGTAACATGAATGTATTTGAAAATTAAAACATGTCAAGGCAGAGTTCCTGTAGTGTCTCAGAGGTTAATGACGCAGACTAGCATCCATGAGGACGCAAGTTCAATCCCCTGGCCTTGCTCAGTGGGTTAAGGATCTGGCATTACTGTGAGTTGTGATGTAGGTTACAGACATGCCTCAGATCCTGCGTTGCTGTGGCTCTGGTGTAGGCCGGCGGCTACAGCTTGGAATGTACTCCTAGCCTGGGAACCTCCATATGCCACGGGTGCGGCCCTAAAAAAGACAAAAAGATAAAAAAAAAAAAAAAAGCATGTCAAGGGTACTTACTAAAATATAAACCTAAACACTGCCATTTTTACGGGTATGTATAGGAGGTATAATCCTTGCAAATTTATTACATAATATATGTGAAGTTTGCATGGATATTAAGTAATAACGATATTAACAAATAAGCTACATGGCATATATATGCATAATTTTTTTAACTGCTTATTTGATCTTTACTCCTTGAAGACATCCAGAATAAAAGTCACCTACTTATAGTTTTATTTGGCTTGCTTTTGATTTAAGTAAGAATTATAGGGTTCAAATAAGATTTTGTATTTCTATTACAATAAAATATTTTGGAACTCCAAAACAGTCTTTTGAAGTTAAATCAGATATTTCACTTGTATCACTTTCCTGGTCATCTGGACACATCTTCTTTAAGCATTCCAGCATTTAAGTTTTGTAACACAGAACACAACCAAGTCACTTGTGCTTTGTATGAAGGTTGATCAAAATTTGAATCCACAAAGCAGTACTAATATTATTTTGTGTATATCCTGTTCTTTGTTGCATAATGTAGGGAAATACATATTTCTTTCTATAGATCAATTTTTCCCTCCAAGAAGAATGCAAATGGTATTAGGATAACTAAATCAAGTGAGTTCCCTTTTCTTATTTTTTATTAAAGACTAAAAATTTGTAGCATTTATTATTTTGCATTATATATGAACCAGGAATTTATTTCTTTCTTACATAGACTTTTCCTTTAACATTCCTATTTATTTCCTAATAGGAGGACAATAACTTTTATCATAAATATTGTCTGTAGATTTATCTTTGTGAATTTAAAATTTATTATTCCATATTTTAATACACTTTATTTAATCTAGAATCTTCCCTCATTAATTTTTCACTTTTATTGTTTGTTTGTTTTTCTCTCTAGGCCTGCCATGCATTCAACATGGTGGAAATCACTTTCTTGAACTACACATAGTCCTATGTCTCCTCTTTCTGATGAATTACAATTTCAAAAATCTTTTTAAATTACCTGAAAAGAAAGTCTTTACTTGCCTAAAAATATCCTGATTATCTTATAAAAATATGATATTTTTGCTGGGCTTCAAATGCTATATTCAAATTCATTTTACTTTAAAATTTTAGAAAATTTGCTTACAATCCAAAGCTGTAATTAAAAAGCTTGTACTGTTTCTAATTATTTTTTCTTGAACTTAAAAGTTGTTTCTCTTCAATAAGACAATAACTCCAAATATGGATCCTTTCATTTTTTATTACTCAATGAATTTTATTACATTTATAGTTGTACAATCATCACAACCAAATTTTATAGCATTTCCATCCCAAACCCCCAGTTCATCCCCCCACCCCTCAACCTGTTTCATTTGGAAAACATAAGTTTTTCAAAGTCTGTGAGTCACTATCTGTTCTGCAAAGAAGTTCACTGTGTCCTTTTTTCAGATTCTACATGTAAATGATAGCACTTGATGTTAGTGTCTCACCATCTAACTGATTTCACTTAGCGTGATAATTTGTATGTCCATCCATGTTGCTGCAGATGCCATTATTTCTTTCCTTTTAATGGCTGAGTAATATTCCATTGTGTATATGCACCACATCTTCTTTATCCACTCCTCTGTCAATTGACATTTAGGTTGCTTCCATGTTTTGGCTATTGTATATAGTGCTGCAATGAACACTGGAGTACATGTATCTTTTGGAGTCATGATTTTCCCTGGATAGATGCCCAAGAGTGGTGGATCCTTTCTTTTATATTCTGGTGGGCATGTGGTAGACATTTCCAAATTGGAACAGTGTCCTTTTGCTCTTGGAAAGAGCTCCTTCTGTTCAATGTGTGGCATTCTTTTTGCTCTATGAGTATTAGAACATCTTAAAATTGTCTTAACATAGTCACAAAAGTTATTTCCAAAGTTCTTTTGTTTCCAGAATAAGCTTTTATTCTTCTAAGTTCATTTTTTACTGGACATTTTTCTTTGTATTCTCTTCCATTCTGTTGAATTTCCCTATATACCTGGACATCCTTGGCAGTTCATTTGTATTTAAGATTTAAGGTGTGGGCAGCTCATGTGAGTTCCCGCTACCATTTGGTAGGTAAATAAATTCTGCAATATGCATCTTCCATGAGTGAGAAGTATGCCTGAAATGGAGTATCACTGTCAGGCTTTGCTTGGATTTGGGTAACCAAGGAGCTGGCTTTCAGACGCAAACCCTCTACTTCAATTTGAAGAAGACTTTGCACTTGGGGAAAGAGCACCTATGCTAAAATGATGGACTTACTTATATATTTACTGCTTCATTGTCTTCCAGGAGGCTGGCACCAACCTGCTTACTTCTGTGCATAGAGCTAAGAAAGGAGGAAGAGACTAATTTTTCCATACATATATCTTAAACTGTTCCCTTTTTCAGCTCTACTTTTCACTCCTGTTCTTCATCATATCTACAAACTCAGTGCCTGAAGGCCCTCTGGGGTTCTGACAGAAATGTAAACCTGCTAGAGGATGTTCCAGGTTGCAATTTCCTCTGATCTACACATTTTAACTTGTCTAAGAATAAACTGAAAACTCTCATAGTCTTATAAATAACTCTTACCGTTCTCTTCACAATTATGCGGCTATCCTATTTGTGCATGTTAGTACTTACATTTCACTGGGGTTGGTTTAAAGGATGAGTAGCAAACATATCTGTTCCATCCTTTTGAATTAGAAACTGTCCATTTAACAATGTAAGTGATTCATTTAAACAGTTTTTGAAATCATAGATGCCATCTCCTAAATTACCCAGTATATCAAGTGAGGGAATTTGTATCCCTGTGCCTTGTTTCAGTTCTTCTTCCTCCATTAACTCAGCTTCTCTCATCGTTTCTTAATATTTAAATCACAACGTGGATAATGTTTACATTCCTACTTTTTTTGCATTGTTTACCCTTTTTGTACTTGGTATATACAATGATTCTAAAAACTGAAAGCAAGAAAACAGTGTTTTAATGGTATAATGCTGAACTAGATGTTCAAGGGATTTTCTAAGACAATAGGTTGTAACATAAATATAATAGTGATAACAATAAATTATTTCTCAATTTCTCAAAACGTCTACATTATTTTAATTAAAATGGAAAACTGGTATTGTATGAGGAAATTAATCAGTACTATAAATTTTGCCTTGTTATTGGTCAAGTTTCTTTGCTAATACCCAAACATAAAAATTTCTTTTCTGACACTTTTCTCCTCAAATATCTTGCATGAAATTCCTCCATGGATTTGACAGCCTTGTCTTCTCATGATTATTATTACAGTATCTTCTGATTGCTCATCTCTCAGTCTTACTTCTCTTCCTATACTTGTCTTAATTACTCAAATCCTATACTTGGAACTCTTATGTGTGTGTTTTTCTCTCCTTCTGGTTTGACATCTAAGAGCCAAATCTATATTTTGAAGCTTGAGAACTGTTATCTCTTGAACTTCTGATTCGTTGTTTTTATTGTCAGTTGCACACTTTTGCATACATGTGCAAAGGACATCCAAACAGTATTAACTGTCACTTTCATTCGTACCTCACACTGACAACTCTTCTCCATTGGGTGTCTCTTATTTTATTTATTATATCAACTTTTACCATCTTCCAGGCCAAATATGTATCCCTCCTACCTCCTTCTCATTAGAATCGCTTAGTTTTCCATAGTGTTTCTTTGATCCATCTCTTATCTGTCTATTTTAAAATGAATATCCACATTTAGCCCAAGTCATCTTTTGCCTATATTAGTGCAATAATCTACACACTGTCTTTCCTAGTTTCTGTTATAGTCTCTCCCAATGTGTTCTCTATACTACTATCAGAGTTAGCTTTCTAAGACCATGTTACTACTCTTTGCTCCAAAACATTCAGGTGTCACTCATGTCCTCAGAATGAAGTTTAACTTTGGCACATAAGAATTCCCACAATCCTACAGGCTTCATTTCTTTCTTTTTTATTTTTCTTTTTTGGGCTGCTCCCGTGGCATATGGAAGTTCCCAGGCTAGAGGTCGAATTGGAGCTGTCCTATGCCACAGCTACAGCAATGCCAGATCTGAGCCATGTCTGTGACCTACACCATAGCTCAGGGCAACACGGGATCCTTAACCCACAGAGAGAAGCCAGGGATTGAACCTGTGTCCTCATGGATGCTAGTAGCATTCATTCCTACTCAGCCACAAGTGGAACTCCCAGGCTGCATTTTTATGTCAGCATCTTTCTCATGCAGTCAATGTTCTAGTCACTGGCTTTTCTGTTTGAAGTATCTTCTTTCACACTATCTGCCTTTCAAAGGCCCCACTCAACCTAGTCTCACCCCATAAAGCCTTCCTTGATACCATGTGATTGAAATCTACCTTGTCCTTTCTCATTTGTTGTTTCACTTTATATCTAATACGCTAATTCTCAACTAGGAATAATTTCATCTCATTTCTCATTTTATGTTTCACTTTGTATCTCTAATGCGCTAATTCTCAACCAGGAATAATTTTGCTCCCCCAAATTATTGTCTGGAGATACTTTGCAGTTGTAATGATTCAGAAAGAATTGGAGAAAGGAATACTTCTGGCAACTTAGAGAGCAAAGGCCAGGGATGCTGCTGGACATCCCATGAAGCAAGGGTCAGCTCCCCAAAGTAAAATGTAAATAGTACTAAAGTTGAGAAATATTTATTTACTAGAATACTCATTATATTCCTTTACAACTGTAATTACTTATACTGAAATCATTTACTAAAATATAAGCAATATTTATAACAAGGACTGAGTCATACTTTTTAATTTCCATTATTGCTTGAGCGTATTTTTAAAAAATGGAATTTAACAAATGCTTTTTTTTTGTAGACTCTCTTACTTTTTTTCCCCATTACTTAATGAGTTTTATTACAATTATAGGTGTACAAAAATCATCACAACCAAATAGCCAAGTCATGGAAACAAACTAAATGCCCATCAACAGAGGAGTGGATGGGGAAGATGTGGTACATATACACAATGGAATATTACTCAGTCATCGAAAGGAACAAAATAACAGCATTTATAGCAGCATGGATGGACCTAGAAACTATCATGGGAAGTGAAACCAGTCAGACAATGAGACACCAACATCAAATGCTACCACTTACACGTGGAAACTAAAAAAAGGACACAATGTACTTCTTTGCAGAACAGATACTGACTCACAGACTTTGGAAAACTTCTGGTTTCCAAATGGGATGGAAATGCTATAACAAATGCTTATTGAATGGAAATGTAGACCTCTAAAAGCTGTTTGGTATTCCTCTTACAATTTTTCTAGTCTAACTTTATTTTCTCCAGCATCTCTCATCTTCATGTGGTTTTCTGATTAGATACCTCTCTCTCTCTCTCTTTTTCATAAAATCCTTTGCTTACACTTCTACAGTCTTTATAATATTATATTTTAATTTTTTCAATTACTCAATTTTTTTTTTATACTGCAACCTCCTTTTAGACCAGGGTAATATGCCTTCATCAGGGTAACTACATATCCTAGGACAGTGTATGGGGGAGGTACTTGATAAATTCTGATAAAAATAATTGAATAGAATAATTATAGAAAAAAAGTTTTGAGAAAAGATATGAAGCAGTTTTTGCCGAATTTTCTCTATGGTGAAAATCACAACATTAGAAATCAATTTAAACTGCTACCTATATTGAATAGCATCAGAGAAAGCATACCTGCCATCAAGTGGAACCAGGTATTCTCAAAGTAGGTATTAGTGATTAGAGTTATTGGATTTATTAGCAATCTGACAAGGAATGACTTACTCTGGTGTTTCACAAACTATACCTGGTGGACCACTTCTGTCAAAATAACCAAAGGGTGTTATATAAATAATAACAAGGGACAGAAATCAGTGTTTTTAATAACCTTCCTGTATTTTTTTGTCTTTTTGCCTTTTTTTTTAAGTGTGTTGTGTTGGCTTTATTTCTTTTTTTCTTAATGGATTTTATTTCAATTATAGGTGTACATAAATCATCACAAGTCAATTTTACAGATTTTGTATCCCAAACCCACAGTGCATCCCCCCACTCCCTAGATTGTCTTATTTGAAAAACCAAGTTTTTCCAAAGTCTGTGAGTCATTGTCTGTTCTGAAAGAAGGTTCATTGCGTCTTTTTAGTTTCCACATGTAAGCGGTAGCATTGGGTGTTGCTGTTTAATTGTCTGACTGGTTTCACTTCGCATGATAATTTCTAAGTCCATCCATGTTGCTATAGATGTTGGTAATTCGTTCCTTTTAATGGCTGAGTAACATTCCATTGTGTGTATGTACCATATCTTCCCTATCCACTCCTCTGTCGATGGGCATTTAGGTTGTTTTGCCTTTTTTTTATGTAGAGTTGCACACGCGGCATATGGAGGTTCCCAGGCTAGAGGTCTAACAGGAGCTGTAGCTGCCAGCCTACACCACAGCCACAGCAACGCGGGATCCGAGCCGCGTCTGCAACCTTCACCACAGCTCACTGCAACGCCGGATCCTTAACCCATTAAGCAAGGCCTGGGATCGAACCCGCAAACTCATGGTTCTTAGATTCGTAACCACTGAGCCACAAAGGGAACTCCTAATCTCCCTGAATTATTATATAATTCTTATGGGCACTGATAGTCCAATTTCTTGTATTTTCCACTTACCATAAACAAGGCACTCCTTTCTCTTTCCACTTATGTCATTTTCATAATAATGTCAATATTAACTCATACCAAATATTTCCTTATACCAAATATTGCATTAAGCACATAATGTGTCTTATATCATTTACTTATTACAAAGAAACTGAGATATATTCAATCATTATATCTATTTTGAGGATATGGGAATCCAGGTGCAGAGCGGTTACAGTATTTGTCCAATCACATATAGAGTAAGTTCCAGATCTTGCTTCAAAACTCATGTTTCTAAACACAATGCTTTCCTGTCTTTGTACCTACTGAAGATAACTTTCTTTTTAATTGATCATGAAGTGTTCTCCACTCCCAAACTTCCATTTAACTTCAGACAGCTCAAATATATTCAGAGTGCCTTTATTATTTGTGAATAAAAAGATCAGTGGGTTTTCCAAAAGGCATATTCCATCAAGAGGGCTGGGTTAAGCTCTTGTGTTTCAATATCTCTAATTGATGAAATTTTTCAAAGTGTATTCCTTTCAACATATGATAGAATCATTAGTAAATATAGATTTAGGACTGCTGTGAAAAATTAGGCAAAACTGCCAATCAGTTTAGCAGTTTGAAGAAAACTTGAAAAATAAAAGCCTTTTAGACTTTACTACTGGGGTGACAGGAACTGGCAAGGCTGTTATCACCTGATAATGCATTTCTAGGTGAGTTAAGTTTTCCAAAGGCCATTGTGTCCTGTGGTGATGATGGCTTGTAGTTGCACAGCCCACTAGGCAGCCTTGAGAGAAATTGTCCTGGATCATGTATAGAGCAACACAATAAATGTGCTTGTTCCTGGGAAAAGTGGGGGGAATACAACCTTTGATGGTCTCATTTAAGAAACATTTTCCCACTTGGCTAAATACTCTCCCCAAAGTCTCTTTCATTGCTTATAAAATCCAAGGGCTACTTTTCTGACAAATACCTGACTGTACAGTAAAGCAGGAGGCCTTGGTTGAGGAGAGGGAAGGAGAGCAGACACAGATGATGTCACCCTCTAGTCCTACCACCTGTTTACTGACTTGGAAACACAAGCTTGTTTGTCTTTATCACTGCCCAAACTGTTCTTCATCTAGTATTTTTCTTGGCTGCCTCATTCTGCTATCTCCTCACTGTGTAGTATATGATTGTAACTGGAATTCCAATGGCTCTCATTTTACATCCAAACAGTTCTAGTTTCCCCTTACCATATGGTCATCCTGATGTTACCATTTGCCTCAATCATCCTTTTTGTAGTTGCTTGAACATCTTAATTGATCTCATGAGCTATGTTAGGGATTTATAACAGACATCAGTATAATTCATCTCACACACACGGACCAGATCTTTTTTTCTGATTGGGTGTGTGCTACACATACCTAGATATTTACAATACTCTAAAACGTAGTTTTCACCTTAGTGATAATATAAATGAGCTTTCAAGGGCTACAGCTCACCAGAAGAAAAAATTTCCTGTGTCCCCTTGTCTGATATGGTATTTTCCATCTCCCTGAAGTGTGTGGTATATTACAACATACTTAAGCCTTTAACTCCTGTTTAAACAAAGTGGTAAATATACTCAAGTTTTAAAAGTTTTCTGGAATAAACTGTGAATTCTTATTTTACCAGGTACCCACATTGTTTTACTATGTTATTCATTCGTTTTTATTATCAGCAAGACACTCAGAATCAATATGTGTTCATGAACTTTTTGAATCCTCAGGACACAAAAATCTGCATTTGATATTGCCACATTTATCAATGATTTCGCATCTCTTCTAAAGCCTGCCCTTCTTTCAATTACTCCTCTACTGTCTAAGTAAATTCTCCAAAGCAGATTCCTACAGTTATGGAAACACACCCCTGACTCTGCCACACACACATGCCCCTTATAAACTTGGTAGAGTAAAGGCTAATGGTATAGACCAAAAGGATAATCTACAAGATTTCCTCTCTGGTGTCTTTTAGGCCTTGATAAATGGGGTGTCAATTTAAGTCACTTTTTCAGAAGAAAGGTGATTTACTAAGGTTATTTTTAGTAGCTGGGAATTGGACCTGTTTTCAGAAAAAATTATAAAATGAACAGGTTTGATCTTTGGCACTGTTAACTCTTCTTCCAAGCCTCCTAATTTTCTATCCTATGTTAAAGCAGGGATTAACCCTGTTTCAACTTTCTTAAGTAGTACAGATAAAATCTAGAAATGTGTTCCTTATTCAGGTGCATTTACTTTTGAAAACTGACACAATTGTGAAACAAGAGTATTTCTCTGGTAGAACTGTGAAGAAATTCTGATGATGACGATGATTTTTTTGTTTGCCCCACTGGATGATGATCTAGTCTCTTAAAATCACATTTCTGAAGTTACATCTCTTGTGTATAGTGCTTTAAGGAGCATCAGACAGACTTCCCGACTTTGCCTAGAGGGAGGGCTGTTGGGTCTTTTACAGTCTGAAGTCAGATCTCTCCAAGGATAAAACACAACATTAAATGTCCTAAATAAATAATATCAAAATGAATCTGAGACAGCATGAAGCCCAGAGTTTTTGCTCACATGGAGTTAGCCTGGTGGGGAATTTCAATGAATAGAACCCTCTCAATAGTCAAGAGTCCATAGAAACCTATTTAATATACCTGTGAGATTTTATTCAGAAAATCCAGGGAACTAAAAATCACACTTTTACATTCTATGATTTGCTTGTTTATGTGATTTGACATATTCCACTTAGGTGGCTTAACTGGAATAAATGTGTATAAGCATACCCTGGAGCATGTACTTTACTGTAAGTCTTTGCATGCAGGTTACTTAGCCTCCCTGTGCCTCAGTTTCCTAACTTGTAAAAAAAGAAAGGTTACACTTCCTTTTTAATGGTATTCCGAAATGGATGGAAAGCACCCATTATGACTAGGCTGACACCCATGCTATGGTTTTTCCACCAGATCAGTTATTTTATTTTGGGGGTGCAGAACTGTTTAGGCAGTATGGCTCATACTCTAGTTTTACCACTTGCTAAGTCTGTATTTGTGGGAAAATCACTAACTTCTCAGTTTCCACTTCTTTAAAGTGAATTTAATGATACCAGCCTTGGAAGATTTTCACGAGGACTAAATAGCATAATAAATGTATATAAAATAGTTTGGGGCAAAGTGGGCTTTTGCCAGGTGTCACCTTCCTTTATGATATGCAAGGATGTGTGGCAAGGATGACTCTTTCTCCAAAACCATATTAAATCCACAGGTACATAATGCCCAAGGATGATGTTATCATTATAGGCACGCTTCTTATAAAAGAGAAACAATGGAATTAAAAGTTATGGAACTGAATACATAGACTAGAATTAAGACAAATTAAATAGAAGCGGAGGTTTGAATGAGACAGAGTAGAACATTTCAGAAATCAGTGTGAAAGATGCCAAGAGAAAGAATGCGAAAAGAGAACATAAAAGTATGCATAGAGAGAGAGGAGTTCCCGTCGTGGCTCAGTGGTTAACGAATCTGACTAGGAACCATGAGGTTGCGGGTTCGATAACTGGCCTTGCTCAGTGGGTTAAGGATCCGGTGTTGCTGTGAGCTGTTGTGTAGGTCACAGAAGCGGATCGGATTTGGCGTTGCTGTGGCTGTGGCGTAGGCCGGCGGCCATACCTCCAATTAGACCCCTAGCCTGGGAACCTCCATATGCTGCAGGTGCGGCCCTAGAAAAGGCAAAAAGACCGAAAAAAAAAAAAAGCAAAGTATGTACAGAGAGATTAAAAATAAAGAAAAGATATGTGTAGTTTGAAGGTGAGGGAGGTATTTCACGCTAAACATAAGGTCCTATAAAAAAGTGTTTGAAGACTACAAAGAAGGTTAAGACACTCTGCTTTCAGTAATCTTAAAGGCGGTAGTTTGAGAGTGAGATCTGGAATTATTCCAAATGGTGGTCCTGTTTTAAAGACTGGATTAACTAAGAGGTGAATGTCTTTAAATAATGTGACACTGGGCAATGAAGACACATAAAATAATCCCAGGAGTCAGGTTAGAGATTAAAAACTCTGACCTGACTAATAACATCCTCAAGGAGACAAAATGCAGATGACAAAAACAAAAAGATGGAGACAGTGGCATAGCTGGAGGGAGGAATCTTCAAAAGAACTTAATATTTTAAATAAATACAAAGAAACAATGATTGGGTAGCAGCAGGAGTCACCCCCACAGAGGTGATAATTGAAGCTGGAACTAGATGAGATTGCCAAGGGCTAGAATAGAGAAGAGGACTTTAAGGATGTAATCCTCACTTGTTGGCCATCACAGACAACAGAAATAGAGCTGTTTTTATTTCTGTGAAAAGGATGGAGATGGGCACTGAGCCTAGGTTTTATCTGTGGTTGATGCTTTAGCACCGGGATTTACTGATGGTCAGTTAGATACCAATCTGCCTAATATCCCGACACCCTCCTGATATAAGAGAGAAGAAAATATATAATTGTTTCCTAAGATTATTTGGGCTCTTGGGGAGTTAGTGCTATTGCCTTTATATAGTTTCCTGATTCATAAAACCTTACGCTTCACTGAAAGAGCCTTTGCCCTGGACACATTGTCATTCATCAGTAAAGAACAGGGTCTTATGCTAGGAAGGGGATCTAGAAGAGAAAGCTTGTCAGGACAGGGTAAGATTTCCCCCCTAATCCTTATTATGTAACCAAGATACATTTTTAACATGACACTCCACCTGAAATCCATTCAAATATATTTTGAGTTTAAAGTATCTATTTTTACTACACTTCCTCATATTGATGCTTAAGCAGTAAACTTACTGCTTCCATCATGAGATAGCTATAGAGAAACATTCTCAAACGCTAAAGCTGGGATTTTCTGGGTCTTCTATTAGTTATCTAACAGTAATTTAAGTTAGTGCAGTAGTGGACCAGGCACTAGAACCATTTCTAGGAGGAGAAACAATGTTGCTCAGAATTCACCTAAGTTATCAAGATTTTATTAGAGGTGAAGAAATTCTGTTTTTTAAAAAACTTTTTCTTTGCTTGAGATGCTACTTAAAAAGAATAACAATAATTTATTTGGTGCTTAGAAAATACCAAAAACTGTGCTAAGGGCCTGTCTTATTTCAGGTAGAAACAATTCTCTGAGTTACTTTATTGCTGTTATAAGATGACCACAACTGGGATACTTTGGCGAGTGAAAGAGTAAAATTATCAACAATTATGCAGGCATGTATGGTCACCTAATATCCTCATCTAATTATGGAGAAACAGAAGCCTAGTGTTTGTAAAAGTTGTCATGACTAGCACAATGGACAAAGCAATTTCTTATCTTTAGCAGTACCAAACACAGGTGTAAAACATCTAAATGTATTTATTTTCTCTATGGCAATTAGCTTTGTATTTTAGAACTAGTCATAACAAAAAACTTAATCTCAGAGCTGAGTCACTTCGAATTTAAAACTTAAAGGCCCACTTCTCTGAGGATTCTGTCTCTTCCATCTGCTGTTTCTTCCTTTCTACCCAGAGTGATCCAAGTTCCAGGAAGATTGAGGTATCTATCACCCTGATATTGCAAAGGGGTATCTTATCAGGCCACCACCAGATAAGCAGGTTGCCTCATATTCTTTTAGCATAAACTTCCACCTACACGTAGCTATTGAGTTAGATGAAGTTCTTCCAGATCTCACTAAGTACCACCTCTTTCCAGGAACTAGAGTCCTCCGTGTCTGAACTGTTAAGAGTCCTATCCTTCTCTGCGTCTCCTTCCTGACTCTCTAGGGATTCAGAGATTGTACTTTCATCACACCACACTGCAGTATGTGGGACTCTGATAAGCTGCCCTCAACACCTCACAGACCCAGAGATCTCCCTATCATTGTGCCTTCACAAGCATCAAGCTTCCTAGCATTTAACCTGGGAACCAGTATACATACTCCTGCTTCTCTAGTATCCTCCAAATCCACCAGGGCTTCCTGGCACAGACCTCCAAGACTTAGCCCAGAAGGGTGAGAGCTGTGTTCCTTCTCAGACACAGCCTCTGTTCATTCCTACATGTACCCTCTCCAATTTTTCCTCCCTGCCATCTGGTCAAATTTTCATTTCCTTCTACACTCTCCAGAAATATCTTCTTATAAAGTTATCTATTTTCCTTTTCATCTATAGTTTGTAGTTTAAACTCTACTTCTCAATTTTTAATTTTAATGCAAAACTAAATTTTTATAATTCTAAAATAAATCTTTTTTTTTTTTTTTCTCCCATCTTTAGCCAAGCTCTTGCAAGCCAAAGTACTTTTGTTTTGGTCCTATTCCCTGTATCATACATTAACAGATGCCTTGAAAGAAACTTTAAATAAGAATCTGACAGATTTCCCTGTATTCTTTTTTCTTCCACTTTCATTGAAATATAATTGATATACAGCACTGCATAAGTTAAGGTGTACACCATAATGACTTGACTTACATATATCATGAAATGACTGCAATCATTTTAGTGAACATCCATCATCTCATATAGATACATAATTTTTAAAAAGTAGAACGTATTTTTTCCTTGTAATAAGAATGCTTAAGGTTTACTGTCTTAACATATATAACACAAAGAAGTGTTAATTATATTAATCATATGGTAGAAGTTTTTATTTTTTGACCACCTTCATCAATTTATCTCACCCCAACCCCTGCCTTTGGTGACCGCAAATCTGATCTCTTTTCATGAGTTTGTCTGTCTGTGAGTTTGTTGAAGTATAATTGACCTACCGTGTATGCTAGTTTCTGGTGTAGAGCACTGTGATTTGATATTTCTATACATTGCAGAATAATCACAGTAAGTCTAGTTACTATCTGTCACCATACGCAGCTATTATAATTTACTGTAATCCCCATGCTGTACATTTCATCCCCTGACACATGTATTTTTTTAAATGTAAGTTTGTACCTCTTAATTTTCATCTATTTCACTCATCCTTACATCCCCACTCCAGAAAGCACCTGTTTGTTTTCTGCATCTATGAGCCTGTTTCTGTTTTATGTTTATTCATTTGTTTTGTTGTTTTTAGATTCCACATAGAAGTGAAATCATATAGTATGTGTCTTTCTCTGTCTTCGTCTTCCTTATTTCACTTAGTTTAATAATACACTCTAGGTCTATTTATCTTATATATATATATATATATACACACACATATATATATATTCTATCACATATATATATATATAATCACATCTTATTTATCCATTAATCTAACAATGGGCACTTAGGTTGTTTCTGTATCTTACCTACTGTGAATAATGCTGCAATGAAATAGAGCATCATTTCAATTAGTGTTTTTATTTTCTTTGGAAAAATACCCAGGAGTGGAATTTCTGGGTCATACGGTAGTTCTGTTTTTAATTTTTGGAGGAATCTCCATACCGTTTTCCGTAGTGACCATACAATTTACATTCCCACTACGTATGGAGAAGTGTTCCCCTTTCGCCACATCCTAGCCAACACCTGTCATTTGATGCCTTTTGAGAATAGCCATACTGACAGTTGTGAGCTAATACCTTATTGTGGTTTTGCTTTGCATTTTTCTGATGATTAATGATGCTGAGCCTCTTTCCATGTGCCTATTGACCATCTGTATGTCTTCTTTGGAAAAATTTCTATTCAGGCCCTCTGTCCATTTTTTAAATAGCTTGTTTTTTTTGTTAGTTCTTGTTTTTGTTTTTTTGACGTTGCGTTGTATTGGTTCTTGGTATGCTTTGGATAATAACTCCTTATTGGATGTATCATTTGCAAATATCTTCTCCCATTCAGTAATTAACCTTTTCATTTTGTTAAGCTTTTTTGTTTGATATTGGTCCTATTTGTCTGTCTTTGCTTTTGCTTCCCTCTCCTGGGGAGATAGTACCAAAAAAATATTGCTAAGACCATGTCAAAGAGTATACTGTCTATGTTTTCTTCTAGGACATTTATGGTTCCAGGCCTTATGTTAGGTCTTCAATCCATTTTGAATTTATTTTTATATGTGGTATGATAAAGCGGCACAGTTTGATTCTTTTGCATGGAACTGTCCAGTTTTCCTAACACCGCTTATTAAAAAGGCTGTCTTTCCCTCATTGTATATTCTTGCTTCATTTGTCATAGATTAATTGACCTTGTAAGTGCAGGATCACTCCTGTGCTCTTTATTCTGTAGCATTTATCTTTGTGTCTGCTTTTTTGTGCTCATACTGTTTTGATTACTGTAGCTTTAGTATTATTTAAATCAAGATGTGAGATACTACATTTTATTCTTTTTTTTCAACACCGTTTTGACTATTAGAGTCATTTATATTTACACAAATTTTAAAATTATTTGTTTTAGTTCCTTGAAAAATGCACTGGGTATTTTGAAAGTGATTGCATTGAATCTTTAGATTTCCTTGAGTAGTATGCTTATTTTAACTATATTAATTTTTCCAATCATGATCACAGTGTCTCTTTCCATTTGTCTATGTCATCTTCAATTTCTTTCCTGTGTTTTTTATAGTTTTCTGAGTCTTTTACCTCCTCAGTTAGATTTATTCCAAGGTGTTTTGTTGTTGTTGTTGCAATTGTAGATAGGGTTGTTTTCTTAATTTCTCTTTCTGGTATTAGCATACAGAAATGCAACAGACTTCTGGGAGTTACCATTGTGGTTCAGTGGTAATGAACTTGACTAGTATACATGAGGATGTAGGTTCAACCCCTGGCCCTGCTGAGTGTTTTAAGAATTTGGCATCACTGCGAGCTGTGGTGTAGGTCATAGATGCTGCTCAAATCTGGTGTTGCTGTGGCTGTGTCATAGGTTGGCAGCTGTAGCTCTAATTAGACTCCCTAGCCTGGGAACTTCCATATGCCACAGGTGTGGCCTGAAAAAAAAAGAAAGAAAAAAAGAAATGCAACAGATTTCTATATATTCATTTTGTATTCTATAACTTTACTGAATTTGTTTGTTCTAATAGTTTTATGATGGTGCCTTTAGGATTTTTTATATATAGAATCATGTCACCTGCAGTGACAGATTTGCTTCTTTCTTTCCAATTTGAATTCCATTTATTTCTTTTTCTTGTCTGATTGCTGTGGCTGGGATTTCCAGTACTATGTTGAATAAAAATAGTTTAGAATTAGGACTCTTGTCTTCTTTCTGACCTTAGGGAAAACGCTTTCATCTTTTTGCCAGTAATATAACATTGGCTTCAGTTTTGTGATATATGGCCTTTATTATGTTGAGGTATACTACCTCTATAGTCACTGTGTTGAGATTTTTTAATCATAAATTTTATTAAATTTTTTATCAAAAGATTTTTCTGCATCTATTGAGATGAACATATGATATTTTTTATTCTTAAATTTGTTAATATAGTATATCACATTGATCAATTTGTGGATATTAATCATCCTTGCATCCTTGGGATAAATTCCACTTGATCACTGTGCATAATCCTTTTAATGCATTGTTGAATTTGGTTTGCTAATATTTGGTTTGCTAATATTTGGTTTGCTAATATTTTTTCCTCTATGTTAATTCATGATATGGCTTGTAATTTTCTTTTTTGGTGGTGTCTTTGTCTGGTTTTGGTGATGCTGGCTTTGTAGAATAAGTTCAGAAGTGTCCTTCCATCTTTAATTTTTTGAAATAATTTAAGAAGGATAGGTGATGACTCTTCTTTAAACGTTTGGTAGATTTCACTGTAAATATGTCTGTTTTTGGACTTTGGTTTATTACCAATTCAATTTCCTTATGGGAAACAGGTATGTCATATTTTCTATTTCTTTTTTATTCAGTTCTAGAAGCCTTTACATGTCTAGGAACTTATCCATTTCTTCTAGGTGGTCTATTTTATTGGTGTATAATTATTCATAGTAGTCTTTTTTGATTCTATTTTTTTGATTGCTGATTTTGATTGCTCTTTCATTGCTGATTTTACTTATTTGGGCTTTGTGTTGTTGTTGTTGTTGTTTGTCTTTTTAGGGCCGCACCTATGGTATATGGAGGCTCCCAGGCTAGGGGTCCAATTGGAGATGCAGCCACTGGCCTACGCCAGAGTCACAGTAACACAGGATCCAAGCCGCATCTGCAACCTACACCACAGCTCATGGCAATGCTGGATCATTAACCAACTGAGCAAGGCCAGGGATCAAACTTGTAGTCCTCATGGATACTAGTCAGATTCATTAACTGCTAAGCCATGACAGGAACTCCTCCTTTCTTTTTTTCTTGATGAGTCTGGCTAGAAGTTTATAAATTTTTTCTCTTCCAGAGGAAACATATCTTAATTTTATTGATATTTTCTATTGGTTTTAAGGCCTCTATTTTATTTATTTCCACTCTTGTATTTATTATTTTCTTATTTCTAAACAAGACTTTTTTTTTTTTTGGTTCTTCTTCTTCTAGTTCCTTTAGGTGTAAGGTTATGTCATTTATTTGAGATTTTTCTTGTGTCCTAATGTAGTCTCATACTGCTATAAACTTCCCTCTTAGAACTGCTTTTACTATATCCCACAGGTTCCTTCTTAGAACAATTTTTGCTACGTACCACAGGTATTGGGTTATTGTGTTTCCATTTTCTCTTGGCTCCAGGTATTTTCTGATTTCCTCTTTGATTTCTCCCGTGACTCTTTGGTTGTTTAGTAGCATATTGTTTAGCATCCATGTGTCTCTGTTTTTTGCAGGTTTTTTTTTCTTGTATTTGATTTCTGTTTTCATACTGTTGTGGTCAGAAAAGATACTTGCTATGATTTCAATCTTCTTAAATTTATTGAGACTTGATTTTTAATCCATTAAGCTACCCTATGTCTTTTGATTCAATAATTTATTACATTTATGTTTAAAGTAATTATTGCTAGGTATGTTTTATTGCCATTTTTCAAACTATTTTCTGACCGTTTTTGTATTTCCTCAGGGTGAAGCCCCAGGCTAAGTAAACAGGTCTTTTTCACAGGAAAACTGATATTTTGTTTTTGTTTGTTGTCTGTATAATGCTCTGGAGGTAGTGGCCTGGCAAGAATTTGTATTTATAATTGTTACGGTCCCATGGAACTCAGAAATTCCAGACCTCTTAGTCACCAGGTCCAGAATTTCAGGGTGTATCCCCTATATGGATTACATGTAACAGCTGGCTTTATCTCAGTAGCTGGAGCGTGCAGGGGGTGATGCTTTGTCTCATTCTTCAAGAAGGCAGCAGGAAAATGACTTAACTGTAGGTAAATATGGGCTTTAGAAATGCAGCCTGAAAGTGCCTTGTCTATGTAACCAATAGCTTTATGCCTGGAGTGGGAGAATACCTGGACTACTCGCACTCACCAGCCCCAGCCAGGGGTTGAGGGAGTGTCAAAGCCATCAGCATTTATAGATTTTAGCTAGGGAGCACGAGAGTGCTGTGGCCATTAACACCCACCCACTCCTGTCAGGGGCAAGTAAGAGTTCTTTGGCTTCAGCAGTACAGCAGGGTAGCGCCCTGACCACTCACTGTCATGCCTGAGCTCACTTGACTGTGTAGTGAGTTAAGTGGGGAGTGCAAGAATGGTGTCTGCCAGCACCTCTGTCTCAGGCAAGCATCTCCAACTTCCTTTTCTCCTCCAGCTGATGCTTTTAGATTTGCAAATGACTATTCTTCTCTTATAGTCTCAGTACTCAACATGGATGGATCAAACAAATGGTTTTTAATTTGCGGAGTATAGGGGTGAGTGAGACTGAACATAAACCCTTTAGGAGGAGAGTCTCAGTTTCCCACTGTGTTTTGGGACTGCTGACCATCAATTCCATTGATTTTTTTTTTAAGCCAGGTATTTTGGGAGTTTATCTCTCCAATGCAGATATCAGGGCAGGGGTGCCAACTGGATAAGCACTCATCTGATAGATTACTCTCCATTGTGTGTCACCAAACCAGGGGTGAAGTTTTTAGGAGTCTCTTTTATTTGTCTGGTTGTTCTTTTGATATTTTGTTATGGAGCAGGTGTTCAGCTAGTTCTTAGATTCCTTTCAGAGGGAACTGGTTCTTATGTAGGTGTATATTTGTTATGCTCATTAGAAAAGGCACTTCAGGCTTTTCCTTTGCCACCATCTTGAACTGCCTTCCAATAATTATTTGTTGTACTTACTATATGACAAGTACAATGCTCAGCCAGGTGATACAGACCTTTAAAAATATATATATATATATAGTCCTTGTCTTCAAAGAGCTTACAGAACAGCAGATAAAAATATATTTAGAAATGAACAATTATGATACTCTAGGAAATAAAATTCTCCTGAAATGACTTTGATGTTTTCCAATTGTAAAATATACCTATTATACCTGGGAGAGACCAAGTGCCTTGAATTTACTGGAAAGATGCTAGTAGAGTAAATATTTTGCAAACATTTTAAAGCTATGTTGATCACTTAAAAGTATGTTTTATTGTGTAACAAACTGCAAAAATCAAAAGACTAAAACCTTAAGTTCAAGGACATCAAATATATATTAACATAAAAACAAAAGTTAAGGTGAGGAAATTGCCACATGGGGAAAAAAATTGTAAAGAAAAAAAAAAGGATCTGATTCCACAGTTATTAGACCTTTCTGTTGGAACAAAATGTTAAAATAATATTAACAAGAGATCTCTTCTCAGAGTCTTGTCATTATATGAGTTTCTATATTCCTTCCTAAATGGGAAGTTGAGTCTTACCACAAACCTAGGAAAGTAAACTTTGTGGGACCCCTAGAAACCAAGGAATGTTTTTGCTGATGCTGAATGACACTGAGTATTGGCTTATACCTAAAATAGCAAAAGCTACCTTTGGCAATAGGAGAGGGATGAGTATTTCAGAATATGCTTGGATCCCAGATATTGCGGGGGGAAGTGATAATATGCATATACCTGTCAATTAAATGCATGCCATGCAGAGAGATTGCTATACCAGAATCATTTTAAGTCCAGCCAAGGAAGGTCATGGGACTCCTAGAGCAAGAGTCTGTGTGAAAGAAGCATTGTGAGAGTCAGGAACAGACCCTATCAACAACCATCACTTGAAACTGATATAAGAAGACTTCCGTTTTAGTCCTATATGACAATTATTTCCAGGAACTTTTCACTCCATGGAATTTCCTGTGACCAAGTCACAGATATCTCTCTGTAAATAGGTTTGTAATATAAATATGATCCTTTGAATTACTTTATTGAGATGCATGTTCAAATTGCAGAAAACTCTATTAAGTACAACCAATTAGCAGAGAGCTTAGTACCTTCACTCAGGGCCCATTTTCATATCCATCAATGCTCCCAAAATCTTAGCATGTAAAATGGAGCACATACTCCCTATGTCTATGAAACTGTGATTCCATAGAAGAAAAATACAGGTTTCTTCTCTGCCTTAATATATACAAAAAGAATAGATAACACACACATTTCCTATCTGCTTGGATACACGCAGTTACAGCATTCTAAGAAGTCCCAGAATTAATATTATCCTGGTGTGACTTTGGTAGGATTCCTTAATTTTTCTGAACTTTAAATTTGCTTCAATAAAACTATCACAATTAAATAACACTGTCTAACTCACAGAGTTGTTGTTGTTGTAACTAATTTAATCGAAATAGAAAAATCCCTGGAATATAGTAGGTTTTCAGTGGATAGTAGTATTGGTTCATAACTATTTATTTATTTATTTATTTAGTCCTTTTATGGCCGCACCCACGGCATATGGAGGTTCCCAGGCTAGGGGTCTAATCAGAGCTACAGCTGCTGGCCTATGCCACAGCCACAGCAAAGCCAGATCCAAGCCGCATCTGCGATCTACACCACAGCTCACGGCAACGCTGGATTGTTAACCCACTGAGCAAGGCCAGGGATCAAACCCGCAACCTCATGGTTCCTATTCAGATTTGTTAAACGCTGTGCCACGACAGGGACTCCCGGTTCACAACTTCTTTAGAAAGAAGGAAAAAAGGGTACAAAATGTATAAATTAGAAAAACGGAACCTTCATTTCCTTGCCACCTCCTGCTCCAATATTTCCTCTACATAGACATTTCTTTCTCATATTCCATGGATTATATTTTTGAAGGCTCTGCTTTGGTGACGAAAGCAAGCTTTACAGTTTCTCTGTAATATGTAATGTTAGGCACAGGGACTAGTGATGTCACATTACGATTAAACGGGCACATTCAAGGCATGGGAATTATTTAACATAAGCACTATTTTTTTCTCTTCCTTATTTTTTTTTTTCCTTTTGGAAAACATCTTTTCCATTTGTAACTCATCTTAATATTAACCAAAACTGTAAATTCAAATAAATGTGTATGAATGGGTTAATCAGTATTCTTTCAGTTCATTTGATTAATATTTATTCTCATATAAAATGTATTGGTCTGCCAAGCCATATCAAAAGAGCAATGTGAATGAGAAAAAGTTAATTTTTAGGAAGGCCAATAAAACAGAAAATCTGAAACAATGCAGTGTGAAACTTATTACCTCATTAATTTTATTAAGGGGACTCTTTGTTCCAAGTAGTGTGTTGATAGAGGATAAAACAGAAGCTGAAGAATAAAATTATTAGGCAAAATGAATCCTAGGAACAAGTGGAGGTGTAGAAATACAAAACAACTGTTTTGAATGAGGACAGAATCTTTTTTTTTTTTAATCTCTATTGATTTTATTGGGTCATTACTGACTGACAGCCCTGGATGGGCTTGTTGTGAACTGCTAAGAAAGCACTAAAGAAATATTTAGCTTTCCCAGGTTTTATACTCACAGTATTTGCTCAGCCAATATATATATATGTATTTTTAGGTCAGTGTACCTAATGAACTTTTATCCAGAATTTCAGTAATTCATTTGAAACATGTACCCTAAATATTGTGTGGAAAGTAGAAGAAAGTGTATTTTAAAATCAAACACATGGGATTGGAAGACAGAAAGCCTTGAGTTTAACTTCCAGTTCCGAAACTAAATTGTTACCACTTCTATAGACAATTGTTCACTCAAGCTGAGTCTCAAGTCTCCTCATTTGTCAAATGAGAGTCTTATCTCATTGGTTGCATTGAAGAGTAAAATAAATGCTATAGTGTTTGAATAAAGTCCAACATAAAGCCTGACAATCAGTTCTGTTTATTTAAAAGAAAATCTTTCTCAGTAAATTCAGTATCATCTAATGTAAATAGCTACCAGAGATGAAAAAGGGTATAGCACACTAGATCCTCAATGACTTCTTTAGATCAAGGGCAACTCTGATCACCATGTAGCCTGGGGTGCCCTTAAACAGTAGAAAGAGAACAGGCACATTTGCTTCCTCCTAACTTTTCCAAGATCAGATGTGTGATCTTGCTTGGAAAATGACTTTCTAACTGATTCTTAATTTTCTCATCTGCAAAATTAAAATGAAATCCCTCTCATAGAATGGTGTTAGAATTAAATAATGGAAAACCAGAACAAAATCATGCAATGACAACTTCGTAAGTGGTAAGAGCTATTATCAGAAGGAGTGGTGCTCTCTCAATACAAATTGATCTCTGATCATAGCATTAACATAAATCAGACTTTATTTTTAAAATATCCCTTCACACGTAGTACCTTATTTTATTCATACACCAACTTCAAGAGTTGGCATGAAAGGAATCATCCTTTATTTTATAGATGAGAAATCCGAGGTTCTGAGAGACTTATGTTTCTTCATATTACATAGCACAGTAGCTGCAGAACTAGATCCAAAAATCAGGTGTCTAGCTCTCCACTCTTGGATGCTTTTTAGGACAACATATTGCCTTCCGATTTCAGAATTACTAACTCACAGGTTTTGGTTCATTTAAGGACTTTAAGGCCATAATTCCTCTGCATTAAAAAGAAAGGAAAATTATAGGATTATTTTTACTAGTTTCCTTCAAAAGTTGGTACCATGTTGTGATTAAAAATGATTTTTAAATGTCATTAACCAATTTTTAAAAATGTATCTAGCAAATTTTCAAACCTGACTTTGACTGTTTATTACTTAATGAATAAAATGACTAAGATAACTGATGTATGATTTTCAAAGTGTATTTTGTGTTTTTACAATAGAAACTTCAATGTTCCCATGTTTCTCTACCACAGGTGAATTTAATATTCAAAAGAATGAAGAGATTAATGATTATGATTAGAGTGAAGCAGAGAGTGAGGAGGATGTGAGAGCTTTTCCACACAGACATTTAGCTAGATAATTTCAGCTTGGGTGTCTGTTACTTTATTTTATTTAAAACAAAATTGGCTCTATTTCTGGAAATCCATGACTTAACCCTGTACTTCAATCTTTACCTGAACTAATGCAATTTTCAAATGCCTAACATCAAATGAGTAAGGCAGGGTACACACGAAGCATGAATTTCCTCTATACTGTCCTCTTTAATATCAAACATTTGTGATTCTTAGAGGTGCCTCCATATTAATGTGTTTGTATCTATGCAAATAAACATTTTATGGCATTGTGGGCATGTATTCAGTTCATCACTTTTAAAATGTTATCCATATAACAAGTTTTATGTGAAAAAATATTTGTTGATTGAAGATAACTTTGTGATACTGGGATAAATTATCAAAGTCTCTAAGCAGTAGGCAATATTATAAAGACTGTCAACTTTTATTTGACCAGGGAATCACTCTTTCACAAAGCTTTTTCTTCTTTGTAGTTTTCCATAAGACATATTTTGGTAGATCTTAAGTGAATTTGCAGAGTGAGGATTTTATTTATGTGTTTATTTATTTATCTTTTTTTTTTTTTTGTACTTTTAGGGCTGCACCCGCGGCATATGGAGATTCCCAGGTTAGGGGTCCCATTGGAGCTGTAGATGCCAGCCTATGCCAGAGCCACAGCAACGTGGGATCCAAGCCATGTCTGAGATCTACACCACAACTCATGGCAATGCCAGATCCTTAACCCACTAAGTGAGGACATGTCCTCATGGATACTCGTCTGGTTCGTAAACCACTGAGCCGTGATGAGAATTCTGAGGATTTTATTTAATAGCTCTCTACCTCACTTTCCCATTTTCTGTTTTGTAAAGTAATTGTAGGTGATAAACTCTTCCGAGTTTATCTAAGGTTTTCTCAGTTTTAGTACTAAGAGTTCTGTATCCCAGAAAACTCCTGAGTTCTAGACATACTGAACTGGTTGGTCACTCTTTGGCCAAGCTTGAGGCCTGTTATATAATCTGAATTTTTTAAAATGTGATTATCATGAAAACAGGTCTATAAGTGCTTTGATAATTCTCCTATCAAGAGGTAGAGTAAATCCTCTACTCTTGCATATGGGGTGACCTTAATTTCTTGCTGCACAGTTTCTGAGGTTAGGAAACAAGGCAATATAGCTCTCCCTTCTACCTAGTTTTCTAGGCTGGGGCATAAGACTTTGGAGTCCCAAGATACAATGTAAGAAGTCCAGCTCCTCTTAAAGTCCACACTGGAGGTAACTTCAGAGCCCCATCCATTCCATCTCAGAATCTTTGAGTCTCCCTAGCCCAGGTTTCAGACACCCAAGTGTACAAATCTCCAAGATGACTCCAGCCCCAGTCACCACTGACTGAAAACCCACAAAACTTTCAGCAAGAACAGCCTTGCTGCTCACTGAGCACAGCTGACCTCTAATGTGTGAGAAAATGGATAATGGATGATAATCATTCCTTTTCTCCGCTAAGCTTATTACACAGTCTAGATAACTGAAGAAATACCAGAAATACCATCCAGGCTATCACACTGAAAGGATATTTCCCAGCTTAACCAATGCTCATAAGAATCATTAAAGAAACGTTTAACGAATATTTACTGAAAGAATATCACTTTATAAAATGCAAGATACAAACTCATGCAAAAATACTTAGCATGATGATAGTCAGTATTTACTAGAGCTTATTATTTTACCTATTCTTTATGTATATTTATGTGTGTACATATGTATATATACACTTAAAATATATTTCCTTAAACTTGAATGTCTTGCTTTGGGTTTTTTTGTTTTTTTATACTAGTACACACTAAAAAAGAATAGATGGTTACATAAAAAATGAAGAAGAAACACAAAGGTGGAAATAAAAAGGAAGAAAGGAAAAGAGGAAGGGAGGGAGAAGGGAAAGACACAGGAATCTCACTCACTTAGCTAGTTCTCAAGGGAACCTGGAAAAATAAACAGAAGGGGTCTCGTGAGAAGAATAAAACTTACAGAACAGTTGTTATAGTTCCCTAGAATTTGGTTTGTATGTGAATTACATTAGTTCATTTCCCTTGAGCATTTGGATTCTCTGATATCAATTTAAATTACCAATGTGTTGGTACCTCTGCTTCTGCCACCACCAAATGTCTGCTTTTTTTTTTTTTTTTTGTCTTACTACCCTATTTGTCTTACTACCCTAGTTTCTGCTTACCTATTCTTTCTGAGTGTACCCTTTCAGGTTCTTTCTGTATGTAACTTGGATTCAAACTGCTCTGAGATAAAATATGATTTATCCCATTAAGGACCATCTGTACTCCTATTTGTATAGATCCTTCAAGTCAAGCCACCTCACACTCTCATATAACCATTGCCACATCTGGAGAAAGTCTGTCCCTGGGTCAGATGCCTACTTGGTTCAACCAGCTGTAGTTGGAGAGACTAGGGTCATCCCCACATCACATGTCTGCTTAGGGCTGCTCTTTTCACAGTGAGCTGTTGTCTGGCTAGTTTTGCAGAAGGGGCTATAGAAAGGACAGGGTCCAGAATCAGCTTCCCAAAACATATGAAAACATGAAGGTCACATCTCTATCTGTTGCGTCCTTCCTGCTGTTACCATCTAGATCATCCTTATACAATGAGACACTAAATGAGTTGTCTCTGAAAGTTATCCTTCTTTCTAGCCTCATGTGTTTCTACTCTACTTTGCATTATGCTCTAAGGATTAAAAGTCCAATGTACTGCAATGAGACTGTTGTCCTGCTTCAATTTTTCGTCATTGATGAATCCATGTTCCTTTGCACAGTTTAAAGCTTCCTTCAAAATACAGCTTTTAATTTTTTCTCAGGTTTTAGACCCACAGTTCCCTTTTAAGACTCTTTGTTCCATTCATACCAAACTGCTTGCCATTTACTAGTAACATCCTGAGCCATGATACTTTTCATTCTCCCTCTCTTCCCTCGTCTTGAATCAAAGAATTCTTCAAGCCCTATATCAGATTGCCACTTCCTTTATGAAAACATCCTGAATGATCACATTTGAAAATGTCCTTCATGTCTCTAATACCACATATTTGTTTAAGAAGAAGTTATATTTTTACAATTTTGTAATATATTGTTCTACTATAACATGAGTTTCTTAGAGGTAATAGACCTTTTTACATTATTTGACCCCTCTCCTCTCTTACCTCTTATAAGCAGTGTCAGGAACTTAATAAATGCAGTTTTCTAAACAAATGCATAATTTAGCAAGCACAAGAGAAAAAAGCCAGTCCTAGAGAGAAATTTGGGACTCCAATAACAAACAAAATTAAAAGGTTTAAAAAAATGAGACAAAAAATGATAGATGAGAGTAGTTTAACATATTGAACATTTGTGTATGGAGAAAACGTACTTAGAGAATTTAGAGTAAGATTCAAAATTAATTAACTGATTCATTTCTTCATTCATTGATTCCAAAGTATTTAGCATCTAATTACTCTGTGTCAAGCACTGCTAGAAATGTGGGCTAATAGTCATAGTAAAGTTACCTGTCTTTAAGGAATTTACATTCTGGCAAGAAAAACTAAAATTAACCCAGCAAAACAAGTACATAGTATAGTTTCCAGTACTGATGAATTTTATGAAAGAAATTAATTGAAAAAACTGGTCTATTTTGACAGGAAAATAAAGCTTTTTTATGAAGAAGACCTGGGCTGTGTCTAACAAAATTGAGAGAGCTAGCTGTAGAAACAGCCCGAGAAAAGAGATTTCTAAGCAGAAGTCAGAAGATAAGCAAAGGTACTGAGGTAGTAAGGGCAGAGAGGTCAGTGTGGTTAGAGCAATGTGAAGGATCAGGTGAGCAGGAAAAAAGACTGTAGGGGCAGGTAGGGCACAGAGCCCATAGACCTGATGGACCATAGAGAGGAAAGGCTTTGGGTTTTTATCTACATTTAAAGAGGTGACATTGGAGAATGGTGATCAGTGGAGAGCCATGATTTAATCTATAGTTTTAAAAGATAACTGTGACATCTGTGTAAAGAATATTTTATAAAGAATAAGAGAGGAAGCAAGGAAAACCAGTTAAGAGGTATTTTGGTATTTCAGAGGGGTTGATGGGGCTGGGATGACAGCAGCAATGGTAAGAAGGGTCAGGATTTATTTTGAAGGAGATTCCATGACATGGTAATAGTTTGATTATAGAGTATGAGATAACAGAGCCTTCAATTTTCTTTTTTTTCTTTCTTTTTGCCTTATCAAGGGCTGCACCCGTGACGTGTGGAGGTTCCCAGGCTAGGGGTCTAACAGGAGCTGTAGCTGCCGGCCTTCACCACAGCCACAGCAATGCAGGATCTGAGCCGCGTCTGCAACCTACACCACAGCTCACAGCAATGCCAGATCCTTAACCCACTGAGCAAGGCCAGGGATCGAACCCGCAACCTCACAGTTCCTAGTCAGATTCGTTAAACACTGAGCCACAACGGGAACTCCCCCTTCAATTTTCTTTATCAGTATTCTTCGAAGTACAGTAAAATGAAGTAAAGTGAATATTCTAGTATATTTTGATTTTTAAAAAATTAAAGAAGCATTAACACAGTTGAACAAAAGGGATCTTGCAAATCAGTTATGAAAACATCTTGAAGAATGTACAGTTCTACCACATTATAGTGGATTTTTGATTATAAAATCCTGTTATATATTATTATAAGATTTTATATTTGAAATGGATATTTTATGTTACTTGGAAAATATATTGCTAAAATTATCTACACTAGATAAATTTTTAATCAACTAAATTAATAGTCATTTCATACAAAAACAAAAATAAGCAAAGATTACTATCTTTCACTAGCTGTTTCACACTGGCTGGATTTTTTTTTTTTTTTTTTTTTTTTTTTTTTTTTTTTTGCTTTTTAGGGCTGTACCCACGGCATATGGAAGTTCCAAGGCTGGGGGTCAATTTGGAGCTACAGCTGCTGGCCTACACCACAGCCACAGCAATGTTGAATCAGAACAACATCTGTGACCTACATCACAGCTCCTGGTAACACCACACCACACCGAGTGAGGCCAGGGATCCAACCCTCATCCTTATGGATCCTAGTCAGGCTTCTTAACCACTAAGCCATGAAAGGAACTCCCCAGTGTTTGGATTTAAGAACATTCATTTCTTCAGACAAAATGAATGTGGATTTTTTTTTCCCAGCAAAATGAACTATTACCAAAATCTGCTAAATTTCCTTTTTTCATGGTATCTGGAAGGATTTTTTTCTTTTTCTATTTTTTCTTTTTTTTAGGGCCTTAGGTATGGCATGTGGAAAAACCCAGGCTAGGGACTGAATTGGAGCTACAGCTACTGGCCTATACCACAGCCACAGCAACTCCAGATATGAGCCGCATGTGACCTACGCCACAGCTCATGGCAACGCCGGATCCTTAACACACTGAACGGGGCCAAGGACTGAGCCTATGTTCTCATGGTTACTAGTGGGGTTCATTTCCACTGAGCCACAGTGGGAACTCCTGAATTTTCTTAAAGCATGTCCATTATCTCATGTCAATAAATCATTGGGTTGTTCTCTCCTTTCCCTCAAACATGGTCTAATACAAAATAAATTGATAATGAATTACTTTTTTTTACTCAACTTTTCACAAATATAAATCCTAGTCAGCAGAACACATTTAATTATGAAAAACAGCAATATTTTTCATAAAGACATAACATTGTCATACATAGATTCTTCCTCAAAGTTCTTATATTTTTTTCAGTAGTTTTCACCCTTTTTTTCCTCTTGCTATCTAGTAGTTTCTCAACTTTGTTTTATGACTTAATTTTACATTGATTAGCTGCTCTTTTTATCTTTTACCATTTTTGGTTTATGGTTTTATTTTACTCTTCAATGCTCTGTCTGTAAGTTTCTTTTGTCAGTTTTAATAGTCCATAATTTCCAATGGAAAGTCTGCTGCCAGAACCTTCCTTCCTCTAGTGTTAATGGCTGCTCTTGAGAACCTGCCCTGCCCTCCATCATTTAATTTGAGTCAATGAGGGGGCAGACAAAACAGATGGTTGGCACAGGATGGGATGATTCACTGTTTGAAATCATGGTGAAACATTTTTGAAATTGGTGAGGGAGAGGGAAGCCTGACATTTGACAGAACCACGTAAAAATTGCAGTATCCAGACAAAGTTCAGTTTAATTTTGACTGTTATTTTCCAGATGTACTGATCATATGATTATAATTTTAAGATTATATCGAGAACATACCTTTTCCCAAATGTGCTGTAATCATTTTAGCAAAATGAGTTTATCATTGAGTGTCAATGCCAGGATTATTCTTGAAGTTACTATGTTGCCCTAACTTACATTTTAGTGCTTTTCATGACCTATTGAATACCACCTCCACTTCCATTTATGTGAAGCTTATCTTTTTTGCATAATCTTTCTTCATGTGACCTCACTGATTGCTTCACAGAAATCTTACAGCTACAGATGAAACCTTAAAGTACTTTGTAAGGAAAGAAGTAAACTATATGTATTTTATTTGAATTCTCTTTATATTCTACCACCACCATATTTTAGCATGAGACTAAATAACTAAATCTTTGTGACAATAGAAAGAGAATGACATAACAACAACAAAACTTAGAATATAAGTATTTAGAATTTAAAATATTTTTAATTGTATATAAAGTTTTACTAATTGAAATGAAACAGAATAAAAGATACAGTAAAGCTACAATAATAAATTGATATTACAGATCATGCATTCTAGACGGAAAATATCATCCCCAAGGGGGAAAAAATTGGATCCTGGGGAATAATAACCTTAAATATTGCAATGCTTAATAGCCCTCCAAAGCAAGTACATTACATAAACATAAACAGGTACATAGTATTTGATGATATTAACATTTTATGGCATGACAAAAAATGGAAAGGGAAAATATTTTTAAAGATTCCTCATGGGAATGTAATGAAAAAAATGTTTGAAAAACACTGTTACAGACAAGTCAAGCCTTATTCTGTCCCAGTGCAAAGGCAAAATGATGCTTTTGTGACCAACCTTCTAAATTATGTCCATGTATCTACAATATAAATGCCTATCACAGTGTATCAAACTAATACACTGAAAATCAGATAATAACACAGTCATGATCTTACTTGAAAAATCTTCTTGCAAAGGAAATATTTAAAGTCAAATTATACTAAAAAGTTATAGATGAAAGGATCTAACAGTCCTAAGAAATATCTAATAGGCAATGATTAAGCAAATACACATATGCAGTGTTTTAAGTATAGGACAGTTTCTCAAAGTCATTCCACACAATATCTCCCTGAAGGCATTTGTTAGCAATGAAAGCAGTTGTGAAAGAGGTATGACACTTTCTTCACTGCCAATATTAACAGCATAGCAAAATTAAATAAAAAGCATATGCATGTGCACACAATGCAAATATATGCATCATTATATTGTTTGGGTATTTTTATTATAGGCACTGCAGGTATTTTAATCGTAAACCAATAAAATTCTAGAGATTACAGAAGACGTTCAAATACAAGGAAAAGGTGATGAAAATCATTGAATATTTTAAATGCAAAAATGAAGTCAAGGTTTAAAAAAAACCTGTACACACTGGTTTTTAGAGAGAGATCATTCGTAAACTACTAAAAAACAGTTTTTCCTGAGTGGATGGGCCAAGACCAGATTATAAGGGAGAGGCAGACATACGCAGCTACATTTAATGTGATCTTTATCCACAGCAACCCAAACTTTGTTATTTGTTTATGTACATTTCCAGATTGTAAATAGCATGGTAGCAGAACTATATACTCTCTTGTATCAATACAGTGCTTAAAACTATGTCTAGAAAGTATGCGTGTTTATGCATGTGTTTTATATGCTAAGCAGATATTTTTGAAATGTAAAGAAATTGCATGGGGATGAAGAACTAAATGTAGCCTATTTTTTTCAATAAATTAGTGATATGGAAAAAGACAAGATGGACGTTTGGGGAAACAGTAGGAGATAGAGAAGTTAATTTTAAGATTCTCAGTACCTGGAAACTCTCCACAAAGTATTAGGGTATATATAAACTATGTTCTATTCAGTTTGCCTCACACAGCTTTAGAATTTATTGCACGTTTCAAAGCATTATAGGGGATTAGTGAA
>PVHT020000521.1:6412717-6544704 GCA_004024745.2 Catagonus wagneri
TTGATCCAGCAATCCCACTCCTGGGCATCTATCCAGCAGAAACCATGACTCGAAAAGACACATGTACTCCAGTGTTCATTGCAGCACTCTATGCAATAGCCAGGTCATGGAAACAACCTAAATGCCCATCGACAGAGGAGTGGATAGGGAAGATATGGTACATACACACAGTGGAATGTTACTCAGCCATTAAAAGGAATGGGTTACCAACATTTATAGCAACATGGATGGACTTAGAAATTATCATGCAAAGTGAAACCAGTCAGACAATTAGACAGCAACAGCCAATGCTACTGCTTACATGTGGGAACTAAAAAGACACAATGAACCTTCTTACAGAACAGACAATGACTCACAGACTTTGGAAAAACTTGGTTTTTCAAATAAGACAATCTGGGGGGTGGGGGGATGCACTGTGGGTTTGGGATACAAAATCTGTAAAATTGACTTGTGATGATTTATGTACACCTATAATTGAAATAAAATCCATTAAGAAAAAAATATATATCCTTTATTTATCAGTTATTAATAATTGTGACATATGTGTCTTTAAGCTCTCTCTTATCTTTGTACTTTCTGTAGAAGAGCTCCGATTGGTAATATGTTATACAGAAGTACTCTGTAATTATACCAAACATGACATGAAAAAGATATCAGTATTTGAAAATTTGTATTTTATTTTTCTGACACAAACTCAGAGTCTCCAAGTAGCTCTCAACTACTTAAAAAGTATGCTGGATTTTGCAAAGTATGTCTCTGAATGTGTAGATTTAAAACAAATCACAGAACAATTTTAATTTGTAAAAAAAAATAAATTTCTGTTTTCCCCAGAAGTTGATAACTTCAAAGCCTAAATAATACCTAACACAAAAATCAAGCTAACGATTTTATAACATGATCAATTCATAGTCTTTCTTATCTAATCTTATTGACAATGAAAAACGAAAGAAATGTCTTCTCCTGTACCCCTGCCACTTAAAATATGCCATGGAAAAAGCTGTCCCACGTTCCCACACTTTATAGAGTTTATTTTTAAGTCAGTTAGAGTGGAAAGGAAAAATAAAAGAGCAAGGCTAGAAGTCAAAATATAAGAGGATTCTAAATGCAATGATATTTGACAATATTTCATTCAGAGTTGTAACCAAAGCTACTATTTGTAAATTTAATGCATATATAGATACTTCTATGCAGTTTCCAACAATTCAGCCAAAAAAAAAAAAATAAGAAGAGAGATAGAATACTTGCCAATAGAAAAAAAAGAGCAAATAATATATTGAATTAGTCAGAAATTAATTTCAGGAAATAAAAATATTTATTTTACATTTATATCAGATCTTAAGCAGGATAATGAAGATAATTTTAGGTTTGGCTTGAATAATATATTTCAACAGTAGTCTGAATCCAGAATTTTTCACTTTTGCCATGTATAGGTATTTTATATCAAAGTTCTTCCTTATTGATGAAAATAGTAAATCCAATTCATTTTCATAATTGTATTTGATGTACTACACTTTTAGATCATGTTGACAAATAATTTATATTTTTCATCAATTAGATTACAGATGTCTCCTATCTATGTTGGAGTAAAAATTATTAATCTGTTTATAATAAACTGTCCTTTATATTAAGCACATTTTTTTTTGAATCCTAAACTTCTATTTTCTGCAATGTGACAGAGTAAATGTGTATAGAAAGTCCTACCATACAACCCCACTAAATCGGCAGATTAAAAATACTATGTGTTTTTTATACATATACTAGTAGAAAATTACGGGGATTTGTTACAGGCCAAAAGTAATTAAGAAAATGCATATCCTTAGTAAAAAAATAAAATTGCTCTGGGAATATATGACAATCTTTGATGACTTAGAGCAAGCAAACTTTGGGAAGGAATTATCCAAAACAATAAGTGATAAGAATTTTCCTGAATTAATACAATCTAACCATTCTTGGGCTCAGGGAGCTAAGCCCATCCTGAGCTGAAACAACATGGAGAGATTTCTATCTGTACAAATCATTTGCAAACTGCAGCAAATAATTTAAAATGGAGATGGAGAAAAAATAATTTAAAATGGAGATGGAAAAAAAAATAATGCAGATGAAACTAGTTGACTTTTGAAATAGTAACAATAGAAGCAAGAAAGCAGTGGATTTTATTTTCAAAATTTTGTGAAAAATAATTGTTCATCAGAATTCTCTACTCTCTGTTAAGGGTTGAAGTATTTCACCACCAAATAAATGTTAAAATCCTATCACTCAGTACCTCAGAATGTGACCTAATTTGGAAACAGAGTTCTTGGCAATAGGATTACTATAGATAAGATATGCTCATACTGGTTTTAGGTGGGTCCTTAATCCAATGAAACTGGTGTTTTATAAAGAGTGGAGAAGAAGCAAAGATTTACAAGAGAGGTGGTTCACAGGACAATGTTGGGAGAGATTGTGGTGGCTACAAGATAAGGAATGCCAGCAATTGTAGGTAAGCCACCAGAAGTGAGAAAGAAAAAAAAGTGAATTCATTCTTACAGGTTTAGAAAGATCATGGCCCTGCCAATACCTGAATTTCAGATTTTTAGATACCCAAATTATGAAATAATAAATTTCTGTTGTTTCAAGCCACCTAGCTTGTGGTACTTTGTTAAAGTAGCCTTGAGGAGCTTACATACCCAGAAAACTTACATTTTAGGAACTGATGGACAAATTAACTCTGAGGGGTTTTATAACACAATACACCTAAAACTAAAACAAACAAACAAACAAACAAAAAGGCTATTGAAAAAATGTGAGAGAAGTAGCAAACTATGGGCCAAAAATATGATAAATTTTATGCCTCTAAACAAACACTTACTGCATAAAGCAACATTGAAGTTTTTTTTCTTCCCACAGATAAAAACAAATATAAATTAAAATGCTGGATCACATACTATAAAGGTCACTAAGGGTATGTCTGGATTAAAGAGTAGTTGTAAAGTAACTAAATTATTTGAGGTGAAATTAAAATATTAGCTTTAACACTTGTTTAGCTGAAGTCACATATTGAAATTTTCTGGAAAAAGGAGAATATAATTTCCAAAATAATAGGCTAGAAAAAAGAATGGAGAATTCCCATTGTGGCTGAGCAGAAACAAACCTGACTAGTATCCATGAAGGTATGGGTTCGATCCCCAGCCGTGTTCAGTGGGTTAGGATCCCATGTTACTGCAAGCTGTGGTGCAGGTTGCAGACATGGCTCAGATCTGGTGTTGTAGCTGTGGCTATGGTGCAGGCCAGCAGCTGTAACTCTGATTTGACCCCTAGCCTGGGAACTTCCTAAAAAGCAAAAAAAAAAAAGAAAAGGAATGAGAAAGTTATGAGAGGAATATTAATAAACCCAAAAGATAAAAGCAAAAAAACAAACCTAGCAAAATGTAAAATTATAGGAGGTTCTAAATTAAACTCCAAGATCTTGTAACCACATTATTTTATTTTTATTTTATTTTTTCTTTCAGTTTTATTTATTTAATTGACATACAGCACTGTGTAAGTTTAAGGTGTACAACATAACCATTTGGTTTACATATATTGTGAAATGGTTACCGGAAAAAGTTTAGTGAACCGGCATCATTTCATATAGACAGACAATAAAGGAAAAAAAATCTTTCTTGTGATGAGAACTCTTAGGATTCATTCTCTTAGCAATTTTCACTTATAACATATAGTAGTGTTAATTATATGAATCATGTACATTACACCTTACTACTTAATTTATTTTAGGCTGGAATTTTGTATCTTTTGAACAATTTCATTTAATTCCCTCTTTCCCTAACCCTGCCTCTGGTAACCACATATCTTACCTCTTTTTCTATATGTTTGTTTGCTTGTTTGTCTGTTTTTGAAGTGTAATTGACCTACAATACTATGTTAGTTACGGTGTACAATATATTATATAGATATTTAATTACATTACAAAATGGAATTATATAGATATAATAATTGTATAGCTACTTCTACACATTACAAAACAATCACCACAATAAGTCTAGTTACTATCTGTCCCCAAACAATATTACATTATTATTGATTATATTCCCCATGCGGTACATTACATTTCTGACTCATGTATATATTCTGTAACTGGAGTTTGTATGTTTGTATCTTTTAATTTCCCTCACTTATTTCACTCATCATCCCCCAATCCCCAGAAAATACCTGTTTGTTCTCTGTATCTATGACTCTGTTTCTACTTTATGTTCATTTTTTCATTTTTTAGATTCCACAAATAAGTGAGATTATATAATATTTGTCTTCTCTGTCTGAACCTATTTCATTTGGAATAATCCAATCTCTATCTATCCATGTTGTCAAAAATGGCAAGATTTTACTCTTTTTATGACCGAGTAGCATTCCATTGTATACAAATACCACATCCTCCTTATCTATTCATCTATTTTTGGGCTCTTATGTTGCTTTCATACCTTGGCTACTGTGAATAATGATGCAATTAACATAAGAGTATTTTTTTTTGAATTACAATATTTTTTCCTTTGGAAAACTACCCAGAAGTGGAATTGTTCTATCAAATGGTAGCTCTATTTTTAATTTTTTGAAGAATTTCCATAGTATTGTCCATAGTGGCTGCGCCAGTTTACATTTCATCAATAGTGTTGGAGGGTTTCCTTTTCTCCATATTCTCATAATCACATCAATTCTAAAAGATGAATTTTATCAGTTGGAATTTTGTTTAAAAAACTTTATGCAATATGTATTAAAGTAAAAGCACAAAAAGACTATAGGTAAAAGTATTGCAAATAATGTACTTGTGTAACATTAACTACTAAAAAAACAGTTACAGCTATATTAATATCAAACTAAATTCACCAGGAAATGAGCATATACATGCTCAAAACAGTTTAAACAATGGACAAAACTACAAGTAAAAAGGACAATTTACCTTATATTCGAAAATTTAAATACAACACTGTCAAAAATATTACTCTGATATATCCAAAGGACAATAAAGACGTAAGAATTTTAACACCATTCCATTCTTAACTGATTGGTTATATATCAAATACTGCATCAAAGACATATTCTCATTAAACCTACAGGACAATTTTTGAAAATTAAGAAAAAAACCCTGAAAATTGAAGATGTTTAAAAAATAAAATAATAATACATCATAGGATTCACTAAATAAAATAAAAATGTATAAAATCAAGAAAACTAATGAGGGCTGGACATACATGCTTAAAATATTCTCTATGTGAAGTGTCATAATATTATTCACAGATGGACTGTGATAGATTTAAGATGTGTTTTGTATCTGTAGAGAAATTACTAGGGAAGTAAAAGAAATAAGTAAAGTTTATAAGTCAACAGTGTGGATAAAATGGAATCATAAAGAATACCCAACTAACCCAAAATAAGGGAAAAAGAAGAAAATTAGACTAATGTATAGATTGGTCAACTAGAAACTAAGCAGCAGGTTGATAACTTTGAACCTAAGTATATCAATAATTGCATTAAAGGGAATGATCTAAATACTGTAATTAAAGAAAGAGATTATAACACTGGGAAAAAAGTTAACACCTATTTATATTTTATTATAATACATATATTTTAATCATTACAACACAGATGGATTAAATGAAAAAAGATATACTGCTCATCCTCTCTCTATGTGAAAGGTGAAGTGACTTTTAATATCATGTAGAGTAGATTTCAGGACAAGAACCATACCAGAGATAAAAAGATTGACTGATGAATGTAAGTATGCACCTATTAACAGAGCTTCAAAATAAATGATGCAACAACTGATATAAGTGAAAGAATAAATGCAATCAATTATATTTGGAAATTTCTATATTCCTATCTCAGAAATTAATAGTTTGAGTAGACAAAAAAAATAGTTAATAAAGAAAATATGAATAATATTGAAAGAAAACTTGACTTAACTGACATTTATAGAACACTACCAACCTTACCATTAACACCAGAATGCATATTCTTTTTTGGATGCGCTTAAAATATTCACCAAGATAATCTATATTGTAGACCAAAAACCAATACACTTCATATGATTTGTTTTATACAGAGAAAGAGTATAGAAGGACTATAGACATACTTTTTGTTTTTGCACAAATATTGTGTTCTTTACAAATTGATGATTTGTGGCAACTGTCTGTCGAATTTTATCAGCTTTCTTTTCCAAACAGCACTTGCTCCTCTCCTGTGTCTGTGTTACATTTTGCTAATTTTCACAATATTTTAAACTATTCATTATTTTTATATTTGTTACATTATCTATGATTAGTGATCTTTGATGTTACTATTATAATTGTTTTGGGGCACCAGGAACTATGTCCATGGTGAACTTAATTAATAAATGTTGTTTATGGTCTGACTATGCCATCCACTGGCCATTTCCCATCTCTCTCCTTCTCCTTTGGTCTCCCTCTTCCATGAGTCATAGCGATATTGTAATCAGGCCAATTAATGACCCTACAATGGCTTCTAGGAATTCAAGTAATGGGAAGCGTGACATGTCTCTCACTATAAATCAAAAGCTAGACATTATCAAGCTTAGCGAGAAAAGCTTGTTGAAAATCAAAAAAGGCTAAAAACTAGGCCTCTTGCTCCAAACATTTAGCCATGTTGTGAGTGCAAAGAGAAAGCTCTTGAAGGAAATCAAATTGCAAGTGATACTCTAATTAATAAAAGATGATACGAAAGATAAACAGGACTTGTTGATATAAAGTTTTAGTGGTCTGGATGGAAAATCAAATCAATCATAACATTTCCTTAAGTCAAAGCCTAATCTAGAGCAAGATCCAAATTCTCTTCAGTTCTATGAGAGCTGAAAGTGGTGAGGAAGTTGCAGAAGAAAAGTTTTAAGCTAGAAGAGGTTGGTTCATAAAGTTTAAGGAAGCCATCTTTGTAACATAAAAGTGTAAAGTGAAGCAGCAAGTGTTGATGTATAAGCTGTAGCAACCATCCAAAAGATCTAGCTAAGATAATTAAGGAAGGTAGCTATGCTAAGCAACAGCTTTTTTTATTAGACAAACAGCCTTCTATTGAAAGAAGATGCTATCTAAGACTTTCACAGCCAGAGAGGAGAAGTCAATGCTTGGCTTCAAAGCTTACAAAGACTGACTCTCTTATTAGATGCTAATGCAGCTGATGACTTTAAAATGAAGTCAATGCTCATTTACCATTTTGAAAATCCTAGGGCCCTTAAGAATCCTAGGGCCTAAATCTATTTTGTCTGTGAATTATAAATGGAACAACAAAGCTTGGATGACAGCATATCTGTTGACAACATGGTTTACTGAATTTTTTAAGTCCATTTTTGAGAACTTCTGTTCAGAAAAAAGAATCCTTTCAAAATATTACTACTTGTTGACAATGCAACTGTAGGCTAGAGCTCTGATGGAGATGTAAAACAAGATTCATGTTCTACCCATGCCTCTACAACATTCATTCTGCAGGCCATAAATCAAGGACTAATTGTGACTTTTGATTCTTAATATTTAAGAAATATGGAGTTCCCGTCCTGGCTCAGTGGAAACAAATTTGACTAGCATCCATGAGGATGCAGGTTCGTTCCTTGACCTCTCTCAGTGGGATAAGGATCTGGCATAGGTAGCAGACACGGCTTGGATCTGGCTTTGCTGTGGCTGTGGTATAGACTGGCAGTTGTAGTTCTGATTAAAACCCTAGCCTGCCTAGCCTGGGAGCCTCAATATGCAACGGGTGTGGCCCTGAAAAGACCAAAAAAAAAAAATAAGAAAAGAAAAGAAATATATTTCACAAAGCTTCAGCTGCCTTAGATACTGATTCCTCAATGGATCTGGGCAAAGTAAACCAAAAACCTTCTGGAAAGGATTCACCCTTCTAGATGCCATTAAGAACATTTGATTCATGGGAAAAGGTCAAAATATCAACATTAACAGAATGGCCATCATTAAGAAGTCAACAAATAACAAATGTTGGAGATGGTGTAGAAAAAAGTGTACCATCCTACACCGTAGGTGCATCCTACACTGTAGGTGGGAATGTAAATTGGTACGATCACTATGGAAAACACTATGGAGGTACCTCAGAAAATTAAATATAGAACTACTGTATGACCCAGAAATCCCACTCTTGGGCATATATCTGGACAAAACTTTCCCTGAAAAAGACACATGCAACTTTCCTTGAAAAAGACACACCTTCATTGCAGCACTATTCACAATAGCCAAGACATGGAAACAACCTAAGCGTCCTTTGACAGATGAAGAGATTAAGAAGATGTGGTATATATACACAATGGAATTTCTCAGCCATAAAAAAGAACAAAATAGTGTCATTTGCAGCAACGTGATGGAACTAGAGACTCTCATACTAAATGAGGTAAATACCATATGATATAAAATATCTGGAATCTAATATACAGCACAAATGAACCTTTCCACAGAAAAGAAACTCATGGACTTGTAGAAAAACTTGTGGTTGCCAAGGGGGAGGGCAGGGAGTTGGATGGACTGGGAGCCTGGGGTTAATAGATGCAAACAATTGCATTTGGAGTGGATAAGCACTGAGACCCAGCTGTATAACACAGGGAACTACGTCTAGTCCCTTTTGATGGAACATGATGGAGGTTAATGTGAGAAAAAAAATGTATCTATATGTGTGACTGGGTCACTTTTCTGTACAGTATAAAATTCATAAAGCACTGTAAACCAACTATAACAGAAAAAGTAAAAATCATTAAAAAAAAGAAAATGGAAAGGAAGGCCACTGCCTGGGAAAAACATTCGCAATGTGTATATTTAACAAAATTTTGCATCACAATGAATTTTTAAAAATACAAAGGACCCTATTAAAAAGACAAAGTACAAGAATTAACATTTCACAAAGGAAGAAATAAAAATGTCCAATAAGTACATAGACATGTGATTACCACCATTAGTCATTGAATTAAAACCAAAAGAGATACCACTACATGCCTAAAAGAAAGCTAAAGACAGACAAGCAAATAAAACAAAACAAAGAATGAATTCCTAACAATAAAGTAATAGATAAGATGTACAGCAACTGGAAATCTCATGCATTTCTGATGGAAAAATGGATGCACCAAAAGTTAATTTACTTTGTACTTTCCCAGTTTACCCATTTATTATAAAATTAAACCTATACCTTTCACACGACTTAACAATTCCACTTCTGGGTACTTACCCAATACAAATGAAAACATATGTCTATATACACCAAAAAAACTTGCAAGGAGGTAAAGAAGATTTATTCATAACAGTAAAAACTGGGTACAACCCAAATGTCCATCAACAGATGAATGGATAAACAAATTGTGGTAAACTCATACAATGGAATACAATGTAATTTATTGCCGCTCCGGGGGAAAAAAAAAAAATGGGGAGAACTACTGATACATGATACAACATGGATGAATTTCAAAACCACTAAACTAACTGAAATCAGCCAGGCACCAAAGAGAATATTGTGTATGAAACCACTGACGCAAATTTATTGATGAAGTGAAGTACATGGTGACAGAAAGCAGATTTCTGGTTTCTTAGGGTTGATTGGGATAAGGGGTTGATTAGTTTGGGAAAGAAAGAAACTTTCTGAGTTGATGAAAGGATTCTGTATTAATTGTGGTGGGAGGAGTTCCTGTCGTGGCTCAGCGGAAACGAATCCAACTAGGAACTATGAGGTTGTGGGTTCTATCCCCGGCTTTGCTCAGTGGGTTAAGGATCCGGCGTTGCCGTGAGCTGTGGTGTAGGTTGCAGACGTAGCTGGAATCTCTTGTTGTTGTGGCTGTGGCATAGGCCGTCAGCTGTAACTCTGATTAGACCCCTAGCCTGGGAATCTCCACATGCCGCGGTGCAGCCCTAAAATGACAAAAGACAAAAAAAAAAAAAAAATTGTGGTGGTAGTTATCTATCTGCACATTTTTTTCAATATGCTTAAAATGGGTACATTTTATTGAAATATATATGTGATTTTAAAAATTAAAGTACACCAAGACATTCTTTACAAATTGGTAAGACTAGTATCATTCTGTTTGTACGAAAACTTTAACAATTGCCCTAAGCCTTAATTTTCAAAGTTCTTACCCATTTCATTAAGATAAAATGTAGTTACATACAGCACATTTATTAGGGACACGATATATGTTGATTCACTTCTCTCATCTAATCTTCCACTAGTTTATAGAAATATTCTAATCATAGAAATTGTGGCTTCTGTCCTTTCATGATGATTTTCTAATACATTTTGTAAGTCATTTTTCACAACTCTTCCCCTAGGCTATTAGACCACAGTTTGTTATCACCATTAAAAACAGAGTATTTTTTTTTTAAACTTCAGGGAGCATATAAATAACACATTGATTTTATTAACTAAACAATATTTTATAGAAGTAACAAGTAATCATTGAATTGATTAATTTTTTTTGTCTTTTTAGGGCCATTCCCGTAGCATATGGAGGTTCCCAGGCTAAGGGTCTAATGGGAGCTGTAGCTGCCTGCCAACACCACAGACACAGCAATGCCAGATCCAAGCTGCATCTGCAACCTACACCACAGCTCATGGCAATGCCAGATTCTTGACCCCACTGAGTGAGGCCAGGGATCAAACCCACAACCTCATGGCTCCCAGTCAGATTCTTTTCCTCTGCACCATGATGGGAACTCCTTGATTTAAATTTTGATAGTGATATTCTAAGAAGTCTGAGTCAGTCATTTATTGATTTAAACATTTTGCATTCAAAATGTGCTAAATACTGAAAAATTTCTTGTGGTAATATATAGATGAAAAAAAAACACGATTACACCATCATGTCACTAACATTTCCAAAAAAACTACTGAAGTATGATTAAGAGAATTAAACAGCATCATTTTTCATGACAGGATAATCATTTGAATATTTTCTGGTGGCAGTTAATTTATTACCTAGTTACTTCTGAATTTTTCTATGCTTTTGGTTTAGTAAAGCAGTCAGTAATTTATTGAAGAGAAAATCGGTTTAATTTCTTTTTATCTGTTTCATGAAGAACAAGTAACACATGCAGGTTGGTTCCTCTGTACGTCTAATATTTAAATGTATTGTTATTTTCCAAAACGTACATTAAAAATTTTTAAATTAAATCTTGTAGGTCATTGCATATATTACCAATGTTTTATATTCTTACATATTCAGGTAAATCTTGCTTGATTCTACTCAGCTCAGATACTACTTCTACAACTATGAATGTTAGAACTAGTGGCCTCAGTATGAAATCTCTTCTCATTAACTCATTGAAGTTAGTCAAGTATAGTAAAACATAGTCTTCCAAAATCACCTGGAGAAAATCTGTTCACCAAACAGTGGACTTCGGGTACCAGGTACTAATACCAGGTACTAATACCATACCAGGGTACTAATCATTCCAACTACTTTTTATTAAGAAAATACATAAATAGCAACAATAACAGGATCCACGATTGTAAAAGACATTACCTTTGAAAAACGTTTAGGTTTCTAGATTTTGACTTTGTAAATTTCAACCTTTTCAAAACTGATTTGCCCTGCCACATTTCAAAAATAAATCAAAGTTTCTGCTATGTGAATGTTAAAAACCTGTGATTTCTCAGATGAGTCCATGTTTACCAGCAGGACTCACCCAGGAAGGCCAGCTGAACATCCAGTGTACTTTCCCCTCACTGTGGTCAGTGAATCAGCAAGTGTTATAAGAGTTCAGGGTGAAATGCCAGGTGCTATTTCAACAGTCCTTCTTTCACAACACTTAGGGCGGGGTCACTCTACTAGGCTCTGATAAGGTTACTGGAACTCAGTTCCTAGGGTGGTCAAGTTAACATCCTCTACTCTCATGCTCTCTGAATGTAGAAGGTAGTCACAGAGACCTGGTTCCCTTTTTTGGGCAAAAGGCTACTCAACCACAAGCTACTTATTAAACTCTTGTCTGGAAAATATTATTCACTGAAATTATGTCTCAATAGCATAAAGTTTAATTTTGTAATTACCCAAACCATCTGTCATGGCAAGGCTCTCTTAAGGCCATCCAAACGGAAGAACTTTTACTTGAGAACCTTATATACTGAGTGGTGTTTTTTATAATGACTGTTGAGAAGGAAATGATATGAATTTTAAATGATGGCTACAAATAGACTGTCAACTTTCTTCTCTCTTTGATAACTAACTCAGAACAAACTAACTTCCTAAAGAAAATATCCTCCATCTTTCAGTAAATGAATTATTGCCCTTTCCATACATTGTTTAGCTCTCTACTTTGTAAAATAAAATTCATCTGGGTGCTGTTATAGCAAAAGACTGCCCATATGCATTTTCACTGTGTAAGAATAATAGCAACACTTGCTTGAGAACTTAGGGATACTGACTAAGCAAGCAACAATTATTATTAATTAGTTACATAATGTATTCTTCCTCTTAGATTCCAAGGTTTTCTGTCTTGATGCATTGAGCACAATAGATATTTAAAAATGCAAATGTAGAGACATCAAGGAATCAGATAGCTTGAAGGGATAAAACACTATTGGTTGGGCATGCCTTAAGGGTTTGCATTAGGTTTGGATCTTTAATGACTATCATGTGGTACCACCCAAATTGTGAACCAAAAGTACAGACTGGATCTTAAAGATAATTTTCAAATTTGGTGATTTTACTTTTGCATATACATTTTAAAACTTAAATTAAATTAAAAAATTAAATTGTACATCTCTATCTTTATAATTCTGATATATCTACCCAAAAGTGTGAAGTCACATAGAAGGGAAATTATTCTAATTCAGTTTATCCAACTCTTTCCACATCTAGCAGTTTATATTACAAAATTTTGATACTACATAGTCCACAGGAAGGAAGGAAGGAATGAAGGAAGGAATGAAGGGACAGAGGGAGGAGAAAAGAAACTGTTCTATTGAACAGATGACAGAAAAGCAATGGTAATCTACACCTATTGATTGTTAGATTTTTCTACAAGACTTTGGTCCAACCGGTATTTAAAGTTTTATTTAATATCTTTAATAGATGCTTTCATTGGCAAGTAGGAGATTTGGTCCTAGATTACCTATAACATCTTAATATTGTAATGCTATTTGCATAGATCCTTTATTACAGTGATAAGGATGGACAGAAAATTGTGGTAGACCCTGAAAAAATTAGTTTGTATGGGTTAACTATTTTCCGATGAGATCAGTCTAGCTCTGCCACCTGCATTCCAAATGATTGGTCCCGAGAGAGTGGTGATGTCATTATGCCAACACCATCACATCTCAGTGTTGTTTTACTGAGTCAGCCAAATGTGGCCCCATACTGGTCTGGTTTCTATTCTTCTGGCTGAAATCCACACTGACTGGAATTGGCATTCTTTTTAAAATGATTAATGCCTTCAGTTTTAATTATTTTAATTATAAGTCACTCTCTGAAAATGTCACCTGGATATTCACTGAAAATTATATGACATCTCAAATATAACACTTTTAAGTTTTATCTTCTTAAAGTAAGTATCCTAGCTAAAATTCCACTTGCAACTTTTTCAGTATATACTCTGTATGTAAACTTTCTTTGTATAGTTATTCTCTTGCCAGTTAACCTGCTGACAATAAAGGGAGAGGGAGAAAAGAAAAAGATTAATTACTACTAAATTTCAAATTATTTTAACCAATGAAAGAAAAGGAAAATGCAACTAGTTAATTCTAGATTGTGAAGATGTGTACAATGAGTATTTCATATACTTCGCTGAGGACAACTAGAGAAAACAGCCTATGGAGATGAAAGTAGTTGTTGAACACTTTAACTTTAATTATATACCTATATTTATTTTTATTAGAACAAAGCTGTTGAAGAAAAACTAAATGCATTTTTTCATGCCATATTTTCAGTTTTTAAAAATCATTTAGTGAAAATATATTTGCCTCTTTGAAATATATCTGTAATGGTATACCTTAGGTTTGAAACTTAGTTTTAAGTAGCAAATAAAGATCTTATGAATTTGAGCTAAACTGTCAAACTCCATACTTTTGAAGATCACTAGAGGATTATCTTTTTAAAAACAAAAACAAATCAATAAAAAGAAGACAATCTCACTCAGTATTAAACTTGAACGTAACTCACGTTAAAATTTAAAGAAGTTATTTAATATCCTAAAGGTACATTATTAAGACTTTCATTAGTAATAATTAAAATAAAGAGAAGTAACCAACACTAATAAAGAAATTTCTACCCATTTTTGGTTATCTAAGAGAAATATTTTAAAGAGAAAATCTTCCTTAGTAAAAGAGTTAATCCTTAGTAAAAAATAAGATGAACAGGGTAATAAACAATTATGACTTTAGTTCAATCATCCTCAGACAGAGGATCTATGAAAAAAAATAGCCCAAATCTTTTAAGTGCTTCTTATTCTGTTAATATACAACATTGCCAAATGTCCAGATTAAGCAATTCTACCCTTATCTTCCAAACTCTGTTTTAAAATCCTATAAAGTCACAAGTCTGATAAAAGGTAAATAAATTCTATCCATTTGCACTGGAGTAAATAAATCTTTGGAAGATAGCAAAGTTAAGGAATTACACAGGGAAGATAAAATTATTGTTCAAAAATATCTTTTCTTGATTGAGCTATATATGCCACAATTATCATCAGCCCTTATGTTTGCGAAATTGGTACAGATGGGTGGCTATGCTATTGAGTCATCTAGTTTGGGATTTTACCAGTAATAAGTCACCACAGTTCAACCCCCTTGCTCTACCTCCACACATATTTTCAAGTAGTTATAATCAGAACAAAAAATAAATGTCGAAGAGTTTTGGGTTCCTTCAAGATTCAAATATCATTAATAACCCAGGTCCAAAATAGCATATTGTCCTTAATGCTTTACAATTCATCTCATTTCTAGGATTAAAATATTCTATCAAAAATGGATAGAAGGTATGTCAAATTATTGTACCAAACACAGCATTTTCAGATTATTCAAACCAATTATGACTGCTTCCTTTCAAAAACCACCAATGAGTTTATTACTGAATACACCAAGAAGAAAGTTATTTCCATATTGAACTTCCAGGACATTGCATTTAGTACAAGTTATCAACAGCAAAAATGATTGTCTTAGGATTTTAATATCCTATTATTTTTGCCATGGTTAATTTCTATCAGAAACTCTTAAGGAATTTCTGAATACTCAATTATTATTGCTTGCTTTTAAAAATTTATCTTTAACAGAGCAAAAAATATGAGCTTTTGTACTTAGTTTCAGAAAATAAAGAACAATGAAGATCAACCTAATATTTAATCAGATGGAAATAATAAATATTTAAACATTCTACATTCATGGATAATAAACAAGTTTTAGAATTAAGAAAATTTTTCATAATTAAAATAACTATGAGAATTAGAAAGTTTGATTTTCTGTTTTATCTTTAAGATAATTCCTTGACTAGCATATTCAGCTGCTTTGAATGTATTTTTTAAATATACTTTCAGAGCTTTTAAAATTAATATATTTTGCTTAAAATACTTTTTTCTTGTTGTTTCTGAAGGCTTCCTTACTGGAAGAGAGGCTAAAGGGAGATTAAAGGGAAACGCAGACTTTTTTATACAAACCAGTTGTAAGAGTCTTTCCCCTAAAGAATTCTGATGATTTTAAATAACCTATTTATAAAAGGTATATTATTAAATGTGACTAAATTTACTCTTTCCATCTTATGTTTTGCTGTTACATGGAGCAAACCATGATAGTTTATATATTAGTAAGAAAAGCCAAGGCAGTAATAACAAAACATGTGGAGTGGGCCTCATCTTCTCTGCCTAACAGTTTTTGGCTTTTTGCTTTTTGATATCCTAGAGCCAGGACTTTGAAATGTCAAACTGCCTATCTTATTTTATGAACCTGGGTCAATTTGCATTGATGTTTCATTAGAAACTCCAGTTCAAAAGCAGTACTGCATATTTCTCCAGAGAGATTACTGTATTAAGGCTTTATATATCTGACATAGATGACCTTTTGTGTAAGCATCTGTCAGTATGAGAAGCAACGTGTGTTACCGCAGTCACACATACTACATACATTCTGTAGGTAACTATAATCCGTCTCAGTTTTCTCACCAGTTAAATGGGTGATATTTGATTCCATTGAGTGGGAAATACTCTAGCTTTATGTTTATTTCTCATAAAATAGGCAGAAATAGATATAGAACAAGAAAGTACACATTTGTTAATTTTATTATTTCTCTAATTTTTCCTATACCAGCGACTCATAAGCAAGTAGTTGAGAAGTAGAATCCTAATTTGACTGCATAAATCAAGGCTGGTTTGCACTCAGGTGGTAAATTCTAATTCTAACAACTCCACCCGGCTTGCAAATATGGCTAAGAAACCTCTTTTTTTCCTACTCATTTTGTTCCGTTCTTTCCATCCTCCCCCCATACTACCTTCCCCAAATTAACACCTCCTACCCCAGCCCCAAACAGTCTGGCTCCTCTTGATAGCTTATACACCCTGTATCAAACACCTGTGTATGTAATTTGTTCCAACAGAAAACAGGATTTCTTTTCAGAAGCAAACAAAGCATATGGCATTTGATTCTCTAAGCACACTCTCAAATATTTTAAGCAACTTCTTGATTTTCATAATTCCGGCTCTGAAGTGCTTCCTTTTTTTTTACCTCAATTTCAAAATTACTAGGTATCATATGATCATTGTAAAGCTGTGCATTTTGCAAATCAACCTCAATTATTATTAGCCTTTGCTTTTTCAGCAGGAGAAATAAATTCCCCACAGTGGCCATTCATTTGCCTCTCAGCATGATCTCGTCCCTAAAGAAACTTGAATCTGAATCTACTTCCTCTTTTCTGGTTGGAAGACAAATGTTTGATTTGGGGTAAGAGCCTGTGTGTGAGTTTCACACACACAAACACAGGTAATAGCCTGTCCCAAGCACCTCCTTACCCCTTAGAGCAAATGCAAATTCCCAGGAATGGGATTTATTTCACAGGAAAGCAAAGACTAGGGATTAGTAGGTAAGCAATTTGGAGAAATTAGGAAATGCAAGTACTCTCAGAAACTTGCTGCACTCTGCCCTCATTCCTTCCCTCAGGCTAGAAAGACTTAGGGGAATGTTGCCAACCCATTAGCATTTCCAGAATTGAACATACTTTCTTGGAAATATTCTCTTCCCAAGATAGTACTATTGGAATGGGAAAAAGAAATACTGAGCCCAACTTTACTGGCTCTCTCCAGGGTTGTGGGGAATAGGGTAGTTTCAGAGAGCTGCTTTGGAGTCACCAATGACAAAAATCTGAAAAGCTAAACATCTGTAGTTTATGATTTTTTTTGCTTTCCTTGACTTTCTCCTGCCAAGAAGTCTTTGTGCAGGGACTGGTGAAAGCATGATGACAGCCCTTACATCCTTCAAGTCACAGTTTTCTTAAGGTCTCCTCTTTCTCAGCATATTTCAGGGGTTATATCTCCTCCATTTCTCAGAGGACTGAGGTGGTTATGACACTTAACAATAAAGATGGAAAGAAAAAATAAAGAGAAGAGTATAAGAACATGGTATTTAATCGAAACTGCAGTGGCCAGTTATGTAAGTAATAAACAAAAAAAGACTTCCCTGCTACTGAGAAAGAAAGACTATACACTTAAATAAGATAGTTAATGAGATAGCTTACAAAAGAGCTTTTGTTTTTCCTTCCATTAACAACACCCATTCATCTTACTCCCCCATAAAGATATTATGACTTTTAGTGAAACCTGCCTTAAATAAGCCACCTTAACAATAAGTACTATGTGATCAATCTGTGTTTAAAATCCTGCAGAGGGACATGATTGCACAATAGACTGTGTGCATACAATGCAACAATAAGTCCTGACTTTTACATTTTAGATAAAATGCAGCATAAGTGTGTTTCTTATTTGCAATAGATAATACAACACAAGTAGTGTCCCTCTGGGGTTACGCAGTGCGGTGGCCCCCAGTTTCATTTATTATTTTTATTGATCATGTCTGAAAACACTAGTTCAATTATTCAATCACTTAGGCATAATTCTGGTTGAGGTATGCATTCCATTTCAAAACCTCTCTGAATAAAAGAAAGTTAAAGGAAGTCAAACAAATGAGTAAAACTAGATTCTAATAAGCTTCATAGTGATATTATTCCCACAGTATAGAGACCTAGGATGATCCCCTTGTCTGCTCATATGTATTTTGTGATCTCTTCTAGAATCATTCAACATGAATTTGTGCCACAAGCCTATCAGTACCACCTAATTTACTCAAATCCAATTTAAGTCAAGTGCAAGGTAGACGGCTGCCCCACATTCTGAACCCAGAATTTTTGGTGTCACAGTTAATTTTGGTTCTGTCTCTCTGTCCTACTGTATTTCTAAGGACTGTTTGAATACACTACTGTTTCTATTTGCAACTGTCTGGTAGCCGTTATACTAATCAAAATTGATCAGCAGCTATGTATGTCACTTGTGAACTCATGGTGTAAGATGATGTAACAAATCATTTGAAGAGCTTTCCCCATGTTTTGTGATATCATCATGACATAATGTAAAACACCATGGGACAGATTGTATTGCCTCAGTGTCACTACACCTTGTGTCCAAAACCTGAAACCTCTTTTGTCAGTTAGCTAATTAGCTTATGTCTCCAGTGATTCTCTGCTACATGATGGTAGAATTCACAGCTGAGATGGGAGCTGATACCATCCATTCCTCTGTTTAGACAACATTCCCACACTCATCTGTCATCCTCTTCTTCAGGATCTGCAGTTTATTTTACTCAAGAAACTAGTAAGTAGTGGTAGTATAGAAAGGCACCTTAAACATGAAGCAAATAAATAGAAGACAGAAAACAACACATTGTAATTGGACTTTCAAAGGTCATTTAAAGTTGAAGACATTCACTATTTCTTAAGTTGTATTTTGGTAAGTTCATAGATACAGCTAAAATGACTCAAGTTTCAAACAAAACTATTTTCATAGCCTACCTTCCTTCTAGGTAGTACTCATTTCCAAAATCTTATCTTGGTTACTCTAGTCAATGATATGACTGGAAATGACTCATTAATACCCAGTCATGCAGTTTTCTTCTGGGAATTATCATTAATAAAATGAGATAAATGTGGCAAAATACTCCATGAGCTGAAACTATTATCTTTATATCGAACAGAGGCCTAGACACAGATACAAAGATTCACGTCTGCCCAGATGATAGGCTTGCTGAAACTGAGGACATGTTCTGAATCACAGTATTTTGAATGCATTTTAATAATTCCTCTATTAAATGCTAAAGAAAATATGCAGTGAGAGTGAGAGACACACACTAAGAATCTGACTCAGGAGTGTCAAAAACTTGAAATAACCGCCATCACCACCAATGAAAGCAAAATATTAGAAAACTGAAGAATGGTTTTCCTTAAGAGGTCATGCGATAATCCTGTAAGTCATATTTGCAGATAATTTTCTTTGGAAAAAAATCCTTCTTAATAGTCATAAAACTACTGACTCAACTTGATATGTAACTTAAATACAGGATAATTCCCTTACAGAACTTTTTTTCTCTGCCAATTTTTCGGTCATAATTAATACGGTCACTTAGCAATTTAATAGAATTAGGGGAAGACCAAAAGATAGGATATACCATTTCTTGCATATTGACTATGGTATCTATGGCCAATTGTAGTTATTTTATTAATGGCCTCCTCATTGCATCGTGGTTTTGTTTCTTTTGTATAAGATATATGATCAGGTTTATTTACAAAGTATTTTAGAAACATATATTAAATATTTACTATATTCTAATCATATTCAGGTATACTACTTCTATGATACTTTATAATACAACAAAGAGGGCAAAATATTTGCCCATGAATGTTTAGAAACTACACAAAGTCACACACAATTAGAAAATTACACAACCAGAATTTAAACTCAGCTGGTAGAAACTGTTAGGCCAGTGTTCTCCCATTACATACAAAGGACCTTAATGAAGATCACAAGCATGATCTGAAGACATAGCCCTCTCTGGCTCCTGTAAGTTTTAAAGTTTAAAAGTTATTTTTTTTTCAAAAAGGTATCTCACCATTTGTTGTAGACTGAAGGCATATTTCCCCTCCCCAAATTCATATGTTGAAGCCCTAACCCTCAAATGTGGTGACACTGAGAGACAATGCTTTTGGGAGATAATTAGGGTTAGATGAGGTCATCAGAGAAAGGTCCTCATAATGGGATTAGTACCCTTATAAGAAAAGACATCAGAGGGCTGTTCTCTGTCCCTGTGTGCCTGCAAAGAAAAGGTCATTCGAACAAACAGGGAGGTGGTGGCAGCCTAAAAATCAGATGATGTCTCAGAATAAAACCTACTTTGTTAGTACCTTGATCTTGGACTTTCCAGCTCCCAGCACTGTGAGAAACAAATTTTTACTGTTTCAGCTACCTAATCTATGGTATTTTGTTTTCACAGCCCGAGCTAAGGCAATATCTCACCTGAACTAAAATGACTACAATCTCATTTTAAGAATTAATATGGAGGAGAGAAGGTGGGTGGAAGAGAAGATTAATTTCCTTCTGTCTCAAGGAAGATTTTTTTTTTTAACTGAATTGAGACATTACAGCTTACTCTATGTACCAATTACTAGTCTCCCAACCACCATCTTACGTCCATGGTCTATTTTTATGGTGTTCATATGTCTAAAAATATTCAGTCAATGACATTCTTGTATTTACTTAAATATTCACAAAATATTCAAACAATGATATTTCTATATTTGTCTTATTCTAGACTTACAAACAAATGTCAAACTCATATGTCAAAATAATTTCTAAGACTTTTGGTTGGCTATTATTTTCACTCAGATTTTCTCTCAATTTGATAGAAGAATAACTTATCCCCAAAAGATTCTGATGAAAAATTTAGCAAAGGTCTGAACTCTCCTCAGACAAGAAAGACAATTTGCATGTAACAATTTTAGTCATATGATTTTAACTTTCAAAATAAAGAGAGACTTCAATATTCAGGATAATTGGTAGGAAACAGGTGACAATCATCCATTTTTTAGAGTAGACTCAGCTCTTTGTGGTCACGGGAGTTGGAAAAAATAATAAGAATTCAAAACGCAGGAAATAGAATGTAAAATTAATCAATATCATGCTTAAAATCATTACTTACATTTGATTACAATCAAATTTGCTTTATTTGCCACCTCATAATATATCTCAAGGCAACCTATCATAACTTCTAAAAAGTCAGTGTTATATGTTTCTAGAAATAAGTTTGAAACAAAAAGCAAAAATAGAAATGTTGTGGGAACTAAACTCTCAAGTAATAGCATGTTAAATGAAAGAGTTTTGGCAGACTTTGATAAGAATACTGTTCTCATCAGAACAAACATCAAGCCTGTGAAAAGCTATGCTACTGAAATGACAGGAAAAGCTTTGCTGAGAGGAGGTAAAACGCACAACTGTGATATTGCTCAATTGTTTCTCGAGTCCCACTTCCACTTCTCTTTCTCCAAGTTATTTAAAGGTTTCAAAGTAAAGGACAGAGAATCCACTGATTTTTTTTTTCCCATTTAACTAGCAGCTCATTAGAATAGACAACTGGTAGCACTTTCAATTAAGTGTGTTTAGCTCCTAAATATGCATTGAATTTATATTTAAAGGATCTCTTACTGAATGGTAATTACATTGAGCAGCGAGATTAGACATCCCAGGTTTTTTGAACACAGTTGTATACCATCGGGAAACTGGAAGGGCTTGACCAAGTTCCTCCCAAAGATACATTCTTTACACATTTTCTAATCAAAATAATCTTCTCTAATAACAAAAGTAGTACGTTGCTACTATAGCAAATATAGAAAGTCAAGAAAAACACAAAAAAGAGAAAAAGTTGTATTCATTTTTGTATATTAATTTTTGATTATTTGAATATTATTTTTATTATTAATACTACTCTCCTTTTAATTTTTAATGATTTTAACTTTTTTCCATTAGAGTTGGTTTAAAGTGTTCTCTTAATTTTCTACTGTACATCAAAGTGACGCAGTCTCACATATAAACATATATATATATATATATATATATATATGCATTCTTCTTCTCACATTATCCTCTATCATGCTCAATCACAAGTGACTAGATATAGAGCCCAGTGCTATAGAGCAGGATTTCATTGCTTACTCATTCCAAATGCAATAGTTTGTAACTCCCAATGGTCAGATTTTCTTCCTTTGAAATAACAATTTCTGTAATATAAAATAGCATATTCTCTTTTCTATAAGAGTGTGTGTTTTCCCTTTCCTATATTATAATGCTGTGAATTGATGTCTTATTTTATATGACATCATAACCTGATCTATGTGTATATGTCACTAAATGATCTAGTAATAGAAAACTTGCATGGATGATTCTTTCTTATCATAAATTCAGGGAGAAGATATTTGCTGTTTATTAACATTATTCAGTGTATTAATTTGAATATTCTATTGCCTGGACTGTAGAGCAAAATAAGAAGGAAATAAATTCCATATTTTACAATAGTTTCAAAATAAAGTATTCAAAGATTCTGGAAGAGGCAAAGTCTTTATTTGTCATAAAAAGGGATAATTTTGCTGAACTGATCCTACAAATGGTAATTCTTCATCATTCTGATTTTTTAAAATCAGAAATATAAATAATTGTAGATAATCATATTGGGATAACATTGAGTTACTCTACAAGGGCTGTTTCAGCTTCTACTGAAGGCTTACTGAATATGTCTGAAGATACTCAATGTGTCCCAAATAACAGGCAGATATAGGATGTATCTCCCCTCTTATCCATTAAAGAAGCTTCATAGGACAGGGTCTGCTGAAGTCCCTGGGGTCAACTGCCTTGGGGGCCACTGGCAGTCCTCCTTTTTACCCTAATCTGTCACACTAATAAAATTTTCCCTTTTTTTCTGTGGAAAGCAGAGGGAAACGGTGACTTTTGTTTTAAAAATTATTTAATCTATGTTCTTATGTACATGAAGCATATGGCCAAGAGTCATGTGGACCAGATCTACCTTACTGGAAGAAAAATATTACACCCATAAGTATTTAGATGTCTGCATTATCTGGGGTTGGTCACAAAATAAAATGCAAATCGAAACAACTGTGCCTTTAAAACTTATGAATTTACTTTTCTAACCTCTTTGACAAACCTATATGATCTACCAAATGGTCTGAAAATTTCATTTAGCCATCACCCCTTGTGCAAATGTCTCGTTTCTGTTTTCTCTCACACACCCTCATTTCAAGTTCCATTCCATCAGGTCAGTGTCCTGCTGGGTGACTGACTAGTAATTCCACAAACCATTTGTGGTTAAGTGTTTTGATGTACTAGCTTATTTAGACAACATTTGCATTTTAACAGGGACTATCTATTCTACTGCATGGTAAGGAATTTATCTGATGCTTGTTTGCATAACCACTGGACAAAATCCCTGGTTCTTAGCTGCTACTCAATTTTGTTTGTTTGCTTTTTAATGAATTAATGGATGCATTCTATTAGAAAAAGACAATTGCAATAGAAATTCTAAGTTCCTTAGATTCATTGTAGCAGGTTGTGTCATTGTCTCATCTATAGTGTCATCAGTAATGGTTTAGCGTCAAAAAAAAAAAATATGCCAGAAGGAAATAGAAATTATACATTTCTGAGAAGTGAAGTGAGTAGTTCTTAAACTATCATGTTTAGACTTGGTAGTGTGAAGAAAATATCTTTGACATCTCTCCCTAAATGATTCAGATTCATAGAAATAAAGAATCTGTTAATCATTTCATTAAGAGTATTTTTAAAGTATTTGTACCATGTAATAACCAATAAAAGTAAGACATGTCAATTGGTGATGCCGTAAGGTATCTTTCCACTTTTGTTACTTTGTTATTGTGATACATTTTATTTTGAAATTAAACTTCTCACATTTGGATGGGAACAGAGTATGTTCTTTAAATCCTGGTAAAGAAAATATGCAGAATGGCTTTGGATTAGAGGACATAAGGTATTCTCTCAGCAGCAAGCCGGTTTTCACGAGGGGGCGGTGTGCTCCCAGCACCCATCTGCATGGGTGTGAACAGAACTTCCACCAGGTGTCTACCCCAAGCACACACAGATGTAACAAGGAGAAGGTGTTCCCAGTGGAAATGAGGGATGGCCTTATGATAAATATTACAGACATGGTGTTCTAGCTGGAAATTTCACCAAATTAATTGAAGAGGGAAAGCAAGTAATACCATGACTTATCATACACAAAGCATCTCTCAATTATAGGTAGGATTTCAATTAAATAGGACTTATTAAGATCATAACTATTAAATATTATTATAATCATTATGTTTCGCAGTAAGGGGTACATCAAGAAGTATGAGGCATAATTTCTGTCTTCAAGAGTGAGTAATCTAGTTAGTAACAAATATGCTCCAATATGAAAAGAGAGGGAACAATTAACTTTAGTAAGCATTTAGATAAGATTCAATAGGTGGTGCCATATAATTGCATACAGGCATTTGTCCTTAGGCGGTAGGAATTACTAAATGCTCTTGTGAAGGAAAGTGAAACAACAGATGCTTAATGGCAGAATGGACAACCAAGTGATAGAAGAGAGTAGAGCTCGATGGTTAAGAACACAGGTCCTGAATTTAGACTCTGTGTACAAGTCATGACTCCATCACAAAGAGAAAGAGGAAACATTGTGGAATGAGGAAAAAATAAGTAGGGAATCAATGCACGGTCTGGAAGTGGTAATAAATTAATCTAAAGAAGCAGGCATTTTGGGGGGGCATACCTTTAGGTTTGAATGTTATTTAAAGATCTTGTTCCAGTAGACAGTGGAGAGCCATTAATGGGAGAAGTTGTCTTGTAGGGAATAAAGTACGTTAAGATAAAGGCAGGTGATATTCTTAAGCCTGGACATAAGGAGATCCATACTTCAGATAACTTCACATATCAGAAACACAAAACAAATAAATGCTATTTAATTACAAATTAAATAAAAGACAAGTACAACCAAATGTCCTAAAGATGTGAGGAGTTTGTTTCTGCTGATACCAAAGAAGGACAGTGTTTCACAGAAGAGCACACGAGCAGTGGAAGCACTGGATAAGAGGAAAGACACAGTAACTATCAAAGTCTTCTGCTCAGAGAGCATGCGTGCAATAGATTTTTATACGAAGTATCATTTCCCAGGAATATCGTGCATCCTCTTCGTGATTTTTTTTCCATGTTCTAATTTGAAGTTCTGGAAAGATTTTATGAATTAGTACAATCTTTGCTATAATTACTTTATGGCTGAAAAATACTTTTCATTGTTGCAGTTAACATTTTTTATATATCGGCCTAGATGTAACATGGTACTATTTCTTTACAACCAGCTTAGGTAAGCACAGAACAGAACCGTAACACTTTTTAAAAGTGTTTAATGACAGTTGATAAAATTTTAAAATTTAATTTTTTTTCATTTTATTTAAATAATTGATATTACATTTAGTCATTATCATTTATACTTGTCTTTTTATTTTAATAGATGATTTTGACTCTTTGGGGATGAAATATTTTTGAAAATATAGAAAATCTAACAATTTTTTTTTCCTTTTCAAGAATTTTATGAAATTATATACAATTTAGTACACAATGATTAACGGCATTTTATTTTTTATCCTTTACATAAACATTGCCATTAGAATTAAAATCATGACAATAATAACTTATTTACTTAGCTGAAATTAATAAATATAAATTATATTGAGTAATTAATAATACATTAATTCTTATGTGTTTATCTTATTAACCATACAAACTTTACCAGCCCATCACAGAACAACTGGAAACTCAAAAATAATAATTAAATTCTATTTCTAATATTTTACTGATTTTCAGTTATTTAAAAAATAGAACTTCATAACGTTTTCGATTTTATCCTTATAAATGCATATTTGACAAACGGGTGGTATTTTCATTTAACAGTTTTTAGCTGGACTTAAAATTTTTAAAAATTTAGACATACTGTTTGTGGGTCTGCATATGAATTCTTGCCTTAGGCAATGTGAATGTAGCACTGCACTGACAACACAAGAAGCAGTTAATAAATACTTCATTTCAGTACATTTTAGGTACTACTACTACTAAGGCTACTAGTAATAACTCATAATAAATCATCCAAAATTACCTAATAAAAAAGTAAACGTACTGGTCTTTTTAAACTGAAAATTTTAATGATATCAAGAAACAGTTTCCTTCTCTTAGTTTTTCTTCCCCTATGCTGCTTTTATTCTTAGGTTCTTCTAAACACAATGGCCACTACATTCCAGTCCTACCTCTTCCAAGGTTAAGCCCAGTAGGAAGAGTGAGTCTTTTTTTCTTGTTTTTCCTGTAAGAGTCCAGGCATTCCCCTTACTGGACTTGCTTAGCAGGGTTGTATCAGTTGGCTTAGAACCAAATTACTAGCTTCACTCCTGAAACCTGGTTGGCACACTAGACAGACATCACAGAATAGGGTGGGAAGCAGTACATTCTTAAATAAAAACAAAAGGCAGCTGTTGGAAAATGAGAAAAGGCTTCAGGAGAGGCAACTAACTATTGCCCACTGATTGCATCGGTTACAGGCTGCTAAGAAACTATGAGAGAATAAACTAATCTGGCAAGGGCAAGGTAAAAGAAGGGAATCCAAAAATATTGAGTATTTCTAATGTGTAAGAGTCAATGCCAAGAGACTATAAGGTTATGAGGGAAATCCTGCAAAACTTTTCAATTTTTGTTTTCAGTAATTGTGCACTTTCGGATACAAAATAAATGAGTAATGGGTTTGAAGAGAAAGGTTATGAGGTTAGTTTTAAATGCCTGGAGTATGAGGTATATCTAAGATTTCTGGTAGGAGATAGGAGATGGGTATACTACTGAGATCAGGGAAAGTTTCCACAGGAGATATACCATGCAACTATGAAAATGACCTGCCTTAGAATACTGTGAAGAGTATAAAGAAAAAAGACCTGCAGATAAACTACTAGTAACTATCAAGAACTGAACAAGGGACACAACAGGACATTGAAATAATTTTAGGCGAGAATGGAGACATCAAAGCCAAGAGAGGGTATGTTTTCATAATAGCAATGGCTAATGCAATTGAAAAAGTCAAAGAAGTTCGAGAAAGGAGTCCTTTGGGCAATAGCTTTGATAATACCAATTGTAGGGGAGTGGTTTGTAGGAAGTCATGCAACAGTAGGACTAAGGAAAGAAAGGACAGGGAAAAGTGGAAGGTATATAAGAAAAAAAAAATCTGTTGTTACAAAGCTTAACTGTAAATGAAAACAGAGAAGTGGGTTTGACTGATAATGACATTTCGACATTGAAAAATTTAGAAGACTGGAGAGGTAATGAGCAGGAGGAAGAAGAGAGACATGGTCAGGAACACAAATACACCTACAAACAGGAGACAACAAATAACTATTTCAAAGGAGAAAGGGAAGGTAATTTCAATAATACTCCCAAGACAACAAAGATCAGAAATGAATGGGAATTCTGAATGTACTCCTGATTTTAAGATTTTAAGAACAACTTTTAAAACAAGTCTATTTTCTTTGCCTCAAATTGTCTTAAACTCATGTTTGAAAGGGAGGAGATAGCAGAGAACTTAGGTGGGGTTTAAGTAGAGCTGGAACAGAAATATATTGGGTGTTAATCACCTACTATATATCAGGTATTTTACTAGCCACTGTATGTGCACTATTTCTTTAAATCTACATGACAATATGCTTTAGTGCTACTATGATCTGCATTGAAAAAGAAATTAATTTTAACATAGTTTACTGTAAAACCAAAATTCAAACTTTGGACCCTGTATAATTATTTTTCCAGTTCTCTGATATGGCTTAACAAAGAATCAAATTGCTAACATAATGTTTAAATAGGAGCCATGGTTTAATTTATATTGCTTCCACTAAGAAAAACATGAAAGGCAATAAGGGAAGAACATTTCGGGCCTGTGGTAGGTTGGTGGGGACACCTGTTTTTTAAGGTCAGTTTATAATAATTGAGTTTAGATACTTAGCAAAGGCATCTTAAAGGGAAGAAAGAAAGGGGGGAAAGCTGTTCTTTCAAGTTAAAAGCAGTAGGCAGCTTCCATGTGTATTTAAAAGTTGTCAGTGCAAGAAACTATTCTTACCTAATTGCTATAGACTGCATGCATGTTTTCATCCCCTCCCAACTGATATCCTGATACCTAATCTCTAATATGATGGTATTTAGAGATGGAGTCTTTTATTAGGTCATGAGAATGGAGCCCTTTGGATGGGATGAATGCCTTTATAAAAGAGACCTCAAAGAGTTCCTCCCTCTCTCCTTCCACCCTAGGAAGACACAGCAAGAAGCTGTCTATGAACCAGGAAGCTGGTTTTTTCCAGATATCAAATCTGCTATAGCCTTGATCTTGGGCTGCCTAGCCTCCAGGACTGTGAGAAAAAAAACTTCTGTTGTTTATAAGCCATTAAGTCTATGGTACCTCGATATAGCGGCTTGAATGGACAAAGACACTAATCAACATTATTACCTGTGTTTCAATAATTTTTAGAAAAACTTAATTTTTTTTAAATCTCTGAAATTGAAATTTTACAATCTATGCTCACAGTAATGGTATGATTTAAAACTGAGATTTAGTAATCTTGGAAAAATTGATGTAGTACATTAGATTTAATTTTTAATTCAAAATACATATAAACAAAGAGCTTCCCTTTTTTTTTTTTTTTAAAGGAAGTTTAGGCTGGTTCAGAATTATTTAACCCCACACAAAAGAGATGGAACTAGGATACATCTTCCAAGGAAGGGTTTAAAATTCTTGCCTTTTCAGTTCTCCTTTTTCGAAGGTGCAAGAATAACTTTCTGGTTGCCAATTTGGTTTCTGGATTGCTCTGAAAAAAGGGCTGTTCCTGGGAGTAAACATGAGTGTTCTAGCCCCAGGAAAAGAATTAGCTTGGGTTGTAAATGAATACATTTGGAGCCTGATTTATATACTACTTGGCTGAGGTTACTTAACCAGCCCACTGAAGTAAATTACCTCAGGTTTCCAGGCCTACCACACCAAGAACAACATCCTCAAATATGCTGACCTCACCTATAAGAACTTGCGCAAAAGTGAGGCAGCTACCTTTCCCAGGGCTCCACAATGCCCTCCTCAAACGGCATCCATGGCAGAGACTCCCAGCTCCTTCAGACAGTAACACCTGAACTCTGCATTCACAGATGCTTATGATCTCTTACAATCAGAACATTAAAATTATCTTTTGTAATAAGAGATTTCTAAATAAAATATCAAAAATAATTTTAGAAAAATCCTCTTTAAAAGAGTCTAAAATACTACTTTCCACAATTCAGAAGGAAACGGTTCTCTAGATGTGGGAATAAAAAGTAGCTGATTTATAGTCTGATTTTTCTGAATTAGCAAAATTAGTCAAGGTCATATTTTCTTAAGTAAATTGCTTTGGAAAGAAAATAATAATATCCAGTTTGACAATTTCTGGTTTAGATGTTGTTACAGTTTGACAACTGCTTTTGGATTGTTTTCTGCTTAATCTTTACGCAAAAATGACCTAGCAACTACAGAAATAGCTCATTAAATAGGTGATAAATCTCAATAAATGTGATAGAAATTTAATTTCTTTCAGTTAGAAACAATAAATATATCGTTTTATAAATATATTGTATTGTTAAATACAATAAAATCCTTATTTGTGACAATAAAATGCAGCTGAAAATCTTTACTCTTTTTTTTTTTGGCCAAGAGTAAATGAAGAGGAGAGATTGGATTAAGATGGTGGAATAGAAGGACTGGGGCTCAATTTCTCTCCCGAAAAACAGTAAAACTACAACCAAATGCCGAGCAGCCTTCAACCAAATGGACTGTAAACTTCCAAAAAAGATATTCTACTCCAGAAGACAAAGAGGAGACCACACCAAGAGATAGGAGGGGCGATTACGCGATAGAAGCAACGCCATACCTCCTGGGTGGGAAGCCCCACAGACTGGAAAGTAACTGCATCACAGAGTCTCAGCTACAGGACTGAGAGTTCTGAGCCCCACGTCAAAACCCCACGCCTGGGGATCGGGCACAGGGAGAAAGAGCCCCCGGAGCATCTGGCATTGAAGGCCAGCGGGGCTTGTGTGCAGGAGCTCCGCAGGACTGGGGGAAACAGACACCCCATCCTTGAAAGGCACACACAGACTTTCACGTGCACTGGGTCCCAGGGCAAAGCAGTCTCCATAGGAATCTGGGTGGAACCTTATTGCAATTCTTGGAGGATCTACTGGGAAAATAGGGGTGACTGTGGCTTGTCATGGGGGAAGGGCACTGGAGGTGAAGCTCTCAGGAACATTCATCAGCTTGCATTTCTCTGGAGGGGGCCATTTCTGGGAAAATCTGGTCCCTCCCTCCCATCAGCGCTGAGAAGCCCCAGGCCAAACAATAATCCAGGTGGGATCTCAGCCCCACCCATCAGTAAAGAGGCCGAGTAAAGACCCCTCAGACACACAGCCAGCCTCTAATCTCATCTAGAGACAAAGCCCCACCCATCAGAGGAATAGGAACCAACCCCACCTAGCAGTCAGTCCCTCCCATCTGGAAGCCTACAGCAAGCCCCGCCCATACCGACTTTAGTCACAGCGGAGGCAAACGCCAGAACCAAGAGGCTTCAACTCTATTGTTGGCAAAAAGGTCATCACACCAAAAACCTATCAAAATGAAAAGACAGAAAACTATAACTCCTATAAGGGAGAAAGAGAAAAGCCCAGAAAAACAGCTCAGTGATGAGGAGATTATCAGCCTCTCAGAAAGAGACTTTAGACTGTTCATGCTGAAGATGATGCAAGGCATTGGAAATAAACTGGAGGCAAAGACTGATAATTTACAGGAAACAATGAGCAGAGAAATACAAGCTGTAAAAATAAACAAGAAGAGATGCAAAGTACAATAACTGAAATAAAAAATTCATTAGAAGCAGCCAACAGTAGAATACAGGAGGCAGAAAAACGAATCAGCGAGGTGGAGGACAGATTAGTGGAAATCACTAATGCAGAAGAGAAAATAGATAAAAGATTGAAAGGAAATGAGCTGAGTCTCAGAGAACTCTGTGATACTGTTAACACACCAATATTGGTATTATAGGGGTGCCAGAGGGAGAAGAGAGAGAGAAGGGGGCAGAAAAACTATTTGAAGAGATAATAGCCGAAAACTTCCCTAATATGGGAAAGGAAACACTCACTCAAATTCAGGAAGCACAACTAGTACCATATAAAATAAACCCAAGGAGGAACACCCTGAGACACATATTAATCAAAATGACCAAAATTAAAGACAAAGAGAAAATTTTGAAAGCAGCTAGGGAAAAGAAACAAATGACATACAAGGGAACCGCGATAAGGTTATCAGCGGACTTTTCAGCTGAAACTCTGCAGGCCAGAAGGGAGTGGCATGATATACTTAATGTGATGAAAGGGAAAAACTTCCAACCAAGATTGCTTTACCCTGCAAGGCTCACATTCAGATTTGAAGGATAGATCAAAATCTTTACAGATAAGCAAAAACTAAGAGATTTCTGCAACACTAAACCAGCTTTACAACAAATCTTAAAGGAACTTCTCTAGTCAGAAAAGAAAAGGCCACAACCAGAAACAAAAACACCGCAAATGACAAGGCTCACCAGGAAAGGCATATATACAGTAAAGATACTAAATCATCCATGCACAACTATGCTACCAAAATCAGAAACTGTGAAAAGAGAGCACAAATGCAGGTCACTGGAGACGCACATGCAATTAAGAAACCAACAACTTAAAACAATCTCATTTGTATATACACTCCTATATCAAAACTTCAGGGTAAAAAAAAAAAAAGAGCAACAAAAACCACAGACAGTTATTACAATGGCAATAAGAACATATATATCAGTAATTACCTTAAATGCTAATGGACTGCATGCCCCAACCAAAAGACATAGACTAGCCGAATGGATACAAAAACAAGAAAACAACCAATGGATCACTGAAGGAATCAAAGAGGAAATTAAAAAATACCTAGAAGCAAATGACAACAAAGACACGACACTCCAAAACCTCTGGGATACAGCAAAAGCAGTTCTAAGAGTAAAGTATATAGCAATACAAGCCTATCTCAGGACAGCTGAGGTAAAAAAGCTCAAATAAACAACCAAACTTTACATCTAATGCAGCTAGAGAGGGAAGAAGCCAGGTCATGGAAACAACCTAAATGCCCATTGACAGAGGAGTGGATAGGGAAGATATGGAATATTACTCAGCCATTAAAAGGAATGGAATAACAACATTTATAGCAACATGGATGAACGTAGAAATTATACGAAGTGAAACCAGTCAGACAGTTAGACAGCAACACCCAATGCTGCTGCTTACATGTGGAAACTAAAGAGACACAATGAACTTCTTTGAAGAACAATGACTCATAAATTTTGGAAAACCTTGGTTTTTCAAATAAGACAGTCTGGGGGGTGGGGAGATGCACTGTGGGTTTGGGACACAAAATCTATCGAATTGACTTATGATCTTTGTACACCTATAACTGAAATAAAATTCATTGTTAATAAGAAAAAAAAAACCTAAAAAAAAGAGTAAATGCAGAAACACCAAAAATTGTATAAATAAATAAAATTATAAATCAATTAGTTAAAGGTAAAACATAATGAGGTACTATACAGAAAGATGAGATGGGATGAAAATAAAATAAATATATGAATTTTATATGTACATATGAAAACCAGTGGCTTTTTTCTCAAGATATTGATTATTGATTCAAATAAATTAAGATGCGTTTTTTCCCTGTAAACATGTTTTTGAAAAACCATATTTCAAAATTTCACTTTAGTTGTATAAAAGCTCTTCTGTTAGCATTTCTTAGCCTTTTGAGAATAAAATTAAATCATGTCTAAACTTTAGATTGTAGAAAGTAAACTGGAAACAATATCAGAGATAACAAAATGAACTACATCAGGACTTAAGCTACCAAATGGTTAAAGTAATTTATTAAAAAGAAAGAAAATAAGAACTTAGAATGGAAGCAGTGACTGGACACGGGTTACTAAATTTACAATCCAAAGTGAACTCAAAATTGCTAACAAATAAATTGTAAAGGGATCTTAATCAATAGAATATGAACAAAGAAAGGGTTACTATTCTGTAATGTTATTGCATAGAAGTTTATTAAAAACAAAGCAAGCATAGAGTTAAAAAAAAAAAACGAATAGAATGGCAGGCATAGAAAATGAAAGTGAGAATTTAAACAACTGTCCAAATACTTCCACTTCCCTAATAATCACTTTGTAAAAATCAAGGGAACTTAAGCAAAATTTCTATAGTTTGAATCCTGAAGATTTTCCATTTTTTCCATGCAATAATCTGTCTAAATCAATATTTCCATGAGATACAATATTTTAAATCTGCTTTGAGTACCCTAAAACACTAGCCAAATTACCTGAAGTTTTCCAAAATGCAAACCACTGTGCTATACATTATCAATATCATATCAACTATTTTTCAGGACCACACTGAAGAGAGAAGGAGAGACAAAAAGGGGATACATGATTTAGTCACCAGTAGAGAATCTAGTACATGGTGGAGCTGTGAATGCAACCATGTCTGGCTGACTCAGAAAAACAGTGACACACTTCAATGAATTACATATATACGAAGAACTGCTCCTATAAAATATTTTTAAGGGTAAAGAGTATGTCATCTGCCCATCAGCACTACTTCGAACTTCCAATGAATGCAACAAATTGAATTGAACAGGGCTAAAATGAATATGGAAAATATCAGAGTCCAGTATAGGACATTAGGATAGTTCAGTAATATTTCATGGTTAGCAGAGTTAAAGGCAGCTGAGATATCTAATAAGATGAGTACAGTCAAAGACCCTATTTTAGAGTTAATAGGCAGATCATTACAAGATTTGACCAAAGCAGTCCCCATACTGACCTAATCAAAATCCAGAATGAAAATTATCATAAAGTGCATGATGAACCAATTAGCCTGGAGCTGGGTTGCTTCTATCTGCTCAAGTATCTCAGCTGGGAATGGTAAATTAAAAACTAAAAGGAAATGAGGAGGAAAAAAGCACTAGAAGGCAGGTACATTCGTTTGAAATCTGGGTCCCTAGGTGAAAGTTTCGGAGAGAAATCCCTTTTGCTTTGTTTACAGAAAAACAAGCAAATATATACATAGATCTCTGGCCAATAGCAGGTCATCCTATGTGGGCCTTCACTGATCTATCTCAGGGGACACAGGTAGTACTTGTAGCTCCACTTAGGTAAAAAAGAAGCATTATTATTCACTATCTTAATGTTAAATGCTGCTTATGGAAAATATTAAAAAAAAAAACTAGCGTGGAGGTGGAGTTTAGGGCTTCACATTGAAGAAGATGGTGAATAGGAGCAAGCAGCTCATCTGAACCAAAGATAACAAATATAACTAGAACCATCTCCAGAAACAATAGGTTTATTACTTTATGATTTTCCTGGGCATTCTCTGCTCCGTCCCTTTTTCTATATCAAAACTGGAGGAAAAAATTTGAATTAGAATTTGCATGAAAAAGAAAAGGATAGCTCCACAATAACAAGATTGACATGACACTTTTCTCTAAATGCCTTTTTAGCTTGAAGAAGCCTAAGAAGTGAGGTGGGACTGAATCATGTAGAAGAAAGAAAACAAAAGTATAGGCTGGGAAACTGTGTATAACTATGCCATTAACTAACCATGTTGCCATTATTAATTTCCTTTCCATAATTTAGTCATTTTTAAAATGTATTTGATTATTTTTTGTTGGGTGAGAAAGTTAAATTCGCGATCAATGTTCTAAAGAATTTCTAGATCAAAAATATTCTCATTTTAAAATTTTATTCAGACATTGGTAGGAAAATCATAGTAATAAAAAAGGAATTAACTCAAGCTTATTTTGACTTCCTTTCAAATACAATCAAAGAAAGTTCATTTGTTCATTTTCTAGTCTTCTGATAAAACTTGAATTATATTCCTTTGCTTTCCTTTTGCATTATTCTTTTCAAAGTAGTCACCTAAGAAAACTGTACTGACTCCAAACGTGATTATATTGCTCTAAACTTTTTGAAATTGTCTTCATGAAATTTAGACAACAGAAAAACATTATTATCTAGAAGTCGCGTCATGCCCAAACTATAACTCAATTTGATCATCATATTGAATTTCAAATGACATTAGGCTATTAGAAAAAATCTTTAAAAAGTTTCAATGTTCCCTTCTACAGAAAAGAAAATCACAGATTTGCAGAATAGACTTGTGGTTGCCAAGAGGGTCGGCGGGGGGGGGGGCAGTGAGTGGGATGGTATGGAAGTCTGGGGTTAATAGTTGTAGACTATTGCCTTTGAAATGGAAAAGCAAGGAGATCCAGCTGTACAGGACCAGGAACTATGTCTAATCACTTGTGACGTATCTATATATGTATGTGTAACTGGGTCACCATGCTGTACATTTGAAAATTTGACAGAACACTGTAAACCAGCTATAATGGAAAAATTTTTTAAAAAATCAAAAAAAATTTCAATGTTGAAGATGTGCTCTTTAAAACTATTTACAGAAAGTGCTGCAGCCATAAAGAAAATTTTGTAAAAGGGTGTGTGTGCAAGTGAGAGAGGAGAGCATTGGGGGGTACGGTTTCTAAATGACTTCCAAGAAACAAATAATTATTCCTTAAACATTACTGATCAGGAAAGAACTGTCCTGCACATGAATACTTTATCTTCTTGGGGACATAGTCATATGCGTCTCTGAATCTGGAACTGTTAATCAATATTACTGGTCATGTTTCTTAGCCGGGTCCTTTAATTTATCTCCAGATGGTAAATTTGAATCAAAGTTAGTATAATAAAGTGGTAAGGGCATTAGAGTCAGACACACTTAAGCTGAAAATCCAGTTTCACTACTTGCTAATTATGTGATTTTCAACAGTGAAACGAAGGACTGATAAGGAAGAAGCTAGATTAATAATGGGAATTTTGTACCTGATAAACTGGAAAATGGTGACAGAAAGAAGCCAGGGTTCCTGCAAAATTGACGGGTGCGCTACCCAGAACCCTGACTCTTACCAGAAGATGTGAAAAGTTTCAATTTAATATTTGATTTTAAGGAGAGACCCTTTTTCATCAGAGTGGGAGTTCATTTGCTACCAATCAGCAGGAAGTACAGTACATGTAGCAATAATATACTTTGAGGGAGTGATGGTAGGGACATTTGGGTGATTAAGCATTTCCACAAACCCAGGGGGCATTACCTTGGCAGAGAAGGCACCAAAATTGAAGCTAGGGTGATAATTCCAGTTATGCTGGGATTTATTTTTATTTTTACTTTCTTTTTTTTTTTTTTTTTTTTTGCTTTTTAAGGTCACATCCAAGGTATATGGAAGTTCCTGGGCTAGGGGTCGAATCAGAGCTGCAGCTGCCAAACTCGCCAAGGCCAAAACAACACAGGATCCCAGCTGCATCTGCGACCTACGCCACAGTTCATGGCAACACTGGATCCTTAACACACTGAGTGAGGCTAGGGATCGAACCCACATCCTCAAGGATCCTAGTCAGTTTCATTAACCCCTGCACCATGAAGGGGATTCCTTGTGCTGGAATTTAATACATATTCCTTTTAAACATCCTTATGGATCTGGTTACTCTCAGGTAGTTCTTGTGCTCCCACACTCAAACTCAAGATGAAGCCATTCTGAGAGGAAAGTAATTGACAGATGAATATTATTGATTGCATTTAACCAAATACCTTGAGAACAAGAGTGCTAGCTGGACTGATAGAGCAACAAACTGTATGGCTCTGCTATTGGCATGCAGTTCTTCCCTCTCTTGCAGAGATTTGCATAAAGTTTTTCTTTCTTTCCTTTTTTTTTGTCAGAAAAAATTATGAAAGTGTCACTTTCCCTTTGCAGTTAATTCAGGAGAGATCCTCAATTCGAACAGGGCACATTTTCATGCAAATACAGCAGCACAGTTTCCAGCCCCCTAATAGCTTCTTACAAATGATGTGCCATTACAACGAGGTTTATTTAAACAAATTTAATACATCTTTAATCAAGCTGGAGAGCATTTTCAAAGGTCACGCTCCAAATCAGGATCACTGTACTGAGCTTATCAAAGTATTAGCTTAAGGGGGAGGGAGAATTATTTCTTGGACAAGTAATTTTAGGCAAATCTTTATTTACATTTTTATTCAGTTATTAAATTTTATTCCTTTCCCTCCTCCTTCTAGTATCCATTTATGAACCTATAAGAAAGTCTGCAAATGGAGCTATAAGCATATCACTGCACTCAGTCCTTCTAGAGGCAACGCCTTTGAAGACAGAAGGTCTAAAAGGCAAGGACAAGAGACCAGGCATTTTCAATGTCAGAGATAATCTTTTAGTGCCTCTAAAGCATCCATCCCAAAGGTCTCACACAAGGCTCTGTATGCATCGCCGAAATTCTAATGCACTGTTTCTTTGGTGGATAAATGAAATAAACTTTGAGAGTTGCCCTAACACTCATTCTTTCTCCCTCTCTGTCTCTGTGCTCTCTCTCTCCTTCTCTATGTGTGTGTACCATATATGTAAAAAAAAAGTATTTATTGCCTCCCATTAATTATTCTCACAAGCTCTAATGTGATTATTCAAGGTTCTTCCCAACTCCTGAACTGTAACATGAATATGTACACAATAAAATGATCAGTTTGATCCACCTAAGAAAAATAAGTTTCTCTTTGATATTCAGTCTTTCAACAAATATCAGTTATAGCAACTACCATATGCAGTCACGATGACAGAGGAAATGTCAGTGTTTTCAGAGCATGAGCTTCCATTCTGTACAATTCAACTCTTTATCCAAGTATAAAAGTAACTAATGAGGCCCCAAGATTAAAGGGGAAGTGAACTCTGCAAGAACACAGAAATAGCTGATGGGAAGAGAAGAGTTACTCCCGAGGATTTTAATGCTCATTAGACTCAGGAGCTTTCAAACTTCTCAACAACATAGAAATGAAACAGAGCATCTGAAAAGACAGTCCTGAGATAATGAAAAGATCATGCAGCACTGCTATTGAATCTATTTGGGGGTCTTAGCTCACTACTTCTAGGGTGAAGAAAACTGGGGAACAGAACAAAGCAAGAGAATCACAGAGATGATCATTTTTGTAGGGCAAAAGGGGACAAAACATTTCCTATCCATGTAAAGAACATGCTGGTAGCAGGTAGCACACACACAGAATATGGTGCATAGCAGGTCAGGGCAAAGGGACTAGTGAGCAGGTAGAAAATAGAAGAAAGAAAACCAAATTGTTTGTGGCTTAGGATACTAAGGAATTCTTATATAATCAATAACAGCAGAAAAAGGGATCAGTAAACAGTGAGTTGGGATTTGAATTGATTCACAAATAAATTGCTGAATGTCTTATTATTAGGTAGTTGGTGGTGAAACTTACAAACAAACATAAAGCATAAAGATAAACCAAAAATCCCATTGCATACAGTGAAAAGCAAGCGTATATTTGGAGATATACTTGCTATTTACAGATCGATTTTCCCCCTTTCTTTCTAAATATGATGATACTCCCACTATTTTGAAGGCACAGAATGTCATTTTCAAGGGATGTGTAGCAAATTTTAAGAAATGAAGATGAGTTTTGGATGATTTTTATACCCCTAGATTATTCAAATTATGTGCCCTTTCAAAAAAAGTGATGGGTTCAGAAGGACCTACAGTATAGCACAGGAAACTATACTCAATATTCTGTAATAACCTGTAAGGGAAAAAAATCTGAAATAAATAAATACACACACACACACACACACACACACACACACACACAATCACTGTGCTGTATAACTGAAACTAACACAATACTACAAATCAACTATATTTCAATTTCAAAAGTGATGAGTTGGGAAAGTTTCAGAAATTACCTCAGTTTGATTAAATGACAACCATTCTTTTCTGTAACTTCTGAGTAAAATTTTTATTTGTTTTGAAGTGTCTATATCTTAATATCAGCAACTCTGCAGCAGCCTGACTTATTTTCTCTTACAATATCCCTGACTTTACTGCAGAGGCTAAATGGTCACACACTGCCTCCCCTGGCAAGCATGGTTTCTTAGGAGTCTGACTTCTCTTTTGCAGAATTCTTTTCTCTAGCATTCTTTCCTCTTCTCATCACTCTAGTCCCATGCTCCTCACTTTCCTCTTCCTGAATCAGCATCTGGAATTCTAAGAAGATTGAGTCAAGGCTTTCACTATCTGTGATGCCAGCAACGGTGTTTCTGCAGGTGGGTGTGGGTATGATGAGGTGTGGGTGTGACATGGCACAATTAAGTCATTCTCAACACTCTCTGCTGACACTATTCACCTGAGCAGCCTTAGAAACCTGTACATCCTGGTACATGGCTCAGAGACTCTGCTGCTTTAGATCTGGCCTGAGGCATGGCATCTATATTTTGAATAAGTTTCTTAGATGATTTTTGTAGAAAGAATAGTAAAATCCTGAAACAACCATGTCATCTTCTTGACTAATTCGTTTTCTCACTGTGTTATCCAGTCACTTTATCCTCTCTAAGCCCCAGTTTGAAAGATGGAGAACCATTCATTTATCCCTTCATTCTTTCAGAAAGTATTTACTATGTTATCTACCATGTGCTTTGCATAAATGAATATTTCTCTGGGAAATTTCAGCCTACTGGAATAGACTGATTTAAATTTGATAGGTATGTATAAAGACCTACATGAGTTGGAGCTACCCATTTTCTCCAGGGATGTCGACCTTGGTACGACTTTCCAGATCAAATAATATGAACTAGGTTTTTAACGATGAATATACTTTTACCAGGAGGAAGAGAGAGGGTATTTTATCAAGAAAGGGGAGCAGATTTAAGACACAGAAACATGAAACATGTTTTTTTAAGGCTGTGGTATGGAAATAAAGTTTATAGGTTAAACAATGAGGTAGTACTGGGAAGTGTGAATAGAAAGGGTAGGTTAAGACTGAACTTTGAAGCTTCTGAATAAATATACTGAGGAATTTGGATTTTTTTTTTCCTCGTGGAAAAGGGTTTATCTACTTTTGACCATTTTTAGCATAGAAATTACACATACACACAGATTTATGATTCCAGAGGTAAATTTAGTATCAGGTGGAATAAAAGACTGGGATAGGAAAACTGATTAAGAAGGAGAAAAGAGAAGGAAAAGAGTTGAGGGTCATTATCAGGTAGAAATCAACAGACCATGATGACTAACTCTAGGTTATAAGAAAATAGCAGTGGTCACTTCTAGTTCACCAGTTTAAAGACGAAATAGGAGTTCCCATCGTGGAACACTGATTAACAAATCCGACTAGGAACCATGAGATTGTGGGTTCCATCCCTGGCCTTGCTCAGTGGGTTAATGATCCGGCGTTGCCGTGAGCTGTGGTGTAGGTCGCAGACATGGCTCGGATCCCACATTGGTGTGGCTGTGGTGTAGGCTGGCAGCTGTAGCTCCGATTTAAAAAAGAAAAAGAAAAGAAATAAAAATATGAAATAAATTATATAATCATATTTTGAAATTGTAAAAAAAAAACCTGTAGTGACAAAAGTCAAAGTAGAAATCTCCAAAAAGACAACCTTTTTTTTGTTTTTGTTTTTTTTTGTCTTTTTAAGGCTGTGTCCACAGTAGATGGAGGTTCCCAGGCTAAGGGTTTAATCAGAGTAGCTGCAGGCCTACGCCACAGCCACAGCAATGCCAGATCTTAGCTGTATCTGTGACCTACAACACAGCTCATGGCAACACCAGATCCACTGAGAAAGGCCAGGGATCAAACCCGTGTCTTCAAGTATACTAGTCAGGTCCATTAACCACTGAGCCACCATGGGAACTCCTAAAAAGACAAACATCGATCCGATTATTCAAGTTAATAGCTTGGAGGAGAGTGTCACTAGAATTAGCTTCCATATTATTTAATGAAACTGAAAGAAGGATGACTTGGTTCAATAAAAAGATATGATTTTTTCACATATTTTGAAATATATGAAATTCTAAAGACTAACCTTTTCTCCAGTTCTAATTTTCCATTTTCACCTGTAGAGGTTTAATATTTTTTGTTGTTGCCTTAGTTCCTTCAACAGTAAGACAATGGTGACATTATTTATTAGATCCTATAGACTACGGCCCAATGAATTACTGGATAAACTGTAAATTATCTGACATTATTCTACATGCCTATGAGTTCAGTTAAATGAAATACACCCATGATGCTCACCTCTTTAATAAGTGGTGATATGGTGCAGTGTGGCATGATCACTATACAAAGGAGAATATAACTTCTCTATAATGCCTCCTTGTAGTTATTACGTTTTGGTGGGAATGAGGGTGGGAATAGAACTGAGAACCCTGACTATAAATATACTTTTTTGTTGCTGTTTAATAGAACTTATTTTTCAGAAGAATTTAGGTTGACAGCAAAATGGAGAAGATACAGAGATTTCCCATATACTTTCTGCCCCATCACATGCTCAGTTTCTTCTACTATCAACATCTCACACCAGAAAGGTAAACTGGTTCCAATCCATGACTCTACATTTATACATCATTATCACCTCCATTTCATAGAGTTTACATTATGGTTCACTCTCCGGTGTTGTACATTCTACTGGATTTGACGAATATATAATGATGTGTATCCAACACTGCAGTATTATAAAAACAATGTCAGTGCCTTAAACAGCTTCTGTGCTCCATCTTTTCATCCCTCCTTCCCTTCAAATCCCTGGAAATCACAGATCTTTCCACCATCTCCACAGTGTTGCCTTTTCCAGAACATAGTATAGTTGCAATCAGAGGTAGCCTTTTCAGATTTATCTCTTTCATTTAAATTTTCCTTTAAAAATGTTTTTCCATGTCTTTTCATGGCTCAATAGCTCATTTGCTTTTTTTTTTTTTTTTTTTTAGCACTGAATAACATCCCGTTTTCTGGGTGTACCACTGTCTATTTATCCACTTACCTACTGAAGTACAACTTGGTTGCTTCCAAGTTTTGACAATTATAAGTAAAGTTTTTACAAACATCCCTGTGCAGGTTTTTGTGTGGACACATACTATCGACCCATTTGGATAAATACCAAGGAGTGCAATTCCTAGATTGTAGGGTAAGAATATGTTTTTTTTGTAAGAAACTGCCAAACCCTCTTCTAAAGTGGCTGAATCATTTTGTTCTTCCACCAGCAATTAACATGATGTTCTGTGGTTCTGTCAGCATTTGATGTTATCAGTGCTTGGGATTTAGTCAAGTCTAATGGGTATATAATGATATCTCCTTGTCCTAATTTGCATTTCCAACTAATGACATATGATGTTGGGCATCTCTCTTATGCTTATTTGCCACCTGTATATCTTCTTTGGTGAGTTGTCTGTCCAGGTCTTTTCTTATTTTTGATGAGGCCATTTCTTATTGTTGAGTTTTAAGCATTCGTTCTATAATCTCGACAATACTCCTTTACCAGACAGGTCTTTCACAAATATTTTCTGTTTGTGGCTTGTCTTCTTATTCTCTCATCAGTGTCTTTTTCAGAGCAGAAGTTTCTTTTAATTTTGATGAAATCCAGCTTCAGTCCTCAAATCAATGATTTCTTTCATAGATAGTACTTTTCGTGTTATACCTAAAAGTCATCCTCGGAGTTCCTGCTGTGGTTCAGTGGTTAACGAATGTGACTAGGAACCATGAGGTTGTGGGTTCTATCCCTGGCCTTGCTCAGTGGGTTAACGATCCAGCCTTGCCGTGAGCTGTGGTGTAGGTTGTGGGTGTGGCTCAGATCCCACGTTGCTGTGGCTCTGGTGTAGGCCGGCAGCTACAGTTCCTGTTAGACCCCCTAGCCTGGGAACCTCCATATGCTGCGAGTGCAGCCCTAGAAAAAGGCAAAATGACAAAAATAAATAAATAAAAATAAAAGTCATCCTCATACCTAAGTTTATCTAGACTATTTTATATACTCTCAGTAGTTACTATATTTTTGCATTTTATATTTATAACTCCATTTTGAATTAACTTTTGTGAAGTCGGTAAAATCTGTGTCTAGATTCAGTTTTCTTTTACATATGGAGGTCCAGATGTTTGAATTTACTTTTGCTCAAGGAAAGGAAAATAATTTAATCAGGGGTGGACAGTATGTTGTTTAGAAAAGGGTTGTTATGAACCCCATTTCTTATGTACAGTAGACTCTTGGATCTTGTCTGGAAACTGAAAGATCAAAAAAGAACTAACAACATTATGGAAAAGCCATGACCCTGAAAGACAAGTAGTTTTGTCAATACCTTTCCCTTAAGAAATTGTTATCTTACAGAAACATTAATTTTCTTATCTTGGATAATATTTGTGTGTTCTTACCTTGGGAGATGTGTATGTTCTGTTTGAAAAACTCCCCATGAGAGTCTAGAAGTCAGAAAGTACAAAGAGGGGCCATATTCAGGACTAAATAAATCAGCCTTTCAGAAATATACTCCTGAGAAATCCTTGTTACCACACATTACCCTGCTACAGGAGGGGGGCAGAGAGTCTTTTGGAACATCATGCTTGAGAGCAGTGAGTTGTATTTGTCTGAAGAACAGAGTTCCCTTAATAAGAATTAATAAGAATTAAAAGAAGGTAAGATCCAGAAGGAAAACAAGGTCAAGAAATGGGGTCCGCTAATAAAGAGAGTACTCAGTCAGGTTCCTGGCTTGCAGTTGAGCCATGTTTAATATTAATGTTATTTTTAAAGTAGTAGGTGGAGACTAAGGGAAAAAGAAAAACAAACAAAAACAAATGATGCATTTACTCAAGACTAACAAGAACAAAAAGTATTACCATCCCCTACACTGAAGGGGCAAGCTGTGGGATTACTATGGGGTACTCAATGGTGTGGGCCACTGAAGATCTGTGCCCTTTGGGAGATGGATGACCTGTAATGGGAGCCAGTGGAATATATATATTTATATAATTTTCCTTCCATTTTCCAGGTGGGCTCCTTTATTTCTCATTGGCTAAACTGGCTAGTGAACCAGCAGCCAAAGGGAAAAGGATCTTGTAGAGCCAATATCCCAGAGGAGCAGACCAGGAAATAAACAAGGTAGAGAATAGACCTGGAAGCAAAGAATATAAGCAAAACAGCAACTACGTGTATTTGAGAGTGTGTGTGTATGAGGGACAGACAGGCAGGCAGAGAGAGAGAGGAGAGAAATGTGTCTTCTTTAGTCCTTGAGTCTAACAGGAAGGTTTCAGTAGTGTCATTTTCTCTACTTTCTCCTAATTGTCCAATACAGTATTTTTCCAGTCTGGTAATATTGGCCAAAATGAAAGAAGGATTCAGCATGAAGGAGATGGACTTTCTGCAAGACGCTTCTATAAGGACAGCATGGCAAGGCTTTCCATGAACCAGATTACTATGAATCCTGAAATTCTAGAAAGTAACGAAGTCAATAATGACTTAAGACCAAGATATAGTAGGAAGGAGCAACCAAGATTTGAAGGCAGTGCAGACCGGTAGACACCAAAGTGGATATGAGACCACCCTCTTTAGAATTTTTTTTTTCAAAATCTACAGAAAAAAATGACACTTGGGATACAATTCTTGAATATTTTATTACAACATTATTTTCAAAATATCTACAGGTATTAACTCATAAAAAAGAGTCATTTTTTACTTATATCCAGATTGCCTTCCAAAGGTTCTTGAAGAGGAGGTTCCACATTTATTTTGACCTCTTGATTGCTTAAAGCCATTCACCAAGAACCTTCTGGAGCTTTCAACCTTTCTACAGAAACATTCATTTGAATGAGAGAGAATATTCTGCAAACTGACTCCCAGGCTGATTTCTTACTATCATTCAAAATGGATTTGGTCCAAGTCCTTCAGCCATTAGCTAGGTGATATAAATTGATTTTAATAATGCATTTATTTCAAATACAAATAGAAATGACTATTGTGTGTGTTCTGAAATATCTGTTCAACATTGTTAAGCTAGATAAGTGAAAATTTATCCCGTTTCTAATTTCTGTTATTTAGTAATTAGATCACTTTGACTTTTTGGTTCCTGTTAGATAGTAATTAATAAAAAGACTAACTCTTTTTCTTGGAAGGAAAATATAGTGAATGCCTCTTGAGAAAAATGTATCATGCAGAAAGTCACAGTTTTGTCAGGAAGAGGTAATTTATTTCATATGTAATAGAAACTAATATAAAAATGAGTGGAAGCATCTTTTAGGAGAACCATTTAAAATCCTGTGAATATTAAATGGGTATACATTTATTTCTAAGACAATGACTTCTTTTCACTTTTTTTATGAAAATCCATCGTGTTTCCAGGAGTTTGAATAATGGCATTTAAAATGTTTACTAGTAATAGTCAATATTAATTATACAATCTCTATATCAAATATATATATCATAATTTCTAGCTCTCACACTTCGATCACAACTCTATATTAGGGATTGAGTGGAACCTCTAAAAACATCTCATGGTAACATATATGTTTTTCATACTTCAAAATCCATTGTATTGACAATTATTATGCCAGATATTCTAGGCCCTATAAAGAATGGGAATTTTTTCACAGATATCATGGAATTTTTACTAATACAGTGTCTGGATGCTAATATAAATTCTCTGTACTTTTAAGAAAACATTACTACTTGTTACTATAACCACTAAAAAGCCCAACGAGAAAATTACTATTAAGTATTCTAAAATTATTTTTGATATCATTCTTAATATATCATTAAAGCTCAAAATTTTATTTAATTAATTTCTGTTAAAATATAGAAAAATCTGTATGTATTAGTCATTATTGTTTTTGTTTTAAAATGAAAATATTTTCAATTAGTCAAATGTAATATGTTATGATTACCAACTATTGCACTCGATATTCATATGCAAAATGTAATCCAAACTTTACTGGGAGAATTCTACTAGGCTAAAACATTTTAATGTAGAACATTTAAATAACAACATTTGTTATTCAATATATTTATGCTTTAGGCACCACTCTAAATTTTTCTTAGTTTTTGGTTTGTAATATGAAATATATTTTATATACACATACATGTGCATGTGCACGCATGCACACACACACCCCAAAATGACAGTTCTTTTTGATTGCAGCCACTGGTTATGGTCAATTTTTATTTTATTAAAATATTCTACTCTGTTTCCATGTTCAATGCACTCTCCCTTAAATGGATATTAAAGAAGTGTTCCCATTTTTTAGTACATAAGAATATGAAGCATAATTTAGTGAGAACACTTTCTCAACTCAAATTTTAAATAATCGAGAGAAATCTAAGAGTGTAATGTGAAGTGATATACTTAGTTCAATCATTTTCATAAGTGCTCAGAAAGAATATATGAGAAGGGACACTGCTATAATTAGAGCATTGTAGAGATCATGACAGTTTACAGCCCAGAGCCCCTGAGCAAAATGATCCACTTTTCAAAATACAGAATTAAATAAACCCTTTGGCTTACTTTTCCCTTGAGGTAAGTGGTTTATCCTCCCACTAAAAGACCCTGTATAAAGAAAAAATCACACTTCTTTCAATGTTCTTTTCTTTGCTTAAAATGTCTCCAAATCAAGAAGTGAAAAGTTACTATTTTTTATTTCTTTACAGCATATTCAATTTCAAAAATTTTGGAACAGGACCTACCATGGAAAACGTTCAAACTTTATCCTCTTGATAGATACTACATAGATACATCAGAATGAGATCAATATGTCCTCACATTTAAATAGAACATCCCATTACATAGAGGCAGGCTGTCAAGATTGGATTGCATGTATAATCTTCTTTAAAAGAATTAATGCTTCCAAATGAATATGATGAAATAGAGTAGAAAACAATATTCTCATTGCCAATCTATCATTTTAAAGTAATACCTAGGCAGTCCATCAGCACCAAGAAAATAGGGACATCTGCTACACATTTCTGAGACAGCCTCATTTACATATTTGTAAATATTAAATATAAATTTAGAAATTGATATTTTTCTCTTTATAAACGGTCATAAATCATTGATGGAATCTGAATATGCTTGAGACGAATTGATTCATCCTCTGGTTCTCTTAGAAGAATAGCTACTTTTGTTGTCCATATTTATAACATTCTGTGTTGTGATAGGGGTATTTGTAAAAAATATAGATGCCAATATTTTTCTTTTATTTTCCCCCTTTCTGTAGTTACTATATATGTCTGCTGTAATGTTTAGTCTAGCTTTTTGTCTAAGTACATTGGTCACACTGGTTCATTTTCAAGTATCTAGTAGATAACTATTTGTTATTCCTTTTTACTGTATTTTCCCAGTTTGGGGTTTATATGAGATATGACAATGCAATAGAACATATTCATAATTCAGTTAATTTTCTAAATTCTAAGCTAGGGTTGACAAAAAAAATAAAAATTTCCTGATCTTTGCTCATTCAGAACATTTGTTAACCAATATTTAATCTATTTGAGAAATTCTTTTTACACTATATTCTCTCGTCCTTGTTTTCATATCCCTTATTGACTATCTAATGTACAGTTGAATATATATCAATACTATTTTAAAATGCATTTGTTAGGTAAATGGCAAATAAATGTAATGAAATATAAAGGTCAATATGTAAATGAGTATATTCCAAATGTTCATTTGTAGATCGGCTGTTTGTAACTGGTAACATATTTTTCCATAGAATATAGCTGTTAGATTCCCAGACTGGTGCATATATAAATCATACTATTTAATCAATGCCAATTATACTAGCCATGGTTCTTGACAGCAGGGTCCCTGCTACTTCAGGGAAGAGGAGACTGAGAAACATAATGAAGATAATTACTTCCCCATCCTCCCTTTTTCTTGGATTTAAAATTGTCTCGATACCTTTTAGGAATCGGCAACTATAAAAAAAAAAATTACACCTTTAAGCCTTCCTTTCTGCATCTACCTCTAATTTAAAAGTCCACTCTCCTGATTCCTAAACACTTAAATACCATCTATAGCTAACATTTTTTAAGCTCTTGCTGTATTCCAAGAGTATTTTAAATGCTTTATAGGTATTATGTTATTTCATTGGAACCACAACTCTGTGATGTGGGTACAAAAGTTATCAGAATTTTACAGATGTGGAAATAGAAGAAGAAAGAGATTTAGAGATTTTTTTTTGCACAATGAGAAGTGACAGGGTTAGGTCCCAAGCACATTTATTCCACCCCAAATCCCATCCTAGTGCAGCCCCAAACAAAGGTCTACCTCCACAATGCTAGCCTTCTCTCCTCTTGCTATACCCACCATCAAGCTGCTCATTTATTCACACAGCTGATCTTAGCTAGGTCTTACGAAAGAAGTATTACTTGTTTATCTAAATATTACTGTTACTTCTAAATCTTCTCAGAGGAATTTTAAAAGGTAATGTTTCTGAATTCAGATAAATATCTTATGGGGATAGTTTTCATTGAAAAGAAGAGTGAAGGAAAAGATAACACCACTTCTGGGTGAGAGAAGCGCTCTTCGTTCTGAGTCCCTTTGGGTTTCTTCCTCCTAACAGAGGTTTCCATTCTTCTTCATTTTTTTTGAAAGAATATCCTTTCTGTTACAGAAATGTCATCTAGAGTCTACTCATTCCATAGTTTTTTGAATATAAAAAGCACAGAAAGATTTTAAAAAGAAGTCATCTTATTATTTAAGATGTCATCTTCTTATCTAAGAAGTCATTTTAAATTATGTTAAATTTTTCTATTCTTGTATTTAACACCTCATCTCCTATAGTTTGTAAATAGACACCCAGTTGAGAGACTAATTTCAGTTTTTTATCTGGGTCTCTATCTCTTTAAACTTAGTTTATAACATTAATATGCTTCTCAAGTTGTCACCAGATTTTTACAAATATAACGTAAAAGGCAAAATTAATGTTCTCTGAGTGGAAAGAATGGAATACTCATAGATCTACCAGCCATTTGTAGACGGGAGTTTGTAATTCAACGACTGGCTTGCAAACAACTTTTACCTCTTTGTCCTATAAGGTTGAATTTGTAATGCAATTATACGTATTTGAAAAACATGTAGGTGAGAATGTTTACATCTCAAGATAAACAAAATCTATTCAACTGTACAGGCCAGGACTTGATAGACTTACTGACAGGAAGGGTGGATTGTTGGAATAAATGAAAGCCAAATGGATTGATTTCAAACTCTGAAGACAAAACTTTGTGTTTTTTTCCCTCACCTTGAACATTTTGAGAAATTAAGGGTAGTTTTTGAACATACAGAACCTTTATTTTCCATATTTATTTATCTGTCAGGAAACTCTTCAGTCCTTGTCACCTTTTATAAATGGCAGTATTAAGTCAGGCCAATGGCGTGCTGGTTCTAGAAGAAAAGACATGAAAAAAAATAACATATTTTCTACCAGTCACTGACTAGCCAACTGTCTTTCCTATCAGATTTGAGCTAATGATGTTCATTCAACAATACAAGATTTTAATGATAAATTATCCACAATAATACAGACTCTGATAATTCACACAGTTGTCCTCTTCCTATACTTCAAAATCTCAAAATGTAAGGCCTTAATACTGAAATAAAAACTATTCAGTGTGTGCATTGTAATAAATACAGATCTTAGGAGATAAACACACTTTGGTAACTGAGGTTGACTAAATGTTTTTGCTTCATGTATGATTGGTTTACAGTGATGTGTTCAATTACCAGGCCTTACCTTGATCTATATGAGCAATGGCGGTATTAAATCCACTGTTCAGATGCAGCTTTAGGACTACCATGCAGGAATTCCCTGCTTTGGCTCTATAGAAAATTATGCTCAGCTTTTAAAATATAATTAAAACTATCAAATCAGTTAGCTTTTAGATTTGCACATTATGCCGTATAAGAAATTCTATCACCAAATACAGGAAACAGATTGTTTAAAACCAAATATAAAAGAAAAAATGTACAGATAGAAAAATCCAGGTTTTGTGTCTATAAAATTCATTTCTGAGAAACTCTATAGTAAAGATGAAGACAACTCCAAATGCTTTCACTCTCTATTCATTTCTTTTGTGACATGAAAAAGTGGACAGTCATTTTTACAAGACCCTTGCTATAATTTGAACCGACATCCTCATAGCCAAGTGCATTAAAATTTAGAAGAAATTCCCAAGAGTAATACTCATAAGGGGTAATATATATGTATATTTCTGTGTATACATATATGTATAAAGGAAAATGGGTAAGTCAGCAAGTACAGGGATATATATTCGTAATAATTAAATGCTTTCTTTTCTCACTAACCCCTTTTAGCTTAGAGTCAAAGTATTTGCTTAAGAAAGCCGATACAAAAAGGGCTAAATGAACCTTGTTCTTTTGGTAGCTGGACCAGTTTAGCTTATCTTGGTTAGAGCTAGTAAAATAATTCTCAGCAATATGAAGAAAATCCAGCTCAGTTGCCTGTATTCTAAATCAATCTCAGGTTTAAGAGAAGGTGCAGGCTTAAAAGTTATTACAACTCCACTGTTTTCTCTGATAAATTACATGAATAACATTTGAGACAATGCATTGTTAAATATTTATGTCTAGTACTATAGAACCAAGAAAAGCACAAGAACCCCTAGAAGAATAAATATATTTACCTAAATAAATTACTAAGACAAATATACTCCTATGTGCTCTGTACCAATAAACAGTAGGTATTCACTAAATTGTAGAATATAAATGGTTCATTTCCTCTAAGTGTACACTGAAAGATCTATAACATGTTACACATTTCCTGTGCTTTGCATATATATTTCAATATTCATCATGAAAAGCCTTGCTTATGTGTCAATATACATTACTTTGCATATATTAAGTTTTTTTTTTAATTTTAACATTACGGATGCTTTTTATATGGGTGAATGCTCAGGTCTTATTTCATGATTAACCCTTTCACGGCTCATCCTTTTTTCTCTACATGACATTTGCACAAAATGAATTGCTTGCTTAGACACAGCTAACTAAATAAAAGCAGGCCAGAGCTGATAGTATGAAAAATGGATTTTCATTACTGTTTCATTGATTCTTGTAAATAAGGGCCTGAGGCCTGTTCCGAAAAGGCTGCAAACAGTAATAATTTAATCTGAGGTGACATAGACCAAAATGTATGTGGACAAAAATCATCCTTGAATATTAAACAACAGCCTCAAGACAGAGAAAAGTGTTGCAGGCGAATTTAAATGTATGCAGATCGGTGGGTAACATATTTAAAAACAGAAATTAAAGATTCCTGTCATAAATCACATTTGCTGCCATGGATATGCCTTGTTATGCTGGCGTTTAAGAAAACCTGAAAGGTTAAGGCAGTTGGTGCATTAAATCGTACAAGGATAATTAATACTTTTCTTGTGGCTATTTATAAGAAATGGAAAATATAGTCAGATCAGCTGTGGCACTGTAGTAATTTGAGGAGGAAGCAATGAAAGCATGAGTCAATAGTTTTAACTGGACAAATGTCAAATGCTTAATGATGCAGGATCCCAATTTGGAAACTGTTTGAAAGTTGTATATTTTTTTAAACGAGATAAAATAGTTCATTCTCATACAACAAATATAATTTCTTTGCCTCTAATCTTTTTCATATTGCCCAAGAAAAATTTTTTTCAGAGGGAATTTTTTTCTATCGGGTAGTAAATGTATCTCAGTCACTTAATATTGTAGATACGTGAAAATAAATTTCTGGCATCAAGCATCAAAAATTCAGCTTTCCATCATATCTGAAAGTATAATAATGATACTACATTTTTAAATTACTAATTTACTTGTCTCATCAAGAACTAGATTAGTAACATTAAAGGACCCTCCTAATGCTTCCCCAGAGGAAAATCTACCTTTGTCATTCAATGAACTTAGGTTCATGATTATTCTATTTTTAAAAAATCCTATCATATCTTGTAGGTTTTCTCTACTCAGAACTAAAATCAGTGCTTTTTTTAGTATCATGCTTTATGAAAAGATTCCCTCATGAGACAGAAGGCATATAGTATCAAATCCTCAGCATATGAAAGAGCCATCTATTTTTTAGGGCACTACTACCAGTATAATATTCCTTTGAGCTAAGAGAACGAACTGATTAGCCTTTAGAAAGAAACTATTCTTTTTATGGATAAAACTGTCTCAAAATTATAGGTGCATTTTTTGTGCAAAATATAACCTAGTTTACAGTTGTTTTGATTTTTAAGCTGGTTTAAAATAACAGTGGGGTTTGAATATACCACAGGTATTACTCTATCATATTTTAGTACAAAAGTATTATGAAATAAATAAGGATATTTTCTTTAAAAATACTCATTAATGGAGTATACACAGACATTTTTCTGGCTACAAATAAATTGATATTTTTGATTGAATTTAGTCTAGATATCTTAATAGAAAGAGCTCAAATGAACATTAAATATCTTTTATACAAATAAGAAACATAAAGTGAGTCTGGGGTTTTCCTACATAGTGCTATCATCGAATGTTTCCTGTGGCTTGAGAAACCAAATAATCCATTGGGACTCTCATGGCTCTTTAAATAGGATGAGTTAGGAAGTCCTGTTTACCCACCACTGATAGATAACACTAAATCAAGGTGATAAAACCATTTTCACATTAACACTGCCATTCAGTATTGAGGTCATTGGGTAGAGCAATAGTTATATACACCATCTTTCAATTCACACACAACTCGGGACTCACCCATATGTTTATTCTTATTGGTACAAAGCCTCATAACAAAATGCTCTATGATGATTCTGAATGTGTAAAATTAGTCTATTAGAAGCTATGAGATTCATTTTAAATGGCAGAATGTTTGTTCAGAAAAAAATAATTCTCATGTAAAATTAAAAAAAAAGAAAATAGTATGAATTAAGGAGAACTTCTTTATTAATATCTGCAGGTTTGTAATTGCTTAAATTTTTCACCCCTCCCCTGTGACTCAGTATCCAGAGACATTGCCTCATGGGTAGACGATGAACACCAATACATCTGGCCTGACAAATATTCTGTGAGTAATGCCCCACTGGCCAACAGTCTTTCCAATCTGAGCAAGAACGGTGTGGTTTCTGTGGAATTAGACTGGTTTAATATCACAACAACCTTCCTGTCTGAGCATGTAAATTCCAAGCACGTGATCTGGCAAGACCAAAGCCCTTTCAACAGAGTGAAACCCTCGAGGTCGTAGGAGGAATGGAACTCTTATCTTCACACACTAATCTCAGACCCTGTGGATTAAATACAATCTCTACTTAAAGAAAACTGGTCCTAGATCAAAAGCTTCCTGATATAAAGAAAGAAACAGTAGAGACTAAATTATGATTGAAACAAAGCGATTATCTTTGGTTATCTTTTCTATATTTCTGTAAGCTGGACCTCAAGTCCTTATAATCTTTGTTAATGATTAATGTTATAATTGCCAATTTGGTGATCAATTTAAAAAATATCTGGCAGATTGCTTCAAACTTAAATGTAAGTCTATTTTCAGTTTTCAAAGTTCTTTTTAGCTATTGGTATTAAACATACATAACACATTTCTCTGGAAGCAGATATAACCCAGCTGTTAGGGATAAGATAGGAAAAACAGACTAAACATGAGTTGCAAGTGAGAATTTTTCTTGAAGAGAAAGCCTCTGTAAATTATGCTGCAAGGTGTTGGATCTAGGGAGTAACATCTTATGCCTCGATATCACCTACTATTGCAGAACAGCCAAAACCTTTGCAAGATGTGAAATATTTCCTATATAATAGCAGACTATTGTCTAGACACCTATCAAGGTTGCATTAGCAAGAATAGGGATATAACTTCAAAGACAAAGAGCAATAGCAGCAGTTCTAGAAATTGGTCTGTTTTATAGGCCAATAAAGTGTAAAATCTACAACCTACAGGTATAAGACATTTCATTATTTTAGTGTAACAAAATGGTTTTAATATTGGTAGAGAATTAAAATATAAAAAGAACTCACTAGCTAAACAGAGTAAGAACGAGATATGATAAAATAGGAGTGATCGTAGACACTAAACTCTTAAGAGCTGTAATGGCTCCTGTGGGTCTGTACTGCCTGTGTAATAAATATATCTACTGTGCATGAGCATTAACCTCTACAAAACATCATGAAGATGTGTAGCACATGGACCTGTAAACATTAGTGGCAGCTGCACTGATATATAAGTATACAATGCAATGACACCGAAGTAGCTATAACGTCCTATCACAGAAAGCTTTGTGTATGCCAATGTATTTACATAATCAAAGAGATAAATGAATTGGCTTTAAATGCATCATTAGTTGTGAGCTTCATGATTCATCATAATTGACACTGCCTTTCAATGTCATGCAGAATAAAACACATTAAAGCTATGGAGAAAGTTATGGCTCCATGTAGATCTGAGCATTGGGTGGGAAGAAATAGTACCATTGCAGAGAATAGCAAACATGCTTTAGAGCAGTACCCAGAGCAATCTTTAGGGAAAATATATCTTTTTTTTTTTTGTCTTTTGTCATTTTGGGGCCGCACCCGCGGCATGTGGAGGTTCCCAGGCCAGGGGTCTAATCAGAGCTATAGCCGCTGGCCTAGCTGCAGTCACAGCAACGTGTGGTCTGAGCCACGTCTGCAACCTACACCACAGCTCACGGCAACACCGGATCCTTAACCCACTGAGCAAGGCCAGGGATCAAATCCGCAACCTCATGGTTCCTAGTCGGATTCGTTAACAACTGAGCCACGACAAGAACTCTGAAAATATACCATTTGACCAGATAACAACTTCACGATATCCCTTAAACAATCACTGGTTATAAGACACACCTCATAAACAGAAAACCAACACTACAGGAGAGGAAGGTAGTAGAAATGTCCCACTTATCTTAGGTTCTGGGGTATGATTTCCAAGTGGTAACACTGATAAGTAACCAAGTAACTTAAAAACTCCTTAGGAATACTTCTTTTTTTTTTTTTTTTTTTTTTGTGGGGCAGCACCCATAGCATGTGGAATTTCCCAGGCTAGGGCTCATATGGGAGCTGTAGCTGCCAGCCTACACCACAGCCACAGCAACATGGGATCTAAGCCACATCTGTGATCTATACCACAGCTCATGGAAATGCCAGATCCTTAACCCATTGAGCAGTGCCAGGGACTGAAACCGCATCCTCATGGAGACTAATCAGATTCGTTACCACTGAGCCACAAAGGGGACTCCCCTCTAGGCATAGTTTTAAATCAAATAATTCTACTTCTTAGAATACATGATTCTTACATCATGTATAAAGAAGATCACTGGAGTTATTTTAAATGAAGAAAAATTAGAATCCATATTATATCCAGTAACAGTGGAACAGACAGACATTTTAAGTAGTATAAGCTCAAGTACTTAAAATTTTCAAAGAATATTTAATGACTTGAGTATATACTTTCAAGGAACAAATAAACAAGAACAAGATATAAAATTGCATTGCTAATTCTGTAGAAAAAATTTATATTCATATTAAAAGTATTGGAAGGCAATACACAAAAATATTAAAAGTGTCTTCACTTAAATATTTGAGATTTTTTTTCTATTAACTTTTTAATGTTTTACAAATTTAATAAAAAGTATTGCTTGTATAATCAGAAAAATTAATTGATCATAAATATTTTATAAAGAAGAAAAATCTGAAGAACTTATCTAATAAAGTTGCACTATAAAGTCCTTTCAAGGTGACTAGGATCTCTTTTCTACCTTCAGATCAATTACATTGATTTTCTTTCTTTTAAAGAATGGTTTTATTAAGGATTCCTTTCAGAGTTTCCCATTTCTATGCAGTGATGATGAGAGTAAAGGAGAGAATTTCCAATATGGAATTATCACTAAAACACATTTTAGAATGCAGAAATCTTCTCCTTTATTAAATCATCCCAATAAATATTCATTCAAATTCCCATTACTCCATGTGGCCTTGTCAGCTAGATAAACATATAAACATTACATTAGTCACGTTTCTTGACCTTAACTTTGTTTCAGGTCAGCTCAGGACTATTGAATAGACCAAGAGAAGACTCCTTTTCGCCTTTTTGCCACTCTTTCAGGCAAATACATTGTCAATACATGCAGACTTGTCTTCTGAACATTAATACCTAAATGCCTACTCATTATCTCCATTTTGTAATCCACTACATGCTGCAAACTCAAAATTAACATACTTTCTTCAGGAGTCCCTTCAAATGCTGCTAGCTATTCTGTAGCCAAATTATAAACGATAATATTATTTGTGACTTTTCCTGTCTTTGTTCACAAATAACAATCTCTCAGTCCTGTAGATTTACAACTCTATAGGTCCTTAATTTATGTATCGCTCTAAATCATTTCTGTTATCCTAGTCCAGGTTACCATCATCTGCAACCTCCAACAGTCTCCCAATAGTTCACTCAATACTTAGGGTGAATAGACTTGTTTCTGCCCATCCGTTCTCATACTGCAGACAGAGTAACATTTCTAAAACCCTAATCTTTTCTTGCAATCCCTCTACATGAAAGCTATAGCCTTTAAGATAACCCAAAGGTTTTAGCACATCCTTGAACTTTCTTCAAGATCTGGCCCTGCTCTTCCCTCTTGTCCTTCTCCAAAGCCCTCTGTTCCTTCACGTATTCACATTGCTTCAGCTACTGTTAAGATTCTACCATGCTTTCTCTTACCACCTAACCTTGGCACATGCTTTTCTTTCTGTAGGAACTCTCTTGTCCTCAGTGTCTAGCTTCCAAATCCACTTCTTCAACTAGATAAGCCCCCGGTAATTCCCATTTAACACCAAAGTCTTATTTTACAGCCACTGATTTGTCTAGAAATAGATATTTCTGATTATTTGCTTCAAATTCATTCTTCTCTACTTTGTATATGAGACTTTCTGTGTTGTGAGTGTGGAGTAATAACTTCTTTTCTCCATCAAAGGACTTGTTCTGTACGGTCTAGAAAGGAATCCGCCATGTTTAACATTAGCTATGCTTCATAAAAAGCAGATATATAATATATTACTATATGAATAAATAAAATAAGAATTAGCACTTTTTAAACTTAATAGGTCAAAGATAAAAAGTAATCCTTAGTTTTTATTTCAGAAATGTGAGACTATTCTTATCAATTAGACCATCCTCTATATTGAATCCTCACAATGACGATGATAATGGCTAAGACTTCATGGTATTTACTATGAATCATGTTTTATTCTGAATAATCAGCATATATTCTTAAATGTAATCCTTTCAACAATCCCAAAAGGAGGTATTATTATGGCCATTTTACACATAAGGATGTTGAGACACTGAAAGTTTAATTTTTCTCAAGGTCACACAGCTAATATTGGTTATTCTAGCATTCTGTATCTACAGTAACATTAAATCCAGGATTTTAATATATATGTTATATATATTATGTAATATTATATATTACATATTCTATTGCAGTCCTAATCAAAGGTGAGTTAGAGGTGGGAAACTCTTTTCCATGCAGTCACCCATGGAACTTGGCCGATAAAAGTTCTGCCAAATAAAACACAGTTTTTTCAAGATCATCTGTAAAGATGACATCCAGATAAGGGAAGGAGAGTCTCTATGGGACAGACCTAGATATGGCACATCACTTTTACTCATGTCTAATTTCAAAACGTCAGGCACATGGTCATCCTCAAATCAAGGGATGGTGAGAAATATGCTCAGGGGAAAAGGAAATACACATTTTTGGTGAATAATCTGCCATGTCTACCATAGGGGCTGAGGCTGAATTTAAAACCAGACAGGAAAAAAAAAAAAAATCGGACAGCATGACTCCAGAACCTAATTCTTAAAACTCTATTATACTTCTTACAGGAATGGGCCATACCTGCTTAATTTATATACTAATTAGATATATTTGGTTTGTTTAATGCTATATGCTTCATGCTAAATATGCATGTATTTTTATACTTATGTGTATTTTTTTGTGTTTGGACTCAATTTGACAGCATTTATTCCTCATATGTTTATATAGGAAGTATAATTTGTTCTAAATATATAATGGAGAGGATTGGTAATGTTATTGCCAAAACCTTATCTACACCCTGGGTAACTATATTTTGTGATTATATAATAATAATTATATAGTTAACTACAGACAAAGCATTTTTCACTCCTCTAAGGATATTTGTCTAAAGTCAAGAAGAAAACTGGTTGGCAAAATTTAATAATGTCATTATTTAACACAAATGATGGTTTAAGGGACAAATCCATTGGAAAATTTTATTAATTACACAAAAGTTAACCAATTTTAGTTGAATAAAATCTGAGGGACATTTTCCCTAGGGTACTACAGAGATTGTCAGAAAAAAAATGGGGGCCAAAAAAAGGCACAGCTGACAGATGTCTGACATATAAAGTGGAATACCAAAGGTGTTATCAGAAAATGAGAGTTAACTTTAAGTCAGTTATAAGCAACTTGAAACCAGAAATAATGTCAGCCTAAAATACTCCTCTGAGATGCTTTCTGTTTGGAATGTACAGATGATTTGAAAAATTAACTGTTTATGGCATAGTTTGTTTTTTTTTTTTCTCATTTTTGCAGAGCGGTTGTGTAAGTACGGCTCTTTAATTTGAACTAGTTAATATATGAGTGAAATGAATGATCCCCAAACTTAGTTGTTTAAAACAATGATTTATTTTTGGTTATCTTTTTGTATTTAAGGGTCAGGAATTTGGGAGGTACTCATTGGGTATTCGCTTGCATCAGTTGTGTAATCATAGTCAGGTGTCTGCTGAGAGTGCAGTCATGTGAAGGCTCAACTGGGTTGAACATCCAAGATGGCTGACTCACATGGCTGGCAATTGGAGCTCAGCTGAGCCGGTACCTGGAACACTTACACATGGCCTTTTTAGCATGGCAATGTTAATGTAATCAGATTTCCCATATAGGGGCTGGCCTTCTCCAAATCAAACATCCTAAGATGGAGGAAGCTCCATGGTCTTTTAGAACCTAGAGCTGGAAGTAACAGAGGATCACCTGTTATGTTTTACTCGTCACAAGTAGATCACTAAGGTTGGTCCTAATTAAAGGGAAGGAGACACAGAACTTATCTTTCAAAGGGAGGAGGGTCAAATAAGTTGTGAACATGTTTCAAATGATCACAAATTCTGATTCTAATACTAAATGTATATTATTATTATTATCATTATTATTATTACTATTACTATTTTAGAGGAGTATAGTAGGGGGATGAGATCAAGACAGGTTTTTGAAAACGGCTCCATAGTCAGGAATATTTTACTAATTCTGAAGATCATATATTTCTATTTTATGACAATATTTTCTTTCATCAAAATTCACTATATTATTTAATTTATATTAAATTAAGTAAGGGAAAAGATAACATGCAGAAAAATTATTTAATTTTTTTTCTAACAGTGAGCACTGTTCTTTGCCATATTCAGTTAAACCATTTCCTCAGACTAGACTCCTTATGTATGGATCTTAGTTGACAAAGTTATTTTTAGATTTCTTACTCTTTCAAATCTTATGGCAATTAATTCATGGCCTTTTGGCTAAAATAAAGTGCACACTGTGATTCCATAATTCTTCTTAGCAAGTTTCAGATTTCATTCTCTCATTTCAATATTTGACACAAAATGCAAGCAAAGGTTAGGTTTTCCTATTGACTATTATTCTATGATGTTTGGGTAAAATGGACACTTGCAGCATACCATGTAAAACAAAGATAATGTATAATGATTAATAATATCATTTGAATATCAAGAACTTGAAGTGAGTAGTTCTGAGATAATGATACTTATAGCCAATATAAAGTAGCAGAGTTTATTATCAATCACAGAAATAACATCTTTGCTCCCTCATAGTGTCTTCTGTATGATTAACAGGTATTATTTGATTTACAGAAAATTATTCAATCCAGTTTGTTTATTTTTAATATTCTTACAAATATTAGCTATAAATTAAGCCATGGATTTTCTTAAAAAAATATAGCTAAATCAGCCAGAGGTTTGGGTGAGAGTCTATTAGCAGACAGAAGCCTATTAGGAGATGCTGAAATGTTAATAAGAAACGTCCTTTGAGGACATAGTCTAATCACTTCTTATTAACACCTTCTTGAATAATGTTTACATTAAATGCCACCAAGATCTTCTATAAAGACAATGAAATAGACTTTTGATGGAAAAATGGGTCAATTCTTAGAGCATGTTTAAAACTGATTCTTTATGAGAACTCCAATCTTGTTGACATCGTCAATGAGTATTAATTGACTTCAAATTATAAACCAGAAGCTCTTCAAGAATGGAACTGTATTACCACACAGGCATAAACAGTTAATTATGCAATAAGCCAGGTGGTCTTATGAAGAAAAATAAAAGAGCAAAAAGTATACAGAAATACACAGAAAGGGTAAAGTATGCTGTTTTAGGTAGAATGATCAGGGAATCTTAACAGTGACCAATACAGTGAGAGAGACATGTGGACAATATTGTGAAAGAGAATTCTAGGCCAAGTGTCTTGTTCTGCTGGAACAGAATTTTTCAAAGTTTTCCAGTGTTTGCTAGTTTACAAGTCCCACCTGTTCTTCCTGTTCTCTTTTCCCAAGTCAATGCTCAGCCTTCACATTAAAGAAAAGATACTTGACCCTGTAATTGGAATGGCCAGAGGGAGTCCTCTCAAGACAGCTGCCTTCCTTGGCACCAAAGACCTCTTTGAAGGAATCAGATTGTTTTGTAAAATATTTTAATTTTTGAGGCATTTGCTTTTTTTCTTGGTAGATGTGCCCTCCCCCACCCACGCGTGCAAAAAAAAAAAAAAGGCATGCCCTCCCCCACCCACGCGTGCAAAAAAAAAAAAGGCAAATAGGTTTTGGCTACTGTAATCCAGCTTCTCACCACTACTCAATGTTTTTACACGAATACACTTTCTTGGTGTGCAATAAATTAATTTAGTTCCATGGTTCTCTACCTGATCAGCTTTTAAAATCCTTATGGCTAGTCCTTGGCCCCAATCAAATGAGACAAGTTGGGGGGGGTGCACTGAAGGTTTGGGATGAAAATGCTATAAAATATGGTTGTGATGATTTTTGTATATAATTATAAGTAATTGCAATAAAATTCATTAAGTAAAAAAAAAAATTAGAAACCTAGGATGAGAAATAGATACCAGTATTTTAAAACACAAAACAAAATCTTGCCACATTATTCCATTATTATTCAAGATTGATATCACTGCCATAATTCATAAATCATCTGCAAATTATAAAACACAAAGAATACTAGCACACCTTGACCAGTTCCAACTGTGTTTGGGGAGCAGGGTGGGGGGGATTGAAGCCAAGAAAGGGAAATGGCCTGGCCACGGATATAGTGCCAACAACTATAGCAGCCTTATGTGAGATAAATAAGAACTGAAGAATTCCCACGTCCTCTTCAGAATAGTGGTGGTATGTGAGGAAGTTTTGAAAGGCATCATTTTTGCGAGACCTAGTCTCAGATCCCATACTCTTGGGAAATGGCTGGGTGAAAATAAGAAAGCCTTGCTTTTGGAAATGATTATGATCCAGCTCCATGAAAAGAGATGCTGTCCCTCCTGAGTGGAAATAGTAAGACGAAGAAGGAGAAAAAGAAGACGAAGTTTTTAAATTGCCTTGCTACTCTTCATTTTTACTTTTTCAAATATTTTCTTTTCAGTTTATTTTCTTTTCATAACATTTTCAATGTGAAGGTTTGGGAAATAATGTAAAATTTTGAAGAAGCAAATTTCCAGTAAAGCTATTTCTGTACAGAATGCCTGCCACTTACATTTAACATATGATTTTTGAATGATAGAATACTGAAATTGTCTTGAAATTCACCATCGTTTTTATCTCCTTACTCTTGGCTCAAATAATTCTAAGATTTTATGATAAAATCTGGTTTTGATCTAGGTGATAACTGTTAAATTATTATTCACAATATTTACTTCATTCACTCTAACTTAATCATTTCCTTATAGTTACTTGTCATTCTGACTGCTAGTAAAATATTTCTAAATTACTAAGATTGAACATTTTCATCAAAATATACTCAAGTACTGAACTCTTCAGTGTTCATCTTCTTGATATTTGTTGAGATGTATCAACATGTAAATTTGGATTTTTTGCTATCCCAATAAAGTTTTTTTCTTGAAACAATAATTTATTTGATTATTGCTACTAATTTGTGTTCTTGTTTGGGTTTTTGCTCTATATTTTATTTCCTCTATCTGTATTTTACCTTTCTTATTTTTTTTCTTTTTCTTTTTCACAGTTTTCATCTGAGTCCTGGTTGAATTCCTTAAACTTGACTTCTATAAATCAGTTTTCTAATGTACCTTATTTGTTATTTTTGAAACCCATCTCAATTTCAATTAAGCAATCATATTTTTCTTTGGTCATGCAATGTTATCTGATTTCTGGCTGTTCCTATTTCCTATTCCTTTCCTCTATGTAAACAGATAAAACATCCTCTCAAACTTTAAGGACATCATAGATCAGAAAGTTTCGTATTGTGTTACTTTCTTTTTTATTCTGCTGTATGGTTTCTATATGGCTCCCTTCTGTTTTCACAGTATATTTACTTCAATGAATCAATTTCTCTAAGTCCCCTCATTCCTCAGGAATGTCCCCTTGTTTTGACATAATTCATCTTTTTATAGAACTTATAGAATTTTTTTCTGATACTCAGAAACTTTGTTTGTTCTGGTTGCCAATGAAGGATGAAACCCTGCCATACTGAGTTTCTAAAACATTCATTGAGACCACATCCTGTCCTTTTCCCTCAAAGAGGCTGTGAACAGTGTTCTCTCAGCATTTTATCCACTCAGACCCTGGCCACACAGTTCCTTGGGGAAATTCTGGTGGTGGGAGAGGGTCAGAAATCTGACCCTAATTCCTTTTTGCATAACAAAAGTGAGGAAGATAGGGCAGAGGTGAACTGCTAAATAGCACCTATTGAGGCCTTCCCATGGTTGAGGTACCAGAATTTTCTCTTCTCTAATCAGAAGATAATACATACCATACACTTTCACTGTGAGGCTCAAATGAAATCATACATAAAAGAGGCAAACCAGAGAGATTTACCCAAGTGTTTATGAAAGTGTGTGTAGCCTTACCAGTTAGTTTCAGAACTATCAGAATTTTAACCGCCTCTCATTTTATGTTTGATATGACAAAGTATATAAGTTAAACGGAATGAGTCTCCGGGGCTCTTGTCCATCTCTTTCTCCTCCTGTACCCAAAAGCTCATCTCAGTTCAGCTATTGAATGTGTTTTAAATGCTAAGCAATGTGGTAGACACTGGAGATGAAAAATAAGTAGCATTTTCCTCCTAATGCATGCATTCTAGTAGAAGAAGGATACAGAAAAAGTTAACACAAATTAAAGAAATGCTAAAATAACTTCATGCATAATGTGCCAGACAGGTAGGATGGCATTTTACTTATGATTTGAGAAGCTTCTTAAAAATGACAATTGTGTTGAATTTCCAACTAGTAACTAAAGTTATGATGAATTATTTTATTCCCATGGTGTGTAGGAAGGGTTTTCCAGGCAGCAGACACAGTAAGAACACAGGCATAGAAGTGTGGCTATGTATGCAGTGGAAATGAATCAAGAAACAGTTCTTTACAATGTGAAAACAAATGAGAAACAGAGTCTAGTTACAAATAAGGTTGGAGAGGAAGAGGGCTACCTGGTCAAGCTTTTGAGTTCACTTTCTGTCCTCTGCAAATAAAAACATAATCTACTGGGACTAGAATGGCAACCAGATCCTTGAGGTAGCTGGCGGTTATATACATAAGAAAGTACATAGCTACAAAATTATCTCACAACTAGGCAAGGAAAAAAAAAAGATCGACTTTGATAATTGTGTTTTACACCAGACAGTTGTGTCGGCACATGAAAGCTTTTGCACAACAATGTTTATTTCAATTAGCCTACTATTTAAAAGGTAGAGAAAATAGAGGTTAAAAAAGAATATTTACACTTTATATGATACACTTAAGATGTGCACTAAATTAACAGGATTTGAGAAATATCTTATGATTACTGGGTCAAATCCTTTCTTCTTAGTTCTGAAAGACAAAGCAATTCACAATAGGAAGCTGCCATAGGAACTACTGCCAAAGCACAGCTGATATAAGGAAGAAGCTTGCAAACACGCCAGCAGGGTATTTCCTTCTATAAATTAACTGTACTTTCAGTTGTGGAGCAGTTAATTGCACTTTTAGAAACTATATATAAATAGTCCCCATTTTCTGTTTTTTTTCACTCTTTTTTAATAAATCAAATATTGAACAAGTGACTATGGGTGTATTCTTTAAAATGGTGAAGCACAGTAATTCATCCAAAAAAATTAAGAGCTTGCCATTTTTAAAACACCAGTAAGTATAAAGAGATAGCTTGTCCTTCTGGTTGCTTATAAAATTGGAGTGGGAAAATATCTCTCATGGTGAACTTTCAAAAGGCAAAATCTACGCCTAATAACCTCTGCATTTGTTTCTACCAGATGTTGGCAATATTTGGAACTTAATAAAGATTTGACAAGCAAATGATTTGAATTAATGATATCATAGAGACAGAGGTACAGAAGACAAGAAAGAGATCCAATCAGGGAAACTGAAAAGTTTTTCTAAAGAAATGGAGTATTACCTGAAACTCAACTGATGAGGAATCCAGCAAGGGAACTACATGGATAAAGAACACATCAAACTAGCAGAAGCAAAGACAGCCAAGTGATATTAAATGTGGCTGAACGTTCAAGTATTGGTAGAACAAAAGAGACAGATGGAAGAAAGATATGGACGAGAAACCAGGTAATGTAGACTGAGACTGAGATCAAATTGTGCTTGTTTTTTTTTTTTTTTTTTTTAAAACAGGCTAAAGAGATTGGACCTTTTTCTGTGTCAAAAGCCAGGCTTTGAAGAGGAGCAGGAGCTGTTCTGTTCTGTCCTTGAAGGTGACTTTCTTAGAATAACTTACAGATTCTGCATAGAAACTAAGAGTAAAGTGGATAGCTATTCAACCCAGAAAGTTTTATCATGCAATACACACACACACACCCCTACATTACTGGAAAAAATAAAGTGGTTCTGAAGTAAATCAGATGAATGGCATAGAACAGAATTTGTAAGTTTGAAAACCCCAAACAATATTGGTTAAATGACATACTTTATAACATAAAGGCAATGCTCAACTTCTCATCTTTTTTTTTTTTTTTTTTTAAACACAGAACAAAAAGTTGTGGGTGATGCTGTCCTGGGAAAGATTCTCCCATGAGGGGGTTATGCACAGTTTCCAATGTACTTATTGTAATAAAGCTACAATTGTCATTCTCCTTCCATAAAATACATTAGAAAGCAAGTAAATTAGAGCAGATTAGTATCAGGACAAACTTGAACTCTTCAGATTTTTATGTTCTTTATTTTTAATGTAAAAAAATGTCTGTGTAAGTATTAGTAGAAAAAATATTCTTTGCACTTCATAGCTGGTTGTCCCTTGACTGAGAACCATTGCCGTATAGTACTAACGTTAAAAAGTAATTATTTTAGGGGAAACCCAACTTCTCTTTTTTATCTGATCACCGAAGAAAAAAAAAATCCTATTTCCTGAAAGCACTAAGCAACATTTTAAGAGTGATCCCTCTGATAAGAATGGAATGTGGTATCTCTGGTCACAATAACAGTTAAATTTCATTTGCTGAGTGTCTGTACAAACTTACTGATTCTTTTTTTTTTTTTCCTATAGCCACTGAGCCAAGCAAGGGTTGGATCAGATCTGCAGCTGCTGGCCTATGCCACAGCCCGGGAAACAGTGGATCTGAGCCACATTTGAGCTTGTGGAAATATCAGATCCTTAACCCACTGAGCAAGGCCTGGGATGGAACGCACATACTCACAGAGACAACACTGGGTCCTTAACCCACTAAGCCACAACAGGAATTCCAAACTAACTGATTCTTGAATCAAGTACAGTCATGCTGAACTAATGCTTTTTGTTGAAATGGTAAATATCAAAATTAAAATATCAAGAATAAGCATGATATTATCAGCAATTTGCCTCATGTGTTTTTCTGGTTTTCTGAAAACAGGGAAAGCGATTTTTTTCCAAGGGGGGAGAATACAAAAAAAAAAATGTGTATTGGAGCCAAAAGCCTTATTTGCTGTGAAAATTGCAAATGTTTGCCTGGAGCAAATATGTGAAAATTTGCAATTTGTTATAGGTGTGGAATTTTGCTATTTTTCACAGTGGAAAAAATGTTCTGTGTAGTTTGCTTTTTTCCTCCTAGATGTGTGAATTCTTGGAGAAATTCTGAGATCTATGCATTTTTATGCCAAAGATGGCAAGGTGAACAATTACTCTCAACAATAACTTAAAATTCTGCTATGTAACTCAATGAAATGCTGTTTTTCAAAGTTGAATGGCTGCACTTGTTAGAAGGAAGAGCAGTTCCAATTAGGTACTGAGCTTTCATCTATTACAAAAATTCTGTATTAAGGTACTATAATACTTTTACATAGGAGTTCATTAATATGTGAAATAAGAGAGATGGAGAGTAGTTGGGTTAAAAATTGACACTTTTATGACATAAATAAGAGACCTAAAATTCAGATGTCAACCTTATGTATGCAAAATTAGATTCAGATGTAGCATTGATTTAATTTACTAAACACAGATATTTAACAATTCCAAAATTACATAATAATAAAAACTCCTAGTTATGCAAATATGCAATGTTTGTTTTGCTTAGAATTGAACTCTTGCAACTAAATAAGATTCCCTAATTCTTAAAGAAAAAGGAAATAAAGGAATACTACATTTCCTTCAGGTCAATGTGATACTGTAATTTTCATGTTTCTTCTGACTTTTCCTAATAAAAATTGTTAAATATCTGCATCATTGCAGCTAGTCCCTAGGTAATGCCTGCCCAGATTAGCCACCGAGAAGGAATGTTGATGGCTCCATACCCCTCCCTCTTCACACATGAAATTTTCTGTCTCATTTTGCATGACATTAGGGACACTTTCCTATTTGGTTCTAGAATTATACTTATAGCTCATTTCATTAAGTAACTTGTGTTTTAACAGATTTCTTCGAGCTCCCCTTTTCTTCCCAGGTAACATGTACCTTCTAAAATTCTTCCAAATGCAGGAAACGCAGGACATTATATTTCTCTGGGTTAATGACTTCTCATTTCTCATGCAGAAAGCAAGACTGGGTGATTTGTTTCACAGTTACCTGATTAATCTATTCAAAGTATATTTTAATTAACAATATAGAATGCATGAAGATTCTACAAGATCAGCTCACCATTTGAATTAGTTCACAGGTTGCCTTTCAGTTTTCAAGTATCAAAATCACTAGGAACTGAAAAACTTTGTGGACTATTTCTGCATCTCCCTAATCTTCTGTGGAATGCCACAGGAAGTTTTGCTTGGTTTGTGTTGGTTTTAGGAAGATTCAGTCTCCTCAAAGCTTTTCTTAATATCATATGACCTTAACACAGGTACCTTATTTCTTTCATGAATTTCTGAAACCTGGACTATGTATTTATTCTCCATTGGGACTAAAGAGAAAACTCTTCATAAACTGATTCTTAGCATATGTTCATAGGGCAAAAATGGTGGAAAGGCAGACGAGGAATCTATTTGTATCTATTTAGAGATAGCCTACAGTTTTCTTCTCTTTAAAACAGTAGTCTAATTGAATATCAACTAAAAATAACTCTCGTCAAAATGAATTTTAAAGAATTATGAAAATAAACATCAATTATAATGTAAGCTAATGCTAATAAAATACATTTTAAAATTACATAGACCAAAGAATAGTCTTCCCCTTATAAAGAAACAAAAATCAAAATTGCAATGTTTATTGCTATATTTTCCACTGTGGAGAATGCCTGTTGAAGTTTAATTCTTTAGTGAATTTCATTTATAGATCACCCTTCCAGCGAAGTTTTCTACTCATCAATAAACACCAAGGAATGTCTCCTTTCTATACCCAGACCAGATTGCTACCCCTTTTTCTTATCTGCCCAATTAGCTTTATAGGCTTTAGCTATCACCAGCTTAACTACCTTGGAGCTCTTAGATGAAAGTTCCTTATCCTAGGCTGTTCTATTCATCAGGAATCCAGCAAAACTTAGGTTTGAATAGTTTCCTATGAAATACCTCCCACTCAACTGATTTATGGTCCCTAATGAACCATAAGCTGATGGACAATTATTCACTTGGCTAAGGCCCATGGAACATTTAAGGGTACTCTGGATCTCACAAGACTGCATATGTGACTTCCATTTAAGTTTAGATACAAGATTTTTGACATGAGCAAGGAATATAACAAGACTTTAACTGGAATCACTGTGAAAGAGCAACTTTGACTGGAAATCTCAACTTCCCTGTGACTGGTGTGAAGATAAACCAAAAAATAATAAGGGTAAAAATTTCCTACATTTAGAGGAGCAACACTGAGTTACATTAAATAGAAACTTCACATTTTTAAATCATTATCAGGGTATTATAACTAAGAAAGGACTGCATTTTTAAGATCTTAAGCAACATGATGTTTTTCTTGATTTTTGCAAAGGTCTGGACTCATATTATACTTTTAGAATCAAAATGTCCAGCAATAAAAGGTAGCAGTGGAAACTTCTTTCTTATAACAAAACATAACAGGAATATAACTTGTTAAATGTTGCAATTAAAAATACACAAACCCAGGAGTTCCTGTTGTGCCTCCCTGATTAATGAACCCTACTGGCATCCATGAGGAGGTGGGTTCGATCCCTGGATTCACTCAGTGGGTTAAGGATCCAGTGTTGCCACGAGCTGTGGTGTAGGTCACAGACATGAGCTCGGATCCCACGTTGTTGTGGCTGTAGTGTAGGCCAGAGGCTATAGCTCCGATTAGACCCCTAGCCTGGGAACATCCATATGCAGCAGATGCAGCCCCAGACAGACAAAAAAATAAAAACAAACAAACCCAAATATTGTTTTGGCTTAATAAGGGCATAGAGACCTCAAGTATCTCTGGCACAAACAATTATCAGATAACATTCTAACACATGCGGAAGTACGTTTAGTAATTAAAGACATCTTATGAAAAAGTTGTTGCCTAAGGTTTCATCTGATCAGCATCCCTCATTAGAGGATGAAGCACAAAGATGAACACAGAGCAAAACAAAAGGGAGCATCTCAAGTTATTTGGTGGATTTTCTCCAAAGTGTTTCCTCCAACCCAGGCAGGCTGTGGACATGAAGAGTTTCTGGGGACAGCTATATATTACAGTCTCAAGGAGGTCTCGTGGTGGCGCAGCAGAAACAAATCCGACTAGGAACCATGAGATTTTGGGTTTGATCCCTGGCTTTTGCTCAGTGGGTTAAGGATCCGGTGTTGCCGTGAGCTGTGGTGTAAGCCAGCAGCTGTAGCTCCGATTAGACCCCTGGCGTTGGGACCTCCATATGCCATGGGTGTGGCCATAAAATGACAAAAAAGGCAAAAAATTAAATAAATTAAATAAATAAATAAATAAAGTCTCAACACAAGTGCTTGGTCTTATCCACTGAGAACAAGGATTGTTTTGTTGTCCTTTTTGGTGTAATTGCATTCTTTTGTGCAGCTTCGGGGTGACGGCACTACTATTTCTTAAGGCTATGTGACCAGGTTACTATTTTAAATTTAGACTTGCTAGCAGTGAAATTTACTCACTAAAATAATGTTCCATATTGATTGATAACTTGAAAAATATGCAGCTTACTGAAGATCTCCCTCATCCCCATCACCTCCACAATAAAATCCCAATAGGAACTAATGCCAATTAGGGCATGTCATAGGGAGCATCAACTTTATGTAAAGGATGAAAGAGAACAAAAGGAAGAAGAAAGCGGAAAGTGAGACAATAACAAGAGTTTGTGATTTTTTTTTAAAGTTCCTATTCACATATTTATTTTGACATGCTGCAGGACTTAATCTGGGGATTAAAATCTACCTTTACGCAGAAGTATTACATGATATACAGTCTGTTTAACAATGATTCACAGAGGGAAGCAGTTTGACTAGTTAGAAGAAGTCTTAAAAGGGGGAATGAAGAAGTCTGGGCTTGCCTTTAAAATCTCTGTGAGTACCCCTTCCCCCATCCCATTTTTGAATTAACAAATAAAGTGAGCTCTTCAGCAAACAATATACCTAATGGTAATATATTTTAACAACATATTGAACTTATTGTGGGGTCTTTTTTTAATACTGTACTTCACTTCCACTAGGATACTGTGACAGTTTTCACAAATGATAAATATTTTAGTTTTGGAATTTCAGGTTTTGCAAATATTCTCCTAGAATCGTCTCAATTTCTCATATCTCAGTAACTTGAAAATTATTCATACAAAGAATCATATAGATGTTACTGATCATTAAAACACATTATTTTACAGCAGCTTATATGAAGCTTATTCAAGTCCTCTTTTTCTTATATATTTCTCAAAGAAGAGACAAATGCTGGGGACCTATAAATTTATAGTGTAAGCATTAGAACTATGTACAGTACTCCCTGTTCAAAAGACTCCATACCAACAAAAATGGTGCCCACACTATTTTAATGTGGTACTTGGAAGAAGCTATTGTAGTAAATTAGAAATTAGTGCAAGTTATTGAAGTAAAGCTAATTCTCATTAACCTCATAAAACAAAATATGATCTATAGTTTCACTGAATTAAAAGAAAATTATTTGAACTACAGAGATTATTTACTTATCTATTTGAATGTTCCTGTTCCTTGGGATTTTTCCATTTTTTTTTGAGAAGATGTGCTTTTTGTTTGACTTGCTAATGTTAACTGGACTATCTGCTGTTACATAATTAACTTAATATTTGATGGAACCATAAGAAATTGCTATTTTTTTGCAGATAAAAAATGGTTGGATATTGGCAATTTCATATAGATCAGCTTACTCCTGAGTGATGTTTTCTGTTAAAAGGGAAGGACTGGATAATAAGTAAAATGGAATCTTGATGATAATTTTCTTTTAGAGTTGTTATAGTACCTTCTAAAAATATCATTGTCCAGGATTTTTCAAAAATAATTGTCAACCTTGTTCAATTAAACCTGATTTTTAAATTTTCTTTTAATACATATATATAATATGATCTATAGTATAAACTAATAAAAAGGATAAATTCGAAAAATATGAAAATAATTCTCTTTAGTCATTCTTATAACATCAAAATTGTGATATCAATAAATTTGTCCAGATACAATTTAAAACTGTTTCTGCCATTGTACAAGCATAAAGGAATTATTTTCATTTTAAAATATTACTGTGATTTGGAGTTCCCATTGTGGCACAAGGTAAAAGAATTCGACTAGGAATTTTGGGGTTCAATCCCTGGCTTTGCTCAGTGGGTTAAGGATCTGGCATTGCCGTGAGCTATTGTGTAGGTCACAGACGTGGCTCGGATCTGGCGTTGCTATGGCTGTGGTGTAGGCCAGCAGTTGTAGCTCCAATTCAACCTCGAGCTTGGGAATTTCCATATGCCATGGGTGCAGCCCTAAAAAGAAAAGAAAACAAAATAATTACAGAGACTTAGAACTTTCTATTTTATGTGATAACACATCACTTTCCTTTAATAGCTGTTTGATAATTTCCTACACTATCACATGAAAAATAGAGATATTTCACTTGTAAACTGGAAAATGTTTCATATGCAAGTAGAGAAGTATCTTCAAAAATATCCACTGAATATGAATCTTCATAAGTAGTCACTTAATGTTATATAAATAATTGGATTTTATAGGTTGAGTCCATTAAAGGCCCAGGAAATCAACGAAAACAATCAAACAAAAACCCCACAAGAATCTAAGTTCCTAGTTTAGGAGTTCCTGTGTGGCTCAGTGGTTAACGAATCTGACTAAGAACCATGAGGTTGTGGGTTTGATCCCTGGCCTTGCTCAGTGGGTTAAGGATCCGGTGTTGCCGTGAACTGTGGCGTAGATCGCAGACGCGCCTTGGATCCCGTGTTGCTGTGGCTGTGGTGTAGGCTGGCAGCTACAACTCTGATTAGACCCCTAGCCTGGGAACCTCCATATGCTGTGGGCATGGCCCTTGAAAAGACACCCCCCCAAAAAAAGTTCCTAGTTTACATTATAGCCATTCAAAGAATAAATTGGCCACTCAATTAAAAATGCAAAATATCTATTTGTATATTCAAATATTATTTTGAATTATTCACTTTTGAGAAATTTTTAAAATTAAAAAGATCACTTTAATATAGTCTTTTGCATAATCACTCCCTAAACTCGAAATAGTTCTTATTAGCCCCTTTCCTTATTAAAGTCATGATCTGGAGGTAGACTCTCCAAATACCAGATATAAACAAAAATGAAAACGTACCTTTGAGCCTGGTCTGGTCTGCTAGATAGATTGGACCTTGTTTTAAGGGGCACTAGCTATAAATAGGAAATGCTCAAACAACCTGAGCCTGATCCGGAATCTGTTAGGAAGAGATAAGAAAACACCTGGACCTAAAAGGTTCTTCCTATCCTATGCTGATGAAAAAGGCCCAAGGAAGAATTAAGAATATGAAAATGGCAAAGAAGAAAGTCCAAGAAGTCCTTTGCCTTTTTCCCCTTTGTATCTTCCTGCCCCCTCCAAGGGAAACAAAAAAAAGTGTCTAAGTATCTCCATGTGCCACCATGAATGAACATGCCTGTACGTACCCCACAGAAAGAAGAAACAAGTAACTTGAAAATACCTCTTCGCATCTAGGATATCTTTCACTAATAAAATTAATATTATGAGGAATGTTAGTATCTCCAATATCAAATGAAGGCACAGAAACCACGGAAGATAACTGACTTTGTTCAAGGTCTTAGAGACTAAAAAAAAAAGAAAAAAAAAGATCTTAGAGATTTAAGCTGTGAGGCTATTTATTGTTTTTTCTATGCTATCGCAATGCCTCTCTAATTAACCTATATACGCTGAGAAAGGAAATATTTATAGACATTATAATAGTGATTACTAAAATTACCTGGGTAACTTTAAGAATATTAAAAAAATTCCTGAACTTCACTTTTAGATACTATGTTTTAAAAGGTCTAGTGGTTTGTAAGGTGTCTGGATTTGCTTTTTATTTTCTTTTCTTTGATTGTTTTTTTCTAAGTTTTCTCTAAGTAATGCCACTGCTCAGTCAGATCTGGAACTATCTTTAAGTACTGAGACATGTTTAAAGTATATGCAAGACTATTTACATTTTTCAAAGAGGAAAATAAATATTTTAAGCAGAGCGTTTCTGTTCAGAAGTATGCATTATGTAGATGTCTTAAGAAAGCATTTTGAGGAGGGGGAACTTCCTGGCATCTTTGAAATTATGACATGAATTACTTACTAAGCTTTCTAAAAAATGTATTCTTGCTTTCACGTTGCATGCCTGGACTCTGATTCAATCTTAGATGGAAAAATAAGTCAGTGGCTGCTTATCATCCCTGGCAGAACACATCCTATAAGAAAAGCAAAGTTGTTTCAAATGTGAGCTTCATCTCCTGTTAGCTGCATGAACTTGGGGAAAATATTTAGTCTCTCTGGGTTTTAGCTTGTTTAGCCACTAAATGAAGATACTCATATATATTTCACAAGGATGCCCCAAGAATAAAACAAGCTGTTGTACAGTGCTTGGTCTACTCGGTGGACAAAAACTGTAACTAATATTTGTTTTAAAAGGATGCAGTGTTCGAGCAGCAACCTTTTGAACCAAAGCATCTTTCCCTCTGTCAGCATTCCCCATCTCGTGTTATATTATTCTTAAAATGGCTATGAAAATAAGGCTCTATGAACAAATCTGTCTGGCCAATACTAAAGAATGCATTTTCATTTAGAGATCATGATCAACAGATTCAAAATCTTGAGTTTTTCATGAAGAAAAAAAAAAAACTGACTTTAAGACATCATTCCCATAAACATATATGGCTATGGAGCCTTAATCTTCATGGAGTACCTATTAACATCCTAGGAGTAACTGCCAAAAGACCACCCTTTTAGAAAAAAATCTTCATATTACTAACTTTTTTTTTTTTTTTTTTTGCCCATGCCTATGGCATGAGGAAGGTCCTGGGCCAGGGATTGAACTTGTGCCACAGCAGTGACAACTGCAGATGCTTTAACCACTAGGCCACCAGGGAGCTCCTATTACTAAAATTTTAACACATATAATTTTGCTTGTAGGCAAATTGAGATGGGCAAAATGAAACTTCAGGCTTTTGAATTTAATTATATATGTTTCATTTATACCCCCAATGTGATGGAGGGGCAGAATGAAATCCCTTCATAATATATATTACTGAACATTTTTTTCCGTTTGCATATAGGTATGAATATGTGTGTGTGTGTGTTTGTATGAGTATGTGTTTACATGTGTATGTGTGTTTGTATTCGTGTACACTGATTTAGGAATGTCTTTATGTAACTACTATATCTAATCGTAAATGATGGGCAAAATGAAATTCCTTGTTTAATATAACTTGTATTAAAATTACTGCTATACTATGTTCATTTTTATCCCATAAGAAATATAGACTTACTAAGTCTTGGAATGCCTATTTATTTATTTATTTATTTTCCTCTGTCTTTTTTAGGGCTGCACCTGCGGAGATTCCCAGGCTAGGGGTAGAATCAGAGTTGTGGCCACTGGCCTACACTACAGCCACAGCAACACTAGATCTGAGCCGTGTCTGTGACCTACACCACAGCTCACAGCAACACCAGATCCTTGACCAACTGATCAAGGCCAGGGATCAAACCCACATTCTCATGGATAATAGTCAGGTTCATTACCACTAAGCCACGACGGGAACTCCAAGAAAGCCTACTAATTTAAACATCAGATCTGAGGAAAAATTTAAAATAAAGTTTTAAAAATTCTATTCTTAAATTCCATTCTATCTTCCCATACTATTTCCTGATCCTCAGAGTTCACCTCCATTAGTTGGCATTTTCTCAAATAACTGGTTTATTTACCAAAAACCAAAGAACTAAAAATCATGTTGCACACAAAGCAACATTTAGGCTCTTTCAACACTTGAAGCAAAGCAACAAGAGATGTGCCTTCCTCTAAGTCGAACTTGGGGTCACTGCTTATTTGTTTTCCTTTACATGGGCATTCCAGTCTTCTTTAACGTCCAATTTGCTTTCAGTCAGTAGGTATTTAAACTACAGGAGGAGTTCAGCCAAAATAAGCCATCCTTCTGCCAGGTTCAAAGTTTCCTTTCCTCCTACTCTCTATGGGTTTCCTCTTATAACTTTACCTTTCACTTAGTTCCACGGAATGTGCCCGGGCCCTCTGAGGGATATTTAACTTTAGGGAGTTATTACTCATTTTAAACAAAGTGGCAGAATCACTGTACCTAGAGAAGGCAATTGTTGGCAGAAAAGCCAAAAATAAAAAAAAACAGTGAACACAAGAGACATAAGCCTTCTTCTTACTTTCTTCTTGCTTTTCGTGGCTTCTGAATGACTCTAAAAACTTGGGTTGCTAGGGAAGGGACAATTGCTTGCCCAATTCCCTTTTTAATATAAAAATAAGTGTGTGTGTGCTTTTAAATGTGTGTGTGTATTATATGAATGCATATAATACAGAGAAAGTATTAGAATCTGAAAAAAATCACTTGATACATGGTAGTTACTGCCTAAAGTATATAAGTGTATCTAACTTTCAAGCAATAACTGCTCTACCTTCTTGGCCTTTCATTCCACACTCTAAGCAGTAAGTCTAGATTTATTCACACTCAGTCCTGTCTCCAAAACTCAGGTCCAGCACTTTCTCTTTTCTGAACACAAACTTCAATAAGAAGGACTGTTACACATATAATCCATTAAAGAGTACTAAAGACACGTTAACTCACTTAGATTTAAGGGTCTGACTGAAGGCCCCTTGGTTTTCCTTTCAGATTTCTCCTCTCTAGCACCCTTCTGTTTACCAGACGCTAAATTCACCCACGATAATCATGAACTACAGCATTTAGGAGCGAGAAACCTTCCCTACAGACACATCCAAAAACGATTTTTTCTCATATCAAGAGCCCTTTAAAATTCTTTTTTAAAATAACACTTTGAAAAAAATAACATCTGTTTAAATCCTTTTATCATGATTTAAACACATTTTCAGTTATCACATTTTTTTGTTTTTTTCTTTTTTTTTTTAAAGTTCTTTTTATACCTGTTACCATGGACACAATGTTGCTTGCCTCAGAGTCTAATTAAAATGGTTACTTACTCAGCCAGGGAATTAGAGAATAACCACGTGTTGGAGGAGTGGTTTTTAAATCTGAGGAAACTATTGTTTAGATTCCCTTGATAGAAATGCCGCTCCATTATGAAAAACCTCTTCCCATTTTACAAAGAGTGTTTTGACCAATTCCTAAAAAGACCCATCATACATTGTTAGAAGCTACAGGCCAGATTTTAATCTTTTCCATCTCTAGCCTTAGGGTAGGCTTCCCAGGGTTATAAAGCAAGGTACCTATGTTTGTAAATGTGAATGGGAGGGAGAAGCCCTCCTCTTACTAAATTACTGAATATATAATATTTAGTCCCATATCGAATTTAGAAAAATTATTACTAAAGAAATTTCCCAGGTTCTGATCCATCTTCCAATAAAACCACGCTTCATCTCTTTTTATGTAGTTGATCACCTCATTTTGGACTATAAAAATATATTATTATTGCTTTTGTGAAAAGAAGAATCAAATATTTATAAGTGATCAAAATCTTTGTTTAAATTTAATCATGATAATGGTTTGCTTAATATATCCTCAAGCAAGCAGGCATTTAAAACTGGATAAGCTGTACAGCACAGGGAACTGTGTCCAGTCTCCTGGGATAGAACATGATGGGGATGATATGAGAAAGAGAATGTATATATATGTACGACTGGGTCAATTTGCTGTATAGCAGAAACAGGTACAATATTGTAAATCACCTATGCTTTAATTAAAAATACAACCACCCCAAAAAAAGAACAAAGACAAAAAAATTAAAACTGGATTAATCAGAAAGCATTTTTTTCTTGGTCTTCGATAATAGTACTTCCAAGAGCACATCCTTGACGACGTGGACTACCAGGGTACTTCGAATAGATGGTACAAATACAGAAAGTTACAATGATTTTCCAGCAAGGATATAAATTTAGTATTTCAAATTTACAGGCGGAGTTCCCATTGTAGCTCAGTGGTTAACAAATCCGACTAGGAACTATGCGGTTGCGGGTTCGATCCCTGGCCTTGCTCAGTGGGTTAAGGATCCGGCGTTGCCCTGAGTTGTGGTGCAGGTTGCAGACGCGGCTCCGATCCTGCACTGCTGTGGCTGTGGCGTAGGCCGTCGACTATAGCTCCAATCAGGCACCTAGCATGGGAACCTCCATATGCCACGAAAATGCGGCCCTAGAAAAGGCAAAAAGATAAAAAAATAAATAATAAATAAATAAAATAAAATTTACAAGGTTGTAGAGACATTACTATTTTTATTTATTTTCCCAAACCCCTCACTTTCGTAACTTTGATCACGTGCCATCCTGTCCCTATCCTGTCCAGCATTTTACTAGATAGAATCAAAAGGTGTTCAGAATATTATTTGAATTCCCATCTCTTGAAATGTATCATGAGGTTGATACTGATACTATGATACTATGTCTTGATACTGTGTTATTATTAAAGTATACAGAAATATGAGATTCTATTGAACAAGTAATGCAGTAACAAGTAGAGGCAAAGAAGTGCAGAGTTCATGGGAACAGATGGTATGACAGGAAGTCTGAGTTCAAGGGCAATTTCTGTGCTAATTAACTACAGGGCAGTTTGCTGAGCCATCAGTTACCCTCTCTAAAACAAAAGAGGTGGGTCTATTGTCTATAAGTTTCCTTCCACCTACAATGTTCCATTCCACTCACTGTGAAAAGGGCACTGGGAGAAAAACAAATTTATAGTGGAGGGTCATGGTTTGGTTTTTGAAATGGTAAAACTGAGTTCCCCCTGAAACTCAATTGGGAAATTCAAGCAGGCAATTAGATACAAGGGTCTATAACCCAGAAGAGATTTCTAGATATACACATATGAAACGTACTGACTTACGGGGATAATGACTAAAATATGTTGTGCTGAATGATATTTCCCAGGAAGAAAGAATATAGTGAAAAGACGGCTGGGTACTGAGCTTTAAAAGACCCTGAAAAGAACAAAAGAAGCCTGCAAAGAAAACCAAGGAAGTGTGTTACCACGTAACCAGAAGACTGAGTCAGTTTTGGTATAGTTTACAAATTTTATTCATATATATTATATATATAGGTAAAATATATAGCACTTTACTATAATATTACATTATTGTATGTGCTGGAGATTTAAAGAGTGAAACACATAGTGTTAGTGACAAAATAGCTTTAATAAAAAAACTAAGCAGTTCGCTTAAGAGAATCAATTTTGAAAACAAGAAAGTTGACATTGACCTAATCAGATAAAAATAATCATTACATGTATTATTCTCAGATATGTTTTTATTTGTTTTGCTGTTCTCGTTTTATTGAAGTATAGTTGATTTACAATGTTGTGTTGGTTTCTGGTGTACAGCAGAGTGATTTATTTATGCACATATGTGTGTGTGTGTGTGTGTGTGTGTGTGTGTGTGTGTGTATACATATATATATATATATATATATCTTTCAAAATATGTTTCCACTAAGGTTTATTACAGGATATTGAATATATTTCCCTGTGCTATATAGTAGGATCTTGTTGTTTATCTATTTTGTTTAAAGCAGTTTATATTAGATAAGTTTAATTTCATAGAATTTCTTTCTTTTTTATAAGAATGAATTATTTTACCACAATAGGGAAGAAGACTGTAGTTTATGAAAACATTATACTACTTTGACCTTTTTGATACTTATACTACTTTGACCTTTTGACTTCCTTGGTCTTCTATATTTTGATTGGCTGGATTGGACTATCTCATCAGGTCCATCCAAGTAAGGGAAAGACTGTAAACACTATAAACTTAACTAGTCAGCCAATCAAATTATAGAGTGTTGTAAAGGTCAAAGCAATACAATATGCTACTATAATTTACATAACATATGTGAAGCATTACAAGTCCAATATTTCATCCTTCAGACAATGATTTAACAGGAATTTAAAAAGGCATAACATGAATGCATTCTGCTGACAACAAACCAGAAAAACTTTCTTGAGATCCAAAATTTCCACTGAAGTTCGAGAAAAGAAGGAAGGAAGGGAGGGAGGAAGAGAGAGAGAGAGAGAGAGGGAGAGAGAGGAAGGAAGGAAGGAAGGAAGAAAGGAAGGAAGGAAGGAAAAAAGGAAGGAAAAAAGGAAGGAAGAAAGAAAAGAGAGAAATCACTGAAGTGAGTTCAAGACAAGACATAGGATGAGGGAAGTTCTTGAGAAGTTTCAAGAAAGTGGCATTAGGTAATAAATAAATCAGTGTGAAAGTAAAGAAACCTAGATTCTATGCCCTGCTTTGCTACACTAGTTACAAGACTTTGAAAGGTCATTGGATTTCTTGGCATTCATTTTCTCATTCTTTGAAGGAAAAGATATATTCATAATTATTGCCTTTAATAATCTTAGTTGATGGGATTTTTTAAAAGTATATAGCAGTGAATATAAATTTATCCTAACTTCCAAAATACAATCTTGTGGAGCATAAGACAAATGAAACAGCAATTACTTAGATTAGTTTAGGTGGTGATAAAAGGAACATCTTAGCACAGACCTGTCTGCAGTCTATCATTGTTCTTTGCCCCTGCCCATGTGGAAAGATCTGTGCATACACACACACACACACACACACACACACATACACACACGATGTGGAGTATCAATATAACTTCCATAAATCTTTAAATCTTTTGATGTAGGAACTTAAAATCTAGGGCAGAGAAACAATCCATAATTCAGCAATAAGGCAACAGGAGGCTCTATATATTGATGGTAAAAATGACATGATTCACATTAAAAACCTCTAAAATCAGTCCATAAAATCTGCCATGCATTATAGGAAAACAGTAGCTGCTTCTGTTCCATTCCTCATTCATTAACATTTTCTGTCATTTCATTAACTAAACGTGATCTGTTGAGATTTTTTCCCTTATTAATGTTACTACTGAAGTTCAAATAAATACATTAAAACGTTGAGAAGGTAAGGAATGACAGTGGACCAAGTATGATTAAAAAAAAAAAAAACTTGCACTTTCCAGGTTAATCATGGAAACATTAAGGACTAAAAAATAAAAGTAGTAACATAGTTATGAGAATGCTAAGAGAATTTTCAGAGCAATATGTTTTCTTTGAAAAATAACCCTGTGAAATCATAATTTCATAAGCCAAATCAAGAGCAAAAGTATTGAGGAATAAATGAGAGGGCCCAATTAGTGATCTCCGATGGATCAAAATTATGGAAAAAGGACATATAAAATTAAACATATATTTCCAATTGCTGAAAATGACTATCTCATGGATAATAAATACTTTACACATGTTTAATATACAGAATAGTTTGCTTATATCAGAATTTTTTTGGTCTTTCCATCTTGTACTGATCACTTTAAGTATGTATTAAAAATGAATATGCAATCACAATTCTTTAAAGTTTGTGTTTATTGCTCATTCTACATAAAATCTGCACTTAGAGAATAATTTTAGTATCACTATCTTCACAAATCCAATAATTTCTTTCAAAACTTATAGTAAGTATCCAGAAATTCTCAAATATAAAAACTGAAAGCAATGAAAAAATAGTTTACCTATAGTGAGATATAGAGGTATATATGGAAGTACATTTAAAAAGTGATAGAAAAGGGGAATCAATTGAAAAGTAGTTCCCCTGGATCCACCTCCTTAACTCACCCAGTAAATAATCAGAGTAATTACTATAAAGATGACTAATACATTAAATACTTTACAAAACACAAAGGTTCCTTGAAATTATTCAATACAGTAATTATATTATAGATCACATTAAAGTGGGAAAAGGCTATGTGACTTGCTTGAAGTCAGACATCTAAATAGTTGCAGAGCTCAAATATTCCAAGAACTCCACATCTCACTCAGGGCAAAACTAAGGGCCTTAAAATGGCCTCCAAATCAATGTTAGTTAAGGTCCCAGAAGAAACTTATGGAAACCACACAGGTGGTTTAACTGAAGATTGTACAAAAATGCAGACATTCACAGTGACATAAATAGGATTAAGGAATCTGGTAATGGAAGTAAACATCCAGACAATAACAATACTGAGAAGCCACTACCAACTTAGATTTGAGGAGAAAATGGGATGAAACATTGTTGCTAGAGTACAGAGACAGTTTGAAGCCATGTGCCAAGGACCATGTGACAAAAAAGTTTATGGAGAATTCAGTCAAGGCAAGGCAAGTAATCATATCTCTCCTTCAATCTCCTGGTAGTGCCTCCCTCTGGTAAATTTAAGTCAAAGTTACAGGGCCTGGAAGATGCAGCCCATAGAAGTCAACCTCCTGTGGCTGAAAGCATTGCTAAGAAGGCTGAAAACAGCCCCTGGGTAGATAAATGACATGGCCCATCAGCTCAGTAATTCTGATGCCAAATGCTATATTTTATAATTCTATAAGCTGGTTTACCTATATAGAAAGACTGCAACACAATTTCAATCCAATTGATTAAGTATCCAATAATAGGTATGTATTGGTTATCACTGCATGAGACAGACTGAGAGGTGGGCATGGTGATATCTTTATAAAATCATGATCTTCCATCCCATTTGGATATTCAGGGCTATCTGAAACTCTAGTCAACATGTTTTCCTATCCTCCTCAGTGACTACTTTCATTCTTCCTCATCCTCATCTGATCTCTGACCAAACTACTCTCCATCTCTCCAGCAAATGATTTTACCACCATTTTCACAGAGAAAACAGAAGTTATCAGAAGGGATGGGCTATTTCTAAAATTTCTATCACCATAACTTTATTTTGTTGTTGTTGTTGTTTTAGGGCACCCGTAGCATATGGAAGTTCCCAGGCTAGGGGATGAATTGGAGCTACAGCTGCCAGCCTACACCACAGCCAGAGCAAAGCGGGATCCGAGACAAGTCTGCGACCTACATTACAGCTCAAGGCAACACTGGATCCTTAACCCACAGAGAGAAGCCAAGGATCCAACCTGAATCCTCATGGATACTAGTCAGATTTGTTTCCTCTGTGCCACAAAGGGAACTCCCCACCATAACTTTAAAACTTACCCGATTTTTTTCTTTGCTTCTTTCCCTCCCCCACCAAGTCTAGTCCAATTACTTGTGCTCTAAATTCTAGCTCTACTGCTTTATTGCCTTCTTTTTCCTTCTCCCCTCTCCATCCCTACCTTGAATATTACCATGTCAACTTGCTTCCTTTCATGAGGATGCAAATACCTTTAATCTCAACTGTCATTAAAAAAATCCAAACTATTAACAATTGTTAATTAATAATTGTTAATTTAGAGGGAAAAAAGGATACCTATTACAAAAACAACTCCCCAAATCTCATCATATGAGTGCTTAACTCTATAAAAGTTTATTTCTAATCAGGACAAAACTCAGTCCAGTAAAGCTCCACATAAAGATCTTTCAATCTTATGGTTATTCCACCGTGTAAGGACAGGAAGAACACCACTGGATCCTCTGTAACTGGATAGCAAGAAAGAGAAAGATTTGGAAGGATCTCATGAGCTATGAACATCATTTTCATACACATCCCACTAGCTGAATTTTAGTCACATGGAACCACCTAACCTCAAAGGAGGTTGTGAGCCCAGAGGAAAACATAGATTTGTTCTAGTTTTGTATGGCTCCCACAGAAAAAAAAAAAAAAAAAAAAAAAAAAAAAAAACCAGCATATAATTAGTTGCTTAAAGTAGCATAAATTTACTATTTTTACTATGCTAGAGATCAGATCCAGCTCTGGGTCTCATTAATCTAAAATCAAGATGTCAGCAGGGCTGCATTCATTTCTGGAGGCTCTGGGTAAGAATCCAAGTAACTTGGTTTTTCTAGCTCCTAGAGGTTATGTATCCCTTGGCTTGTGGCCCCACTTCTCCATCTTCAAAGTGAGAAACTCTGCACCTCTCTGATCCTCCTCTCACTGATCATAGCCCGGAAAGGTTACTGGTTTTTAAGGACTCATGGAATTAGATTGGGCCCAGCTGGATAATCCAGGATGACCTCCAGTTTCAAGATTTATTATCTTATTAGGTTTGCTAAATTGCTTTTGTCATGGAAGGCAACATATTTACAAGTGTTGGGAACTAAGATGTGGGCCTCCTTAGAGAGCTATTATACTGCTACCACAGGTTTAGCAGACACATATCACAATTGCTTTAAATTTCTTTTCAATATTCCCTTTCTCATTCCCCTTAGAGCCAAACTTCTGAAATATTTGCTGATTCACAATCTTTAATTCATTCTCTCCTATTCATTTCTAAAACCAAAGCAATTCACCCTATCACCTCCCCACTCCACTGCAATAACTTCTTTAAACATTATCAAGATCTTCTTGTTGATAAATCAAAGATGCATCCTTCAGTTCTTATACAATAGCACTGGATATTATTACTTCACCTTTCAGCCCCATCTCAGCCTCCGTTAACGTTGTTGCTTTGTCCAGCTTTTAAATATTTAAATATTTTCACTTTCCTCTTTTTGGTTCCTATATATGGTATATCACATTTCCCAAACTTGGTATACAAAAAATACAAATGTTAATTTTCTATTTGAGGACCCCTATTTAACTTAGCTGGTTGTTCAATACCACCCTGGTGAGGTTTTCCTACACTCCCAGTTGCCTACTTAATGCAGAATTGCCTAGGGACTAATATTCATTGAATACGTCTGTAGTATAATCTTTCTATACAAATAATCTCATTTAATATTCCTAACAATCCTATAAGGTAGGTTTTCTTATTATTCTCATTTGTAGTACAAGAAATTGAGATCCAGTGAGATTAACTAACTTGATTAAGGTCAAACTGATTCCATAAAGAGGAAAAAAATAATGTTCTCAAAGAGAGGGGAGATAATTTGCTGTTTGTCCAACCATATTATAAAGCATGTTTTGGGGGGTTCATTTTAAAAGGGGGAGAGAAAAACAATCAAAATAAGATTTTAGGTAAAATTCTAACAATCTCCAACTCTTGTCCTTCAACTGATATTCTGTCTCTAGGAATGCAGTAGATGTGGAGGTAAATGTAGTTGCTATTTATGGGCCCTGTCTTCAGTTTAATTAGTAATTCACAAAATGCAAACTGAATGCACATCCTATAAAGAACACTGTGACTTTAACCTGCCCTCAAATACGGTTTTAGTGTTAAACCAGGCTGAGTTCCAAACAAACAAAGTTTTTTGGTTTTTTTTTTTCCCACTTTTCATGGAGTATGGCAATAGAAATAGAGAGAATAAGGTCCTGGAACCCTTGGGTAATCATGTGGAGAGGAAACACCTGCCTGCTGAGGGCAGTAGCCCATCCATCAGGTGTCTGCCTACCTTCTAGGCTCTGTCCGAACCACTTACTCTCATTTGTGTGCACTTTCTCTCTCTCCCTCTCCCTCTCCCTCTCTCTCTCTCTCTATATGTGTGTGTGTATATATATATATATACACACACACATATATGCTCTCATTTATTTTTCTTCATTTCTTCTCTCCTCTCCTCATACTTTTTCTCCTTTCCCTTTCTTCCTCTCATTTCCTTTTTCTCTCTTTATGATAAATGTTTCAATTGTAGTTAGCATTCAGAATGAATCTTACTGGCTCAGATCTGGTTAAAGCATCCTGTGAAGTTCATATGGCAGTAGTAAAACTTAAAAAGACTGCAGGATAATGAGAGGACCAAGTGACCCTGAAAGCTGTACTGTGGGGCTGATTAGCCAACTTTATAACCTAACTTAAAGTTAACATTTTAAAAATGTGTGGTTCTCACCTGGAAAACATATCAAATTTCTAGTAAGGAGTTTTAATATTACTTAGTTATATGTTGGAGGATTTAATACTTCTCATGTATTCTGCCTATATAGCATGAAAACTCAAACAAAATAAAAAGAATAAAAAATCTGCACTGAACCATTGAAATGCATGTTTATGGCTATGATCTTTCAACAGAAGCATTTGAAGAAGCTCTTTTCAAACTGCACATGTTTATTGACCCTGACCATTATAATTAACATCCACCACAGCAGTAGTCTCCCATTTTTATCATATTTGTAACTGTATCATTTTTCACTCAGAAAGAACCTTTTTTTCCTTCTTTTTAGGGCCACACCTGCAGCATACAGAAGTTCTTGGTCTCAGGGTTGAATCAGAGCGGCAGCTGCCAGCCTACACCACAGTCAGAGTAAGAAAGCATCTTCTTATGTTTAATAACGTGTTCAATGTCTATCTCCTCCATATTCAAAGCAAGACTTATGAAAGCAGAGAAACTGTCATGTTTCCCCCTATATCCCTGGTACCTAGCACAGTACTTGGCCTATGGTAGAGACAACAAATTAAAACAATCCTCTAAACTCAATATGAGAGCTTCTGTCAGAAAACTGAATTGGACGGATCTTTGATACCACCTAATTGAGGTCTTCATGAATGAACAGTGAATGGAAATGAGTGAATGAGAATGACTTATTGAGAGTTCATCAGGAAAACATTTTTCATTCAATGGAAATCAAAACCTAAGATGATGATTATATATTTCCTGATAAACAAAATTTCAGATTTAAGAAACTTTACAAATATTTCTTTCCTATTCCTGAAAGCCACCAGACATTCCATAGAGATAAAAGACCAAAACAAATTCTTAATTTATTTTCTGCAAAAAGTTGCCATTTTATTTTTTCATTCTTATATTTGCAAAAATAGTTCTTATGCAAGGTACCATACTAGACTGAGAGATGACACATAACCTCACCCTTCAAAAGATGTGATCTTTTAGAAACAGCAACCTATGCTTACCCCCTTTATACACATGAATGGTTGACTTCTCTGCTTCTAGAGGCCCAAAGAATTAATATGGTCCTAAAGACCTTTCTAAGGCCCTTACCTACCTCTTTTACCTCATTTCAATTTTGTCAGTTTCTTAAACTCCAAATGCTCTAATCATAGAGCACATGCTTGTCCCTCAGAAAGAATACTCTTTTTTTCTAATCTCTGCTAGATAATTCTTGCTATTTCTTCAGATCCTAAATACTCATAAATTTCTAAGGACAACTTTACTTATTTTCCCCAGCAGAGCAAATATGTTATGAAATGTTCTCACTTTTCCACACAAATTCTTATTTTAAACACAACAGCTCTTTTACATATATTCCTGTGATAATTTGATTAATGTCTATCTTCACCACTAGTCTAAAAGTTTCATGTGGACATAAAGAATACTGGAAAATATGTGTTAAAAGAATAAATGCAAAACCACCAAGCTATATCCCCTAACTGTAGCTCTTCTGAATGCTACTGGGTTTTAAATTCTAGATGTAGTCCCTTTAATAGCAACAATTCAAAAGCAAACAAACAAAAACTGAAAATAAATACATCTTTTTGATAAACACTATAAATTATGTCAAAATGCAGACAGTGAATCATTTTATTAATTTAGTCATGAATATTTGGTGCTATACAAATATGGCAATGATGTATCCCATATGTCCATTATTCAGTTTGTCCTCCTTAAAAATTTCTTATTAATTTGGCCCATTCTTTCCTCCAGCCCTATGCTATCACTTAAAGATTGGAAATAGTAGAAGTCAATAATGAGGCATAATTCAGTTCTAATACTCATTTGAAGTCTTGAATTCAATCATTTATTCATCTACAACACATTCAAAAATCAAATCAAATATTTAGCACCTAGAATACAAGATACCATATGGGTAATAAGAATATCTTGATATACCAAATGCATAAAAAGTTCCTTTGCTCCAGCTGTCCTTGATTTAATTTAGAAGTTAAGATAATTGCATAAATAGCTACAACAAAGGGCAATATGATAAGTCATCCTAGCTGCTTAAAGTATAAGAGAATTTCAGAAGAAGAGATCATTGTTTTCAGGAACTGGAGGTAAAGGAAAGATGTCAAGAAGGTAACATTTTGCACTAAGGAACTGGAGGGATTTTGTTTGATTAAAAGAAGAAATTCAGGCTGTAAGAATGACATTAATGAAAGTGAGGAGGCCAGAGGCCTCAGTGGGGAACACAACAAATCCAATTTAATGGATGTGAAGAGCAATAGAAGGTAAAGCAGGAGGAACAATGGATTCAGTTGTCAAAATAAAGTTTTGAGTAAAGGTGACCAGACGTTTCATCTTGCCCATGAGATGCCTTTTGTACCAGCATCCTATCTAGTTTGGTATTTGAAAGTAGTATTCCCTAATAGCTATAAATAGAACCACTTTATAAGTCTACCAAATATTAAAGCCAATTTATTCACCTATAAATTAACACTCTAACATATAATTTTATAGCTTTTGTACCATTTTGGTCAGAAATGTACTTCAGGTTGAAAGATAAATTATATAAAAACTCCAATAGCAAAGGTATCACTATCATTGCTTATTAGAAGACAATGAGAAAATACCCTCTCTGAGCCCCAGGTTCCTCATGAATGATATTATTCTACAACATTGGAAATTAAATATAAAATGTATAGAGCCTAGCTGTATCCAACATATGGTAGTCTTTATTTTCATAATTGAAATAAAAATTTCTGTTACCAAGTATTTCTTTTGAATTCAGAAATGTAATAATTTAATATATGCTCTATATTTCTAAATTACTTATAGTTGTATTTAAAAAATGGAATTTCTTGGGAGTTCCCGTCATGGCGCAGTGTAAACGAATCTGACTAGGAACCATGAGGTTGCGAGTTCGATCCCTGGCCTCTCTCAGTGGGTTAAGGATCCTGTATTGCCATGAGCTGTGGTGTAGGTCGCAGACGTGGCTTGAATCTGACATTGCTGTGGCTCTGGTGTAGGCTGCTGGCTACAGCTCTGATTGGACCCCTAGCCTGGGAACCTCAATATGCTGCGGGTGCAGCCATAAAAGGACAAAAAAAAAGACAAAAAATGGAATTTCATGATCAAATAAATTTGGATAAAAACATATTCTACCAACCCCTTTGCTGTAGGCTGAACATGGTGTTCCTCCCAAATTCCCATGTTCAAGCTCTAACCCCGAAAGGCAATGGTATTTGGAGGTGAAGCCTTTGATGAGTAATTAGGTTTAAATAGAGTCATGAGGATGGCTTCTTATGAGGGATTTAGTGCTCTTACAGGCAGAGAGGAGAGATATGTAAAGAGGAAAGGCTATGTGAGAAGCGAGAAAGCAGCTATCTACAAGCCAGGAATTTGTTGTCATCTTGATCTTGGACTCCCAAGCCATCAGAACTCTGCGAAATAAATGTCTGTTCTTTAGTCCATCCAATAAAATCTACGGTATTTTGTTAAAGCAGCCAGATCTTACTAAGACACTTGGATAAAAACTTGGATAAACCTATTAGAAGAAATACTGCCCTCTTAGAGCCTCTGACATATTTTGTAGAAAATGCATTTATTTAATCTTTTGTAACACTAATTACCAAATCTTTTAGAGCATAACACTTTTTTTTCAAGTAAAATAAGAAAATGTCATGTAGAAAGAATATGTATCCCAAGTTACTGTAAGGCATCTCAATGTTGATTTCCATTAGTGTAAATAACCATTTAATTTAGAGACATTAAGTAAGTATTTCTGAATACAAAAGATTAGTGTTTTATTTGTTTATATTTGTTTTGGTGGTGTGGGGTAGATGGGATAATTCACTTCTAGACAAGAATAAAGAAGGTGACGGTCATTCAAAGTATACATTTATCATACCTGTTGCTGTCAAGGATTGAATATTTAAAAATCATTTAGAACTGATAGCTCTGTTCGATTCTCTCAGCTATTTAAAGAGAGGAAATTTCCAGCTGCCCATTTCAGCCTATTCTGGAAAATTCAGGGCAGCCCTCAATTAATATATTTTTGCTAAAGGTCCAACTCAACTCTATTGCTTTTCTGTGAGTGTATGCCTTTGTGTTTGGTCTGTCACAGACACCCAGAACAACTGCTGAGCATCCTTCTCATAAATGTTTCATATACTTGACGACAGTATTTATCCCTTAGTTTCCGCGTGTTTGGATTTTATTCAATATCTTTTCAGTTGATATGGAGGAAGGGAGATGGCACTTATGTTTCATACTCCACATTGCTGCCAGCTCTATCTAAAACACAAATTGATAATGTCAGTTCCTGCTTAAAATCCCCACCGCCTCCAAAGTTAAACACAAACTCCATAACATAGGCCACAGGACCCTTCATCTTCTTGCTTGTGCCTGATAATGCTTAATGCTAATCTTCTTCTACTCTGATCCCACCAGAATAATTTGTATAATATGCCATGCTATCTACAGTGCTATCTTTTTGTATTAGGATGTTTTCTCTGCCTGCAGTGTCCTTGCCTACCTTCGTCAGGTTAATGACTACTCATCCTGCACAACTTGGCTTAAATTACAGTTAAATTAGTTTATTTTGTTTTGATTTTTTTAATGCCCACCAGGCAGAGTTAATCACTTCTCCTGTGCTGTCCCATGTTTGTGATGATGTCTTTAATATTATAACCTTGAAGTATAATTGTGTATTCACCTGCATTTTTCCTCTACTGCACTGTGACAGCATTGAGGATAAGGTATGCTAAGCCATAAATTCAATAAATGGCAGCTAGCACAGGTTAAGTGTTTATTTTTCACATGAAGCCAGAATTCCAGGGATAGGTAGTTCACAGTAAGTAGTGAAACTCAATGTCACCAACTAGAAATGTACTTACTAATCCCCCAGCTTGCAGGCCTCCATCCTCATCCTGATCACCTGGTGGTCACAAGATGTTTTCTTCACCTCTAGATGTCACATCCACAGACATGACAAGAAGAGAGGAAGAGAAGAAAAGCAAGGAGCTGGGGCTGGCAGCAAATATCCCTAGAACACCTAGGAGACTTCTACTTACATCTCATCGTCAAGAATGCATCACACATTTACTCCCTTTTTACAAGAGGATTCTCTAAAGGATACATCTGATTTCTACCAAGAGTTCACAGTACTGAAGTAGTAGTTTCTGGTTTTTCTTTTTCCTTTTTACAGAACTTGAGTAAGGTAAAAGGCATTTTACTCTTTTCAGAATTTTCTTAACCTTTGAAGACTGAAGACTATCAAATACATTAAGCTTAAGCTTTTCATTGAAGGGGTCCATTTTTAATCAGTTAATAAAACACACCGACATTGTCATATGCCCTCCCAAAAAAAGCACTCAAGCACTTTAAGTAGTGATATTAACTTCTGGGATTCTAAGCCATCTTATATATTTTTCTTTTTTTTGTTTAATATCACTTTTTATTAAAATGAAAAGGGATAGTATAGATATATTTTAAAAGACATTCATTTAGTTAAAGCCGATATGTTGTTAGGCCAAAGAAAACAGGTGAAGTTCATTTTACTCCTCTCCCCATCTCCATTTTCTTTGAGCAATTCTCCAAAATCTCATTTATTAAAAAAATATTTTTCAAAAAATGTTTATTGAGCATCTATTATGTGACATATATTGTTCGAAGTGCTTGACTGCATTAGGATATTTATGAATGAAGTATATAAGGTAAACCTGTATTTTAGATAACTTTCATGGAAACAAACTTTTGTCTATGTCACTGTGACCTTCCATATTATATAAGACGATGATTCTGTCTTCTTCTTATTTGAACTGTAAGAAATATGCTGCCATGTGTTTGATCACTACCTTTATGTAAAAACCCCTGCATGTAAATTCCAGGACACTACTTCCCTTTAAAGTCACCCTGCCTTGCTGTTTACATCTTCTTAGTTTCCTTTGCTAACTCTTTTTCATCTCCCCCCAAACCCCCAAAATATTTGAGGCCTGAAAGACTCAAGACTAAGAGGTTTGATTTTTTTTTTTTTTTTTGCTTTTGCTCCATTTACTTTTTTTTTTTTAAGTGACTCCATCATCTTTCAGGTGATTAAATTCCTTCTAATTTTATGGTTTTAACTATTCTCTACACGATAACAATTCAACAAGTTATATTTACTCTCAACTCCAGTCTTATATATCCAACTTGCTCCCGAAAAGGTCTCTTTGGGTGTTGATGAGACATCTCAAATCTAACATATGTAAAACCAGATTCCTATCCCTGTTCACCTACCCCAAACCTGCTTTTTCCATAGCGGTTCTCATCTCAGTAAATGGCAACTCAGTTTTTTTCCAGTTGCTCAAACCTAAATGCATATACTCTTTCTTAATACTTTTTTTCTCCTAATAATAACTCCATTCACTAGCAAATCCTATTGGCTTTAACTTTAAATACTCAGAGTTCAACCACTGTTTGTTATCTTGGTCTAAGCCATCACTATCATTTGCTAGCATATTTGCAAAGGTTCTCCAATTGGTCTCTTGCCTGCAAACTTTGCCTATAATAGCTTTGTCTCAACATGATAGTCACAGTAACCCTGGTGAGAATGAATGAAATGACATTAACTCATTGTTTTAATCACTTCAATAACTTATTCATAGAACAAGCCAAAGCCATTATAATGTCCTACATTATTTAACCATGTTATACTCTGACTTCACCTGCTATGATGACTTGCATCCTATTCCAGGGATATAGGCCTTTCCTTAGAATTCCAGGAATCTTTACCCCACGACCCTTTTACTTGCTGGCCCTTCTTCTGGAATATATAAATATCTACCTGGCTCTCTTCTTCCCTGTTTTTTTATACTTCTTTCTCCAAATGTCGCCTTCTCAGTGGGGCCCTCACTGATAAATCCTATAAAATAATCATTGGCCACCCATCCTGAACCTGGCACTCCCTGTTCTTATTCTGGTTTATTTTTCTTCATTGCATTTATCAAAACCGAATCAACCAATCAAGCATATACTTGTGGTGGCTGCTTTTTTACAATGTCAACCTATCTAAATGTAAATTTCACAATGACAGTGACTATGTCTGTTTCTCTCATTGCTATATCCCCAACCACTAGAACAGTGCTTACCATATAGTACAAACTCAGTAAATACTCTTTGTTTAGTAAGAATAGATGAATAAACCAAAATAAAATATATAGATAACTTTATAATATTTTCTTAACAAAAACAACAGAACATTCTTCTAAGTTATGAGGATTTGATTTTTGCCCATAAATAATTCAAATAAAAGGACATCAAAACGACTTTGAATTCAAATGCTTCATGAAGCTTACAGACTACCTTTCTCTTTTATTAGTTGACTGGGACACAGGTTCACAAAAACTCGCAAAAATAGAATCTGCATCTATTAATAATCAAAAGAGAACAAAGACCAAGTGCTGACTAAATATGTCTTTCCTCCTTATAGTATCTATCACAGCTTAAATACTACTTTAGTTTTGATGGTTTCATAGGTTATAATTTTCTTTTATCAGAACAAGAATGTTTTAAATGATCCTTTTAAATGGTGAGAAGGTATCTGCTGATTATTTAGAACTGCTTATAAAGACAAACATGTTAAACGGTTTTCTATTTAAAACTTCCATAAACGTAATCCACAAAAAGAGACAATAATTACTCTTAATAACAAATTAAACTATTACCTGTTTTGTTTCTATTCTTTTAGTTTAAAAAATGAAAAAATAGATAAAGTGGTATCTTTAAAACTGCAGAGTTGCATGTTTTGGTAAGAAGATTTCTTTGTTAACATGTGGGGAACAAAATTGCATTGAACGAAATGGAGTGAAAACCATTTATGTTTCTAGTTACTTAATTTAAAAGTAAGGTCCATGGACATGTACTGGGGGTTCCATCCTTCAAACAAAAAACTTAAGCTAAAGCAACAGTAGAGTTGTATATGAGGAACTATAAGATGACCCTTTTTGTTTGTTTAAATCCTTGAGTGTGCTCTTCCTCAACCCACAAAAAACTGAAAATATGATTCCAAACCTTTCTTCATTTTTGTAAATTGTTCTCTATAGATTTCTTTGCTTTTGTTTTACTTTTAAATCCTCTCCGTGTTTTGTTCCTTCTGTTTATTAGTCACCTTTGAACACAACTAGCAGAACAAATATGACAAGGAAAAAACAATTGTTAGTGCAATCCCACAACTTCCATTATGACTGGAGCCCAGTATACTGGTGCTGTAGGATTACAACTTGCTCTCTGAAACTTAATGAATTATTTTCTCTAATGCAACTATCATTTACACTGATAAGCAGATAGACAGACAGATGAAGAGATTCCAACAGTTAATTTACTCTGGATACAACTTTCAGAAATTTTAATAAGTGTTTTCTTTCACTTGCTCTTAACTCTAAAGTATCTTGAGCTCATACATCTATAGGTAAAAAAGAATGATCAACTTCTATGTAATGTGAAATGATGTAGGAGGGCTAACATCTTTCTGAAAGATTACTTTGCACAAAAGTGTGGAAGATCTTACCATAATCAGTATTCCTTGGTGGGGCCCCAGTGGGGTACATGGGGAAAGCTGAGAAAAGGAGCAGAGAGATTTACTGACACAACGAGAAATACATCTAAACCAATAAAGCCAAAGACTATGGCCAGCTTGCCTTTATGTGATTCCACAGCTGAATTATCAAAAGATTCACAGACTTGCCTAGGTAGAAATGACCTCCTCTTCCCAATATCAGAAATGAATAAAGCCAGAGTTCCCGTCATGGTGCAGCGGTTAACAAATCTGACTAGGAACCATGAGGTTGCGGGTTCGATCCCTGGCCTAGCTCAGTGGGTTAAGGATCCGGCGTTGCCATGAGCTGTGGTGTACGTTGCAGATGCAGCTCGGATCTGGCATTGCTGTGGCTGTGCCATATGCTGGTGGCTACAGCTCCAAATAGACCCCTAGCATGGGAACCTCCATATGCCGTAAGTGCGGCCCTAGAAAAAGACAAAAAAAAGGGGAACTGAATAAAGCCCCTCCATCTTTGAGATTCTTAATAGAATCAAGCAAGAGAAAGGTAGATATCTATTATACCAAGGAATCTGGAAAAGACGAGAAAGTGTTAATGCTAGGCATTTCTAGATACCTATAATTGAGACATGAGCAAAATAAATAAGTAAAAATTACTCATTTTGAACATGCTATTCATCATCAAACTTATCCACAGTGTCAGGAGGCCTTGTGGAGACTCTCATCTTCTAAAATGTATAAATCCCACTGTTCTCCTGTTCTACTGTCCTTACAGTATATTAAAGCCCTTTCTACTGTAAACTAAGTACACTTTGTACAGGTTTTTCTACAGCTGTGTCTTCCTCAAATACAAAATCTCTTCTCTTTAAAACAGAGTGTGAATGCAGTTAAAAAACCGTACTCACAAAGGCACCTCAAGTCCTGCGAAGTCTGACCTTTCCCCAGGTCATAACCAGGCTTGAGAAATAATTAAACTGTCAGCTTTCTGAGAGCAAGGACTACGTTTGCTACTTTGTAATCTGCCCATGATTTATACAATGTGCCATACACATTCTTGAAAATTGTGGTTGGGAGCTAATTGATTCCAGGATAGCCGCATAAAATAAACTTCTTCTAGGACATCAAGATTACCAGGGTCTGATTTAGAATATATTGAAACCTCTGCCACACTGGTGCAAATGGAATAAAGTAAAATGTTTTAGGCTTATTGTTTTTTGTTTTTTCCCCTCAGTAAGATTTGCATATGCAGAGCTGGCATCAAAGGCTGCAAGAAGTTGAATAAATGTTAGGTCTTTTTATTGCTCAAATCTCTTGAATTTGGATTTCTGGGCTGCCTACAAAATTGATCTTGAACTTGATATGATTTCAGGTAAGCAGACAGCCTTCCCAAATATTCTTTCTCCTCCAGCCTTCCCCTAGACTATTCCCTCACACCTAGAACTATTTGAAAAGGTAACACTTTCAGCTCTTAGAGGTGAAGCTTAAAATACAAATGCAATTGAGAGAGACTAATGACCCAAAACCATTTTGTTCTACACAAGATATATTAAGTATGTCCTAAAAATGCATGCCCATGGGGGAGAGGGGAAGTCAGCATGTGGATTCTTCATAATAGGCATGGCACAGTACGTATAGGATTTTACAATTTTCCTTGATTCAACTGTTCCTGCAGCCTTGAACCCCACTGAAGCATCATAATCTAGCTGAAATCAGTCTGAATAAACTGCCACAGGAGACAGAAAATATTACAGTCGACTCACTCCTTTAAACTCCAATTCTCTTTTCAGAATCGAGAATGATTTAAAATAATCCAATTTAATTAATCTCAACAAGTATCTGTAGAGGGCTTCTTGGTCTGACTGTTTGAGGGTACAGCAGACATTCCCAGTCTTTAAGGAATTTTAACTCTATGAATGGGAATACAAACAGCAAAAAAAGAACTTTGGATAACATAATGAGCATAATTTTATATATATTTAACTCAGTTTTATCTATTTAAAAATGTGGAAACAGAGGCTTACAAAGTTAAATGACTTCCCTTAAGAACCCGAGTAGTTAAAGACAAACCTAGGTCTAATACTTTATACGGAAAAAAAGCACATGGTGGTGAAAAGTGAATAATTTTATTTCCTGTCAGCTTTTAAAATACATTTACACTGACAGTATATTTTCCCTTTATGATAGTGTTTTGGCACAGTAGTTATTTGACCACTAAAAATAATTAATATTTTACAAAATTTTCCATATTCTGTGAGCTCTAGAAATATCTGTGCTGAATCAATGAATAAATAAAATTTATGAACTTGGAGAAGTAAAACTATTTTTTCCAAAACAGTAACTGTTATCTTAAACACTGAGCTGTATAAAACACATTTTAATGTCTAAATATATTGGGCAACATAATGTGCATAATTATCATTGTGTATAATTTGTTTTCATTATGTAATAAGTTTTTATGGTCCAAATTATGAAATGAGTGTGAACCTCACCTTTCTTACTGGATGTTTATGCTAAAAATGAAAAGAGAAAGGGAATATAATGTCCACTGGTAATGTTACAAAATAAAATGTTACAAAATAAAATAAAAAGGACAAAATGTTACAAAATAAAATAAAAAGGTCAAGGTATATTTCAGCTTTCTAAAACTATGTATATGTCACCCTAAAATACATGTCAGGCTAATTCACACTGTTTTGTGCTTTCTCCTCTTCAGTTTTGAAAATCTACCCTGTTGCTCATAAGTTTGTCTTTGGGTGGAAGAGGAAAAGCTTTCTTCCTAATTTTGAGAGGAAAATAGATGGGAAATAACAGAAGGGCATTTTTCTTCAGTGACTAGACATTCAGTGAGCAAGCAGGTTGTTATGACAGATGAGCTAAAGGTCTGTCCATCATAAACGTGGGAGGTCCTCACTCCTCTGCCGAAGGACAAAAGCTGAAAAACAGCCAATGTCTAGATTAAGCAAGAAAACTCATAGGAAAAACAGCCCAAGAAAGTAAGATCTAGGCCAGAGGCTGCTGTTGATAAAATAAATAATATTATATGCGAATAAATGAACATTTACATGATTATATTATCCATAAACCTTCTTTGGAGAATACTTAAGTTATGGTCTACTTGTTCTCACATAAATCATACACCTGGAAATAAACCTGGCCCGAGTGTCATGACGACATCCCAAGTCCTTGAGGTTGTTCTGATCTTTAATCTCTTTGTGACTTTGGCTACAGCCATCTCCTACTCATTTCTACAGCTCTCCCCACTCCCACACATGCTTTTTGCTCCCAATATGGACCATGCACTACTGATATTTGAGTCTAGGCAAATAGATGAATATTTTTATTTTGTTTCCTCCTGTATAAAATGAATATAGTAGAAAAGCCTTCCTTAGTGACCTTGAAAGCCTCCCCCCACCACCCCGGTTTTATTTGTGTTTATTTGACAAATAAATTGTAAGCACTTCAAGTATACAATGTGATGATTTGCTATACATACACATAATGAAAGGACTCCCCCACTGAGATAAGTAATATGTCTATCATCTCATGTATTTACCTTTGTGTGTGAGACTATTTAAGTTGTATTTTAGCAAATTTCAATTAAACACACAGTATTATTAACGATAACCATCAAGTTACACCCTAGACCATCAGACCTTATTCATGTTATATCTGAAAGTGTGTACTCTTTCATAAATCTGTCCTTATTTTCTGTACCCTCTAGTTCCCAGTAACCACAAATCTGCTTTCTGTTTGTATGAGTTTGACCTTTTTTTTTTTTTTTTAAGATTCTGCATGCAAATGATACTATGCAGTTTTTCCTTCTCAGTCTGGTTTATATCACCTTGCAGAATACCCTTCAGGTTTATTCTGTTGTCAAAAAAGATAGGAATTCCTCCTTTTTTAAGGCTGAATATGTTTGTGTGTGTGTGTTTGTGTGTGTGTGTGCATACACATACGATTTTTTCTTCTTCCATTCATCTGTCCACAGGCACTTAGGTTGTTTCCACATCTTGGTTATTGTGAATAATGGTGCTATGAATGTGGATGTCAAGCTATTTCTTTGACATAATAATTTTCTTTCCTTTGGATATATACTCAGAAGTGGGACTGATGGATCATATAGTAGTTCCATTTTTAATTTCTTGAGAAAACACAAACTGTTTTATTTAGCAGCTATACCAGTTTGTATTTCACTTTTTTCCATATTATTGCCAACATTTGTTATACCTTGTCTTTTTATTAATAGACATGCTGAGAGTTGCATTTCTACATACCAGTGAAATAGCAGAAAGAGAAATAAAGAAAATTATTTCACTATAATTGCAATCAAAAATAAATATTTAGAAGTAAATTTAACAACAGAGACACAAAATCTGTATGCTGAAATCTGTAAGAAATTGAGGAAACAAACTGATGGAAACAAATAACCTGCAAGTTATCCTACATTAATGCATTAGAAGAATTAATATTATTAAAATGGCCATATTATGCAAAGCAATCTATCTGTCAATGCAATCTTTATTAAAATTCCAATGGATTTTTTTTTTTTACAGAAATAGAACAAAGGACCATAAAATCTGTATGGAATCACAAAGCAATCTTGAAAAACAATGAAGCTGGAGACACCACACTTCCTGATTTCAAACTATATTACAAAGCTATAGTAATTAAAACAGTATGGTTTTGCCATAAAAAGAGACACACACATTAATGGAACAGACCAGAGACTCCAAAAATAAATATATACGTATGTATTCAGTTAACTTATGACAAGGGAGTAAAAAATATGCAATGGAGAAATGATAGTCTCCTCAATAAATGGGGTTGGGAAAACTGGCAAGCCACATGCAAAATAATGAAACAACTATCTTACATCATACACAAAAATGAACTCAAACTGGATGAATAATTGAACATCAAACCTGAAATCATAAAACTACTAGAAGAAAACATAGGCAGTAAGCTCCCTGACATTGGTCTTAGCAATAAATTATTAGATTTTTACAAAAAGCAAAAGTATCAAAACCAAAACTAAACAAATGGTACTATGTTAGACTCAAAAGCTTATATACCACCAAAGAAACCATCAACAAAATTAAAAAAAAAAAAAGAAAAAAGAAAACTATCAGCAATTTAGGAATCCCCTGGTGGCCTAATGGTTAAGGACTTGGTGTTGTCACTGCTGTGACTCTGGTTTGATCCCTGGCCTAGTAACTTCTGCATGCCATGGTCACAGCTAAAAAAACAAATAAACAAGTAAAACTCCAAAAACACAAATGAAAAGGCAACCTATGGAACAGGAGAAAATACTTGCAAGCCGTATGTTTGATAAGGCGTTAATATCCAAATGCACAAGGAACTCACACAACTCAATAGCATAAAACAAATTAAAACCCCAAAAATAAAAATAAAAATTGAGAAAATGGATCTGAATATACATTTTTCCAAAGAAAATATCCAAATTACCAACAGGCACATGGAAAGTTGCCCAACATCACTAATCATCAGGGAAATGCAAATCAAAACCACAAAGAGATATTAACTCATAACTGTTAGGAGGTCTATTATCAAAAAGATGAGACAATCTTAAATAACCAAATGTGAAATAACATGGGAGACTGGAGTAAATATTGCATTATAAGAAATACTTATTTGTCGTGGTAATAGGAAGATTATACTAAATCACCAAGGCAGATATCTTCAGGCTTCTTCTTTTTTCTTTTTTTTGTCTTTTTTGCTTTTCTAGGGCCACACCTGCGGCATATGGAGGTTCCCAGGCTAGGGGTCTAATTGGAGCTACAGCTGCCGGCCTACACCACAGCCACAGCAACGCGGGATCTGAGCCGCATCTGCAACCTACACCGCAGCTCAGGGCAACCCACTGAGCAAGGCCAGGGATTGAACCCGCAAACTCATGGTTCCTAGTTGGATTCGTTAACCACTGAGCCACAACAGGAACTCCCTCTTCAGGCTTCTTAGGGTGAATTCTCATCTTGTTTGAAATGAAGAATCAGAAATAGGAGTGCAGGTAGTGACTGTGGGAGAGGGAAATTCATAAGGTTGCACTTTTGTTAAGTCTAGAGTTTGTACTTATCAACTGAAAGCTCTATCCAAATAACTAAATTGGCAATATAATAAGAGCATCTTTAGTATCATTAATAAGTCTATAAATAATATATGCTGGAGAGGGCATAGAGAAAAGGGAACCCTCCTACACTGTTGGTAGGATTGCAAACTGGTATGACCACTATGGAAAACAGTATGGAGGTATCTCAGAAAACTAAATATAGAACTACCTTGAGTTCCCATCATAGCTCAGTGGTTAATGAACCTGACCAGTATCCATGAGGATTCAGCTTTGATCCCTGGCCTCTCCTGGTGGGCTAAGGATCCTGCGTTACCATAAGCTGTGGTGTAGGCTGCAGACATGGCTCAGATTCCATTCTGCTATGGCTGTGGAGTAGGCTGGCAACTGCAGCTGCAATTCAAACCTAGCCTGGGAACATCCATAGGCCATGGATGTGGCCCTAAGAAGACAAAAGACAAAAAAATATAATAATTATAGAACTACCATATGACCAGAAATCCCACTCCTAGGCATATATACAGACTAGAATTCGAATAGATACATGAACCCCTATGTTCATCGCAGCACTACTCACAATAGCCAAGACATGGATGAATGGATTAAGAAGATGTGGTACATATACACAATGGAATACTACTCAGCCATAAAAAGAACAAAATAATGACATTGCAACAACATGGATGGAACTAGAATCTCTCATACTAAACGAAGTAAGTCAGAAAGAGAAATACAAATACCATATGATACCACTTATATCTGGAATCTAATATATGGCACAAATGAACCTATTTATAAAAAAGAAACAAACCCATAGACATGGAGAACAGACTTCTGGTTGCCAAGGGGAGGGGGAGTGAAATGGACTGGAGGTTTGGTGTCAGTAGATGCAAACTATAGCATTCAGAGTGGATAAGCAATGAGATCCTGCTGTATAGCACAGGAAACTATATCTAATCACTTGTGATGGAACATTATGGAAGATAATATGAGAAAAAGAATGTATATACGTGTATAACTATATCACTTTGCTGTACATTAGAAATTGACAGACCACTGTAAATCAAGTATAATTAAAAATTTTTTAAAAACCTTTATATTATGCACATGCATTAAAAGTAAAGGGCTATGGTGACTTGCTAAAAAATATACAATGGGAGAACTATTGTGTTTATGAGAGAACCATCACTATTAATGGAATACTCAAGAGAGTGAAGTGACTAGAATCTTCAAAGAAGTCTGAAAGCAGGTGAGTATTAGACCTTTTTGCTGTTGGCTTTATTGGCAGCCCAATTAAAATTGGTTTATTTATTTATTTTTTAAAGAAATGTGTTGTTTCTTCTAACTGAATGTCCTCAGGATGATTTAATTGTCAAAGAGCAACCAGATTCAGGGCTTGCTTGATATCCTTCAAACATCTGCGTTTACTTAGGTAGGTTTTACAAAGGTCACTTTTTGTTCAAGACTTCTGTTGTCTCACAGGTAACAAAACCTATAAGAAATTTTAAAAAGTTTGGCTTTTCTCAGATAGTTTAGGCTGGATTCCCAGCAGTGACTCCAGCTGGCTGGATTCAGCTATGTGCTCAGTCTTGAGCTCATTATGGTGACCAGATCCTTGGTGTATCCTGATTGGCTGAGCCAGATTCAAATGCCTACTTCTGGGGCCTGGTGGTGAAAGTATTCCAAAAGAATACATAAACCAAGAGAAGGAGACTGTTATTTCCCAACAACCTGCCTATCCCTTGTTAATGGAAAAACTGATGACTGTCTAGTCCTTACTACCACCAGCATCTCTAAGTTCAGGGGACACTTCAGTGGTATTTTCATCCTAAAAAACTTGACATTGGCATGTTTCTACCTTGCTCACCAATATCTTTCTTATATTCCCTGAGGAGGTTTACTCTAGATGAATAATGAACCTTTAAAAAGCTGCGCAATTGATTGCAATTCTTTAAATACAAGTTTAAATAATTTAGATGCAGTGGATGCTATTAGGTACAATTTCTGAGTTGGTCTTTAGCAACCCTTAGAACACTCATCATAGGATCATTTACATAGTTGATAATCAATACATGTTAAATTTGATGGAATTATTTTCTTGAGCCAGGTATCAGTTGGGGATTATTAAAGCAGTAGCTATGTGTCTTTTTGTAACTAGAAAAGAAGATAAAAGAAAAGATATTTTCCCAAAAAATCATATTAAGAAATGAAAGCACATTCTGAAGGGCAAGAGAATTTATAACATCCTAAAGAGTATATTTAAAACCACTGTCATGACTTAGTAATAGATTACAATCAGCTTCACTGGTCATAACAGTAGTTTTTAAAATATTGAAAATATACAATAAAATGTAACAATAAAATAGGGAAGAATAAAGCTGAGCACATCATTCATAGTAGGGTAAGTATTGTTCCCTGAGATTTTATTTTATTTGCTGTTTGTGCATGTGCTAAGCTGTACAGCAAAATGTATTTCTTCCATTGCATCGCAGTAAAAATAATTTGAAAAACACTGCCCGAGAGTGATGGTATGTGTTTGCTTTGTCACTGTTCATGGTTTATGCTGTCAGCTGGTAGCAGAATCAGAGAGAGACATTGACACCTAACATATAACCATATTTGGCAGATGAAGACCTTGGAGAGCTTGTGCCATGTATGAATCCAGCTTAGTCATGCTTTCAATTGGTCCATAATGCGCTCATTGTTTTGGAACTCAGTGGATGTCCATGTCCCTCGGTATGGATGGATTTGTGTGACTTCCTGTCAAATCAATGTTTATTGACAAAAATCTATTTTGTTGTTTTGTCCCAGAAATCTATATTGGCACCATTCCCTGTGGATATTTGGCTAGTCAGTGGCAACCAGTGATGCCAGCTAGAGTTTTTACTGTTTTTATGGTGCCAGCTGCTTTCTTGGCTTGGGTTTCTTTTGTTCAGATTGTAAATGAGGGCAAGAAACCCAAATCCACCCCAGTGCACTCAGTGGTAAATGACAGGAGCCCAATAGCTTAAGGCCAAGCAGCAGGAACTTTCATGAATGAGGGGTTAGATATAGTGGTGGCTATGAATGTGGGATTGTGCTAATGGATGTTACACATAAAAATACTGGAGGGGTATGCATGTATGCATGTGTGTGTGTGCATGCATGGTGTTTATTTTTGTATGTGCTTTAAAGAGGTTTATGTTTTATTGGAATGCCACTATTTTAACTACATGAGGTGACTGATTTTGTTTAAATGCATAAGTAGTCAAAATATAAGAAAGAAGCTCTCCTCATGGTAGGGTTATAGATATGTTATTTTTTTTTTCAACATTCTCAATTTACTCTATTGGTATATTAGCCAGGATTCTGTTCTTTTCCTTCTATTCCTAATGTATGCATTTGGGCCATTATGAAGTTCTCTAGGACTTGTGACAGAGGTACAATACAATGAGGGAAACAGAACATGAAATTTAAACCTTCAAATGATACGATTTGTTTGCAGCCCCTTATAAAATTTAGGGATAGGGGATTAAGATTATGCCTACTCTCAAGAGTTTGAATTATCCGTGTGCTTAATGATCTGGGATTTCTGACTCTCTGATTTTCGTAAGTAATTGAGAGAGAGAGAGAGAGAGGAACCACACAGGGCATCCCTTGTATTTGCAGTGGTACAGGAAGGTTTCAGGCCAGGCCTAAAGGACAGGGGATGGCACCAGAGAAAAGGAGGGGCTGCAATGTGCCAGAGTGGATGGCCAAGGTGAGCCTGCTTCCTCTGGAATGACCAGCTGTCATTTGGGGACATTCTGTTTACTAGGATGCATTAAAAAGGAAGTAGGTTCAGACTGAGGGGCCATGACAGAGGCCTTTTTAAGGCCAGACCTTGCAGCGAGATAGACTGTAATCATGCCACTTTTTAGGAAGAAAAAATAAAGAACAGAAAGAGAAAGTGATCATAATGGCAGTAATTAAATAAGGCCAAGATCTCCTTTCAGACTGATAAAGATACAGCTTCCAAGTGCAGTTTTGATCCCTGGCATAAAGAATATTTCATAACTTTTGATAATGTGGCAATTTTGTTTCATAAACACATGAATAGCTCTAAATACCTCTAAATATATTCCTCTATAAAAATAAATTGTGGAAATATGAGAAATGATGTGTCTCTATATGGTATATTGTTGGCTAAGAGGGATAAAAAGCAAAAGGTACTGGCTTCTGTCCTGATTTCTAAGCCATACTTCCTCTGTCCATGTCTTGACCCAACACCAACACGACCACATTATTTTGTTTTTCAAGCCCCTATTATGCTGACTCCTACTTATTCTGGCCACCCAGATAGTCTGTGCATGAAATGGGCTGAAAGGCTGTTGGCATCCCATGGGGGTCCCGTGAAGTCAGAGCTCTAAGGGCGATACACAGCATTAACGCACAGGCAACCAGACTCTTCCCACACTACCACTTCCTCCCTCCAAAACCCTACCATCAACACCTTCACTGTCAATGGTGCACAAGGTCCTCAAAATCCAGTTTGTCTCTCCACTCTTACTGTTGAACAGATTAAAAATGAATTCATGCTTGTCTGGAAAAAAAGTTCACAATACGCAAATAATCTTCTGGGTACTTTTCTCCTTGTCTATAGCTAAGAAACAAACTTCCTCTGAAAAAACTGACTCCACCAAAAACCAGAAGAGACACACCCTGAGCTCCACCCAACCCTTAAATCAGATGAGAACTTTCCACTTTTTTAAAAGAAATACCACAATAATTGCTTTTCTGCTGCCTTGCATGAAATCATGAGACCCAGAATGTTTGCCAAATAGTTCTAAGCCTCTTAACGTGATCCACTACATGTGAGTAATGAGAAGGGATTCAGGAGGATTCTTTTAGTATTGAGATCACAGATTTAACGAAAACTAAGAAAACAGCCTGACACCTTTTAAGAAAACATTTCTAAGAAAATTGGTGAAGAGTTAACAGCATAAATTCTTCTCACTTAAATATTTGGGGAAATGTACTTTTATGACCACAGAAACTTATGTAAAAGCAGAAGTGATGTAACATTTAGACAATAATTAGGACAGGGATACCTGATTTTTTTTTCTTTTTTTTTTTTTAGCAAATATCCTCTTTAGCTGATGTATGAATTAAGTGAACCAATCAGAAAAGTCTCAAAATACATGGTTAGGGTAGGAATCTATACATGAAGTTGCAGCAAAGAGAAAGGAAACCCAGCAATAATATTACTTAGCTTAGATACAGGCTTTAGGGTTTTAAAAGAGAATCAATGGCATTATTTAAGGGTATACTACCCTTCCTATTTATTTACAGGCCAAAGCCAAAGCAATGCCTGGGTATATATATACATATATTCATTCTTCATCTGTGGGTCTAAGGGCATAGAGAGAGTGGACCCAGCTACTGGTTCAGTTGACCCTTCAATATTCCCTCAAAATCTTCCACATTTAATAAGAAAGAGGCAGGCTCATACCACCTTAAGATCTATAGATTGCAATCCAGGCTTTCAGGCCCCTGGTTATTGGTCCTGTAACATGTGAGACACCAAAGTATTAACAGCTACAAGACAAAACTCTGGCTGATTTGTTCTATATGGCAAGCAAGCCTGTAGCTGTGGCAGGGGGCCTCTTAGGCTCATGTAAGACAAGTCTACATAACCTTTCCAGGTCATTCCAAGGCACTAGACAATCATGGGGGTCTCAGCTCTCTGGAGTGCTTAACTCTCCCACTTGTTTATTTGGAGAATATGCTTCTTTTAGCTAGGGCTAAGGATCTCTGATTTATCCTTGTTCTGGATCACTACTAGAGAAAAAAAAATGCATGCCAATATGGAAGAAAATATTTGTCTTGCAAGCACTGAACCAATGAATTACAATGCTGTTTTTCAGTAAGTTTGAGAACTCTCTAGCAAACCTGCAAATTAAAGCAGAACTTGTTAGCTATAAAGATCCTGAGGAAAAGGCCTGGGAGATTTGAGTGTATTTCACTTTTGTGAGTGTGAATTTAATATTAATGGAGACAACGTAGTTCAGTTCAGGAAACTGTGCCATTGAGTTTGTCTAAGAAGAAACAGAACCACCAGGGTTACATAAATATACATACATCCCAGTGATTCAGCATTTGTAAGAGGGAATTTCCTCCAGCAAGGGGATGTGAGAAATGTAATATAAGAAAATGACTGGACAAGCAATTCTGAACGTGTAAGAAAACACTTCCCTGGAAACTGTTTAAAGTGATCACAATTTTTTCTGGATAAAAAAAAAAAAAACTGGTGTGTTTAAATTGTTTCTAATCATAAAACATTAAGGTCAGGTACCTGATTTCTTTTTTCTTTCTGATAAAGTGAAGAACCAAAAAATAAAAATATCTTTTCTGAAAAGTAGCAGAGACACAGAAGGAGGTCTGCCTGTATGTTAAGATTAATCGATCTCTAATTTACAACATAAATTTATAACAGAGTTCCTCTAGACTTGCATTTAGAGATTACTACTTCTTTGTTAAACAATAATATTCTCCTATTTTCCTTCTTCCAGAAAACCAGCACCGAATTAAATACAAATGCTTTTATATTATTCTACCCTGTTTGAGATGAGGAGGATTGCATAATAAAACCTGGTCTGAAATTTAGATGAGTTTTTAGAACATGAACAAATTTCAGACCAAGTCTGAAATCAACCATATACAAGCTGCATAAATACCAAGTCCAGCTGGGGAGAGTTTAAAATACGAACGTTACTTTCCTAAGAGTAAAACAGGTTAGATTTCCATGTTTCAGTATGTTGCTCAATGAAAGAAATATGTTGCCCATGAGAAAAAAATAAGTAAATCCAATGGTGGTGTAATCTATAATCAAAGGCACTAATGGTCACAAAGCATTCAGAACAAAGGTTTGCTGAACTAGCAAAGACATGGGAAAAAGTTTAATACATAATCCATTCTAAGTAAAAGGTCTTTAATACCTAAAAGAATAGATACACTTGTTAGTGGTTAAGAGTGTTTTTTGTTGTTATTTTTATTGTTATTTTTGTTTTATTTTAAATACTTCTAAGGCTAGCAGGAATAGATTAACCCTTTCTGTAAAGGGAATGAGTTTTTAGAACATGAACTCTCATGAAAGATAGAATAACAGCCAGTATACTAGTTTGTCATTCTAATTTCACAATCAAATACATTTTAAAAGGACTTTATATAACCTTTTCTTAATTTATCTTTACTAAGGACCATTGCAAATTTTTGCCTCCTGGAGCGCTCTCACAAAAAGAAACAGAAGTTCAATTCTGCTTGCTTGGTACCTGGAATTGCTCCTACATAAAACACTGACGGACAGCACAAGGGTTGTGAAGGAACACAATGTCAGTATGTGCTTATCTTGGACTCTACACAATAGGAAACAACAGTCTGTGTGAAGGAAGAAAACAAAGAATGCTTTATTTAGCCTTTTACTCACAGGTAGAATGAGACAAATGATATTTATATGAAAGCAGATATCCTTGTTTGCATTCCATAGCAAAAATGTTATTACTCAGCCCTAACACATTAACACATTAAAAAAAAAGAAAAAAGAAAAAAAATGAGAAAAAAAAATAAGTGTGTACGCACATGTGGCCTGCATACCAGCATTTGAGTGGGTGGTATTAGCAGACGGAAGAAAATGGCTAGCATGAAGATTTAAGGAGGCATCTAAGTAAAAGATAAATTACTGATTGTTTTTAACCATGATAAGATAATACATGTCATTTAGAGAAATTCCATTCTCTATGCAACAGAAATAGCTAGGTTCCTTTGAAGGAAAGCAACAACATTTTAATATCATAAACGTTTTAATATTAAAACCAAAAAAAGCACACCTAACCTTCTAAAGTAGGTACCTCAACAACAATAAAAATTGTATTTATTCTGGTCTGCAATTCTTGTTCCTGCTCACATGCTCTGCAATGGCAAATGGAAAGAACTTACCATTCTTTTTTGGGAGGATGCTACTTTTTTTTTAATTAAAATATAGTTGATTTACAATGTTTATCAATTTCTGTTGTACAGCAAAGTGACCCAATCACAGTACCCTGTGCTGTACAGGAGGGCCCCATTGCCCATCCATTCCAAATATAATAGTTTGAATCCAAAAACCCCAAACTGCTCATCCATCCCACTCCCTCTGCCCACCCTCCTGAGAACCAAAAGTCTGCTCTCCTTGGCCATGATCTGTTTCTGTTTTGTAGATAGGATAATCTGTGCCATATTTTAGATTCAACAAATAAGTGATACCACACGATATTTGTCTTTTTCTGTCTTACTTAACTTAGTATGAGAATCTCTAGTTCCATCCATGTTACTACAAATGGCATCAGTTTATCTTTTTTATGGCTGAGTAGTATTCCGTTATATATATGTATCCCATCTTCTTAATCCATTCATCTTGTCAATGGACATTTAAGTTGTTTCTATGTCTTGGCTATTGTGAATAGCACTGTAATGTATATAGGAGTGCATGTATCTTTTTCAATGATAGTTTTGTCTAGATATATGCCCAGGAGTAGGATTCCTGGGTCATGTGGTAGTTCTATATTTAGTTTTCTGAGGTAACTCCATACTCTTTTCCATAGTGATTGTACCAATTAATTTACCATTCTCAAGGGCAAGGTGTAGCTTGTATTTTATCTAAAAGTCTGCCACTCTCCAAATGTGACTGATCCTAAAATAAAGTTTAAAATTCTCAGAAAATAAAAAGACTAAATTATTTAAATTTTTTATATTAACCATCTAACTCATTTTATTGCAATTTTCCTTTAAAATTTCCACAATTATCTTTCACTTCCCAGTTAGGTAGGTGTCTGTATTCCAGTCTGTGCCTATTTTTAGCCAGCATAGGCTAAAAGTGAAAATGTCAAATATGACAAACATGTGAGCAGAAGGGGGAAGGGTAGGAAAATCTTAATTTGGGTGTATTTGGCTTTGTTTATCTAATATGAGTAAAAACCTCAAGCATGTATCCAGAGGTGCATTTACAACTGGATAAGGCCTGTGTAAGGCCTGCTAAGCCAAGGAGCTAGGAACTCAAATCAAAACAGCTTCCAAACTGAACACTTTTTTTTTTTTAATGGTACTATAAAAAATGAGCAGGGAAGATAGTATAATAGGAAGAGCACTGTCTTAAGACTTCGGAGGTCAAAGTCTAATCCTGTTCAGTTTGTAAGTAACTATATGGTCTTGGGCACCTTTAATTTCACCTTTTAGAGTTTCAGTAACTGCTTAGAAAGAGATTGTGGTATCTAAGATCCTATTTCCATAGCCAGTATTTCTACATATCTAAACTTAATTTACCAAAGGATCATTATAAATCCCCATTAATATTAGCTTGGACTCTTAGTATCTGCCTTTTCTACCAAGAATATTTCAATAGGGCAGGAGGATGCTTTGATTGATGATTCAAGGGTTACGGAATAGTGATTTCCAGGAACTGGAGATTTGGACTGCCGTCTTGGACTCACTCTATATGCGCTACACACAATGTTAAGTCATTCTTGATGGTGAGAAGAAGCAAACTGTGAATGAAGGATAAAGATATTAGACAGGGAAGGCAGAGACCAGGCCCTACAGTTTTTATAGTGATAAGACTCAAAGCAATAAAACCAGGAATAGGAATGAGCACAGATAACAGTCACGGTGTCCGGAGCCCAGGGGATTAAAGGTAATGATGTAAAGCAGAGAGGAGTAGGCAGTTGCCTCAAGTCACTACAAAGAAACTGAGGAAGAGATATGATGGACCTCTAGTAACTTAGCCTTGACTAGATACTAAGTTGAACTGATCTCAGATCCAAGATTTTTTTTTATATATTTTCTCTTACTGTTTGAGGTTTGAACTAGGTGTTTGAGTCTTATGCCAATAACTCAAAAAAAATAGGTGAGGCTGAGACAGTGTGTGCAGAGAGAAGCAGCAGCTGTACCAGGCTTCCTGACAGGCTGATGAGTTTTATTAGGTGGTCTCAGCCTTGTTTTGAGTAAAAAGTGGTAGGTTATATACATATAGGTAGTTGAAAAGACACATAGAAACCTATACTTTAATCGTAAAACTGCATCAAATTCCTTCATTTGAAATAATTTATTTTGGTTATGCAATCATTCTCTAGGGTATAACCTTTTAATAAAACATGACTACACGGAGGATGAGCAGTATCCATCATGAACACCTTAGTATATGTGATTTGATTAAATTGTTCTGAGAGAAAGACAGCATGTGAGTACTTAATATTTGGGGAAAGAATGTGACAAATGGGAAGAAATGGAGGTACTAGCAAATATATTTCTAAAGGCAAAAGTATTCTCACTTCATACTTCTCCCCTAAGCAAAAAAATGATCAGAGTGATTTAGAACTTCTAAAATATCAAAAAAACACAAAGACTAAAATTTAATTTGATTCCTTGCTACACACAAAGCCTGCTGGCATGGCTTTAAACTCTAGGGGGCCTAGTAGTTCCTTTTACTAGTCTAGAAGAAAGCCCAAACATCCTACCCATGGTCTAATTCCTTTGTGTTGGAGCAGCTCTCTGGGATCCCTGGAAGAAAGGTGCTATGTAAACCATGAGGGTGTGGACTTGGAGCACTGGGGTGGGGAGCCTGTGCGGTCTTGGATGGAGACTTGGTTTCTCCATGTGCATTCAATTTGAGTTTTTTTTTTTTTTTTTTCATTTCTGGAACCCACTCGGGAAACTGATGGTGTACGTTATAAGTCTGGAAGAGCACATGCACGAAACAAACAAACAAACAATAAATAACTGCCTTCTGCCATAGAAACAAGCTGCTTCCTCTGAAATGAGTCAGTGCAAGTGAGGCAGACTCATGCAGCTTGCTAGTATGCCCCCACCTTTCCGGCCTGGTTTGCCTGCTCCCTCAGACTTGCTGGCAAAGGGGCTCACTGGAGAGCATAAGGGAAGGAAGGAAAATAACGTTACTCTTCTGAGTAGGGCTTGTGATATGCTGAAAGCTCCTCCTGCTAAACAGGGATGAGCAAAACCCCCCTCACTTTACTCCAGACTCACTGGCCCCAAGATTGAACAGTTTGGGGATGCCCTTCTATTTACTTAAGATTTTGCTGAGCCAAATAACCCTCACATCCTGGCTGGAGATTATCTAGACCCAAAAGTATTTATTCAATCGTCCTGTGCAATTGCTTGTGTGATCTGGATAAAGAGAAAATGAGTTAGTGTGTGTGTTTACTGTGATGGATATTAAAGGAGTTCATTCAGTGATGAAAACAGAAAAATCAGAATGCCACCTGAAATTATCCAACAATCTTCAGAAAGAGAGGGAAAACTTTAAAGAATGATATTTATTTTTACAATCAGATGTATTACAATATATGCAGACTTATTCAATAGCAGGCTTTCTACTAAAAGGTGTCTTAAAAAGTTGGAGTTATATTAATTACTAATATATGTAGGAAGATAAATAGAAATATAGAGAAGTGAGAAAAGATAAGTATTTTAAGGCCTTACTTTTTTTTAGATTCATATTTCTTTAATTTGCAATTTTCACTCTGCATATGAAAGGCCTCAGGCAGAAAGTACATAGAAAGTCCCTGTTCAACCAAATTTAGAGAAATGAGATACAAAATATAAAGAAGGGAGTTAACAGAGAAGAGAGCAATGTATGGTCCACTGAGTAGGCTTTGGGCCATACTGTAGGTAATGCTGCAAATAAGATGACTGACTTTTCTTTTATAGAGGAATCTTAACCCATTTAGAAATAGATTACTGAAAATAGCTAAATTACAAAGAACTCTTAGGTAACTAAACAGAATAAAGAGATACAGTGGGCATTCCTCTTACTTCAGGAAGACACCCCTAGTTAGTGTGGCTTCAGATCCTAGCCTGGTTTGGACCCCCTAGTAATCCGAGTTTTTACATATTTGCACTTTTAGGAAAGTTTTCTGCTCTTTACTTTCTAACCCATATCTCATGAAAGCCAGTCTACTTCTATTCAGTGGCAACAGAAAACTCTTAGAGAATCCAGCTTTGTCAATGTTTTTCAAAAGTATGTTCTTCAGACTATCAGAATCAGTCACCCGGGGTGCTTGTGAAAATGCAGGTTCCCAGCGCCTAATCCAGAGCTCTTAATTTAGACCCTTTGGTATTTGCCTCAAGAATCTACAATTTCATCAAGCTCCATAAGGCAATTTTATGCACAGCAAAGTCTGAGAACTCTTAAGCCAGCAATAAGATATTCCCAGAGAATGTCTCCAACTGTGTTTCCTTTCTTAGCCAAGGGACTGTAATGACTACATCTAAGGTAGAGAAATCCCTTTGTTACGACATTTTTCTTGCTGTGAAGCAATCCTGATGCTCCTGGCTTTGGGGAATAAAAAGAGTCTGAGAGAGGAAATGCCATTGGATTTCAGACTCATGGAATAAACTCCTCTGAAGGAGAAGATGTCACAAGGAAAAGTAAATTTTTAGTGCTTATCACCAACATGTAGAGTTGATCCTAGGAGCTTATGCCCTAGAACTAAGGGACTAACTTTTTCTGTAAATAGGAAATATTTTAGGCTTTGTGGCCCATTCAATCATGGCCACAAATATTCAGTTCTACAAAAGCAGCCATGGACAATATATGAACATATAGGTATAGCTGCATTCTAATAAAATTTGCGTATTGACATTGGAATTTGAATTTCATAAAATGTGTTTGTGCTGGGAATATTCTTCCTCTTTTGATTTAAAAAAAACTCATTAAAAAATGTAAAAACTATTCTTAGCTTCTCATACTATACCAGAATAAATAGAGGGCAGGATATAGGCGACGGGCTCTATTTTGCCAATCCCTGCCCTAAATCACCTGGAAGGTTTAAATACAGATCACTGGGCTCACCTACAGAGTTTCTGCCACTGAACATGTGTAACAGCCTGATGATTTGCATCTCTAAGAAACGCCAAGGTGAATTCTATCTATTTCAAGAGGTAGTTTTCAAATATCTACCTCATTTTACCAATATGAGTTATTTTATAAATTAAGTCCCACTATTTGTAAAGAACAAGGATAACCCATATCAAATGAAGTTGAAAGAGAATACTTTTGCTCAAAGGTGGTTGAGAGACTGATTCAGACTTATCAGCAGCGGAGGTGGAGGAGATGTGGAAGATTTCCTGGCAAAAGAGATCTGGGAGGAAAAGAAAATAGCAGAAAAAAACAGGGTGGAGAATTCTAGTTAGCATTACATTAAGAACAGGTTCAGCTGATTCATGCTGACCTTAAAGTAATCTAATACAGGGACTGAAACTGTTCCACGTGAATCATTTTTTCTGAATCCCAAGCCCCTTATTGTTATTTTTATTATTGAGGAAACAAAAATTATTTTGTGGTCAAGTAATTGGTTGACAATTTAAATCAACTGCACAAAATTAAAAGGCCAGGCCCTTGTTTTCAGACCATTTGCTTCACTGTGCCGGATGGAATGTGAGGAGCTTTGCTTCGGAGGGTTTCAGCCTGTGTCTGGAGGTCAAGAAATGAGGGCGAGTAAGTAAGATCTTTCTCCATTCCCTTTACATGCTCAGTTCCATTCCAATTTCTCACTTCTGCTTCCTTTGGGACCTAGCCCTCTCAAGTGATCTCTCTCTGTCTCCCGAAGTATCTCTTGCTGTCCCAGTTTTCCTCTTTTCTCTTTCCCTCTCTCCCTGTCTGCAGTACCTACAATCCTTTCTTGGTAGTGACTCCTGAATTTTTCCTTTCAAACATATAGAGTCCTATAATTTAACCCTTTACCCAAACATGTCCTTTCCTTGGGTTTATAGACTAATTAATTTATCTCTTTTGATAACATCCAGCATTTACAAATGTGGAAAAGAATAATAAAGACCCACCAAATAAAAAATGCAAAGGTCATTTATTCTCTATCAAGGGAGTTAGCCATCATCACTTGTGTTTCGACTCAAAGGCAGGCAGAGGAATGGGAAGCTTATTACACAATGAGAAAAAGGAAAGGCTTCAGGTATACTCTGATAGGAGGCTGCTGTCATGGGGAAGCTGTAGGCCAGATAACTAGAGAGAGGGCTTTGTACGTGACTGGTTAAAGGTGCACTATTTGGTTTTCTCTAGTTGGTCCCAAGTTGGAAGTAGGGACAAAAATAGAGACATTGTGAGCTACTGATTAAGTCCTGGTCATTTGGAGCCAACTACAGAAATTAGTGTTTAGTTTCTTGGATTGTCACTAGAGATAGTAAGCAGGCTTACTACAAGCCTGATTATTGCAGACTGGCTTCCTAGGTTGCTTATTGTAGGCAAAGAGGCAATGCCCTGGGCAGGTTGAATGTTGTCTTTTGTATATTCACTGTCTCATGAATAATTTAGACAATGAACTCTCCTTCTTCATGCTTCCTTCCAGTCTTCCACTTTTAACTTTCTATAATCTGATTTTTCATTAAACATGCTAAGTAAACATTCCTAAAGTATGTTCCTCAATATTCTGGCCCCAAAAGACATTCAACACAAAAGAAAGTTAAGCAGAAAATTAGTTAGAGAAAGACAGAAAACTCTATCAGCTCTACCCTCTGGATTGTGAACCCACAGTCTCTTTTGGCATAGCAAAAGCTCTGAGAAGTTCGGTGAGGAAGCGTTTATTGTTTCCCTCAAGTATTTGAACAAGGTGTCCCAGTTTGTTTCATACATTTAAAGTAGCATCAACTGTACAGTTGTATTGAATATAGATACCAATTAATCTTAATATTCATCATCCAGCTATATTTGTAGGTAGTACATTTTAGGAAATGCTACTCCAGGAAAATTGCCAGTCAAAATTTCCATCATTTCTGCACTTTCTTATCCAAAGGTCCAGAGGTCATTTCACATACCCCCCACTTTCTCCTTCACCTGTTCATCCTATGTCACCGTGTCATAAACGTCTGGAAGTGTTATCCTTCCTGATTCCTGGGAAGACTATACCATGTCTTTGCCCAGCCACTGATTTCTTTGTTGACTTATCTCTTATTCACACCCTTCAGCTTGAAGAACTTATGAAGGCCAAGCTCTTACTGAACGTGTTCTCTATACTAGGAGTTGTCTTTTGTTCTCTGCATGAGGAGCTGTCTTTAAGGGAACTCAAGTCCCCCCTCCACCACTCTCCCTCCCTTCTTATTCCCCAGTAATAGAGACTGAAGCTAAAGTAAAGGGATTCAGCTACCTTTCCCAGGGGTAAAATTTACAAAAGGTCAGAATCACGTGAGTATGCAACTACTTTTCTCTTCAATGCATTTGAAATGGTAAGACCTTAGGGCTTGACTTCTACCTAACCCCTCGCTTGAATGCTCAGGTCAGCTCTGCCTTTGGTGGTGTGGCTAAACTCTCTTTATATTCTGTGTCCCTGCCTCTGTTTCTTGTACTACTGGGGCAGTTTTCCTTGGCTTTATAGTAAGATTAGAAGTGCTAAATTGGAAGCCTAAGAAATAGACTATTTAGAGTCTCTGGATATAATTAGCTCTGTTAGCTAATGAATGTGTGTATCTGGTGAGTTTAGGGGAGCTGGAAGGAACAGATAAAAGGCTAAGTAAGGGTTTACTTAGGTAAAGTAGAGGTTAGATAAAATTAGTTTAAGTAAAGTTGTCTATTATGGATTCTAATTTAGCTTCAGCTTGAAGGTTTAGATTGCAAGTTCCTGTTTAATAAGAAAATGTCATTTTGCTTTCTTTACCAGTAATCTATCTATCTATCTATCTATCTATCTATCATCTATGTATTGTCTTAAAGGGAAGAGCAATGGGACTAGGGTGGGCAAGTTACTGAATTTCTGGCCTAATCATATTAGCACCCTATTCTCACCAATATCAACAATCATATATTCTTCTGGATTCTGAACACCACCTCCAACTGCTGGTCTACCCTTCATCTCATCAGACCTTCTTACACTAAATGGATGATCTTTTTCAAGTTGACTTCCATTCTTAATATACTTAACTACATATTTCTTTCAATCATAGTATATTTCCTGGCAAAAGGGATTCAGATCTCCATATTAACTTGGTTTCCTTGTCCTGTTCCCCTTCCGTTCCCTACAATCACCATCTACCCTCATTCAAATAGCAAACAAAGCATGCTGATTTTTCTTTCATCATGTGTTTAATAACCATTCTCCACTCTTCATGTGAAATGTTTTCAACCCAATCCAGTCCTCACATTTGAATCTGCATCATTATAAAAGCTTCATAGCTGGCTCCTTGCCACCAGCTGGTGTATGTGGACATATACAGCCTCATACTGGAACACCTCCCTCTTGCGCCCAAGTACAACATCACAAATTAATCACTATTTTCTTCACCACAAATCCAACATGCAGCTGAAGAGTATTTGTAATATAATGCTCCAATTAGACAATCAGGACAAATCAACGGTCCATGTAACTTGAAAAAGTTTAGAGCCCTTTGCAGCAAAGTATGCAGAACCTAGGGGAGGTTCTCAAAAAGTTGATAAAGGAAAACCAAGAAGATCTGGGTAGGGCAAAGAGTGTTCACCACAAAGGACTGTTTTCACCCCAGTATTACAGATGAGGTAACCGTGACTTAGAAAGAGCAAATCATTATTTAAAGGTCAGTCAATAAGTGTTGTTTTTCCTTGAGGGCAAGAACTTGTCTATTTTGTTTGCTGCTCTAACTCCATCTTCTCAAATATTTTAGGTATTCAAATATATTTGTTGAATGACTGAATGATGTCCCCATCCCCATCATGAAATTGACTTAGTCTTTATGGATCTATCTCTATTCAATCTGTGATATTCATTAAAGTTCAAGTATCGTCAACTCCATTAAGTCTTTCTTGACCACTCTAGACATGTATTATTTCTTATTCTATTGTATTTGTTTTGTGGCAGTCAATGATATGCTCTTATAACACTGTTTTCAGTTTTCACAGGCCCACCTTTTGTCTCACTCATATCTGGGATTCTTGAGGCAAAATTTTACTTCTTTGGTGGTACCACAGCTTTCAATTATCCTTCAAATAAAAATATATTTACTAACCATCTACTAGGTGCCAGAAGCTTTGCTAGACTATGCAAAGTGGCTGAAAAAAATAGACTGTATCTTAACAGAGCTTACAAGCAGGTGAACAAATGAAGATCAAAATACACTGTGATCAGTGCCCTTGAGGTAAGAGAATGGGATGATGTCAGAGAGAGTAACAGTTTTTAGATTGGGTTGTCAGAAAAATCTCACAGGAGGTGACATTTAACTTTAATAAAGATAAAATGAAGCTAGCCAGAGGAAATATCTTGGGCAAAGGTCCTGAGGATAGAAAGAGTTTAACATATCTGAGGAAATAAAAGAAGGCCAGAGCAGAACAAATAGTGGGAGATGGAGAGCTCACTGAATATACTTAAATGATTGATGCTGTATAAGGAAGATCATACATCAACCATACCTCCACAGACACTGATTTTTTTGGTAGCAAAATCTGTGAATGTATCATTTTTTCTTTTTAATTTTTTATTCTCTAACTTTCTGTCTCTTTTTAAAAGTCTGTTTTAATGATCAGAATTTTGGCTTTTGCCTATATCTCCGGATATTCCTTTAGATGTCTCAAGCTTCAGGACAGAGGAAACTGGATTAGAAATCATGGCAGCTTACACTTTTAAAACAATCTCATTTTCATCCTGGTTCAAAGGAACACATTTAAAAATATAGATGTACAGGGATTTTCTGTCGTGGCTTAGTGGTAACGAACCCTACTAGTATCCATGAGGATGCAGGTTTGATATCTGGCCTTGCTCAGTAGGTTAAGGATCTGGTGTTGCCGTGAGCTGTGGGGTAGGTTCCAGAGGCATCTCAGATACTGCATTGTTGTAGCTGTGGTACAGGCCAGCAACTATGGCTCTAATTGGACCCCTAGCCTGGGAATTTCCATGTGCCATGGGTATGGCCCTAGAAAACAAAACAAACAAAATAATTATCAGATTCATGATTAAAGCTAATATTTAAAAACAAGTAAATAAAAAAAAGATGTGCCAAAATATAAAACAATGTTAGACATTCTATTTACTAATTGTATTTATTTGAGAAAATATAGATTGTTAATAAAAATATTACTTATGTTATCCTGTCATGGGTTTACTGTTGCTATCTTTAAATATCAATAAATGTTTTAAATAATTAAAATATACCATTGTAGGATAATGAAATAAAAATTTAAAATATGGATGAAAAAATTATGAAAAGACAATCATAATAAAAATTTGTCAGTGCTATGCGTTGTGCCTCAAATTATTTTTGCAAGGTAGATAATAATATAATTTTTAAAATTAAATTGTATTGATTAAAGGTGAAGTTAGAGCAGTTATATCATCCACCGTCTGATATCAGATCTCATTTCTCTGCAGGTTTCCTTTCAAAGTTATTATTTGGTTTAGCTCTTCACTTAAATTGGAATGTCAAATATTATTTCCATATCTACTTAGGTTATGTCAGAATTACGGCATATTTTTATACATAGGATCAAAAACTGTGCAAATTTTAAATTAACATTAAACTCATGATAGAAAACAAAAACATTATACTTTTTGAACATCTGTTTCCACAGGAGTATACTCAAGCTATTATTATGATCACACAGTATAAAGTTAAACTTTACAGAAAAACATTCCTATAAATAATGAACATTGAGCCTGCCCTCTCCTACAACCTTCCTACTCCTTAAAGTTAGCCTATAAACACCATCAAGCCCATGAATGGAAGTAAATGAAATTACGTAAGACCTAGAAATCATGAAAAAACTTAGAATAAAAGTGCTTATTGATAAATAATAAAAATATGCTCTATTTCAGGAAAGGAAATGATTTCAAACAATTTCTTTAGGAAATGATTTCAAATGATGTCTTAAAAAATTCAGGAAAAGTACTGAAACTTTTGGTTTCTGTCTCTGATCCAAAACAGTTTCAATCCTCATTTTTAAAATCTCTATGTCAAAGAGCGAAGATTTCTATAATAATTTTTGCTGAGCATATTCATGAGTGTTTTAGGAAAAGTGATAGGCCTAAATAAGAATAGCCCTTAAATTTTTAAATATACGGACATTCAAGATTTCCTAAAGTAGATGGTTGGATATGAATAAAAGACAGCACCTTCATCTGAATTCAGTCACTAAATTGGGACTAGTTAATTGCACTATAAAATTATCATGATCTACAGGATAAGAAACATGTTACACATTGTAATTTCTAAACCAATGCATCAATTCCATGAGGCACAGTCTCACCTCCACATATAGTAATTTACACACACAGCTCCATTATTATAAGTGGGATTTACATACCAATTCCTGTCAGTAGTGAAAGGAGAACCTAACTCACCAAGATCATTTCAAACCTTTAGACAGAAATCAAGGATTAGACTACCCTGAGCTACAGACTGTCAATATTTTATCTGTCAGGAGACAATGGATATAGAATGTGTTTGCAGCAGGCATTCATATGTTCATTTCTTAGCGGGAAAAAAAAAAGAAAGAAAGAAAAAAAAGGGAAAGAAATGAACTGAAGTAGCTTTATTGAAAATACTTTCAGAATGCTCTGGTGACCTTCAGATTACCTTGGGTAGAGCTTTGCCTCTTGGTTCATGTGAGATGTGCTCAGCCAAAACTTCAGCCAAGGTCATTACTGTTATAGTTTCTATTCAAACACATTTTGAGTGTGTTTGAAAAAAAGACAGAAGGGATTTCTTAGAGGGAAACAACTTGGAAAAGAAAAGAGATCTATAATTTTAGTTTACACAGCTTACAGTAAAGCTTAAGGTTAAAGCAACAAAACATAGCAAACCCCAACTTGCATCAACAGAGGCATTTGCTTTAAAGGTTTTATAAACGAAGAAGAAGACATAATAGAGCTAAGTTTCAAAGTGATCCCAGGACATGCCTGAGTCTATATGTGGGTAGACTATAAAAAAATATGTAAAGGAAATATTAATTAAAACCTTTCATTTTCTCGAAATGTTTGTGAGTCCTCTGTACAACAGGAACATCACAGTTCACCCTGCAATTGGCATCTGTACAGATTCACAAGTGAGCTCCCGTTGGACAGACAGACTCATTAATTCCCTCTTTATCACCAACCTAGAACATCTGGGTATTGCCCTTTAAAACAACATCAGGTTAAGAAAACAAACCATTTATCAGACTTGACAAAAGGTTTTGAGTTACAGGATGGACAGTCTTAGGGTGAATAAACTAATATGTTTGGGTATCTTAGGCAGGCTACTTAGAAGTTGATTTGCAACTTTATGAAATTCTTAACCCCATACTCTGAATTTCCCTGTTTCCTTCGTTTTCCGTTTGTTTTGTTTTGTTTTTTGCAGGGGGGGATAAAATTGAAAACAATCATTGTTTTTCAGGAAACAAATAAATATGAAAAATTAAACCTGATATTAGAATATGTGGGGTAAGAGCTAATGGCCTCAAATACTCCCATACCAACTCATTCGTGGGGCAAAACAGACCTCTTATTAGAAGGAAGGCTGAGTTTGTTCTTGATGACATTGGACATAACAGGAATTTTTAAAATTATGAACTATTATATCTCAAACATGCCTAGTTCCTTTCTAGTTCCTTTTCTTCTGAAAAGATACACCATGCTGAAGCATTATGACTCTTGCAGAGCCAATGAGATGACTTGGCTGTCATACATGCAAACAAAGTTGCTCTGAGCATTGAGTATAGGAAAGATGTGTTTTTTATTTAATGTTCATAGTAAAACAAATCTTAGAGACAACTAGTACATGCAGTCTTAATGGAGACACCAGACCCACTTGGGATCTCATATAGAAGTGATGTAACTGCCCATAGGAGAAAAAAATGGTATTATCATATCTGAATTGACTGGCCTTTAGGAGTGTTTTGTGTGTGTGTGTGTGTGTGTGTGTGTGTGTGTGTGTGTGTGTGCTTTATTCCACAAATATGAGTTTGAATCAGGCTTCCAAATATACAATTCACTTCCGGAAATTTTTATTTTAAACAGATTTTCACACATTACTTTGACAAGATTACAAATTAAAGCTTCATTTCAGATTGTAAAGAATGACAACAAAAATCATTTCATTAGGCACTTTTAGATTAGACTGATACCTGAAGTCAATTCAAATTCCAAGTTCCTTGATTTTCCAAATCTAGATGATGTGTAACAGGACTTCCTTAAAGCATCTAGGATCTAAAGCTTTATTTATAAGGGCCATATGCAAAAGCAAATATATATATAAAATATATATATATATATATATATATATATATATATAAAATGAAACCTCAGAGTTGATTTATTGTAAATGTGCTGTTGTTAGCACTTTCAAATTCAAAAGGGACATTAAAACATACTTATATACCCACAAGTTTAATGTTTCCATTTCACCTCTTCCCATTTTATTCTTTTAATAGCAATGCTACAAAGAGGAACTTTTGATAACTCTCACCAGCAAAGCCCAGTGTTACAATATAGTTAACTACCCCACAGATTCTATTTAAGGTTACCTGGCACAGTTAACTCTGCCAGATGTAGCTTTGCTATTGGATAATTTGATTTGCTGACAATGTGCACTGCCTTAAAATAGGAAGTGCCTAGGTGATTGGTGTCCAAATCACACATATTCTTTTGGTTAAAATGAAATGTGGGTCTGAATTTAGCCTTTAATTACATTTCCTTCCCTACCTCCAACAAACAAATTTTTATGACTTTCCAATGAAAAAAAGTCATATTTTGTGAATTACTACTTTGGAAGCAGCCCAGAATCAAACTTTATTTAGGAAATTTTCTATTATTTGTATTAATTGAAGATGTACATCTTCTGTGTTTTCAATGGTTTTATCAAATAGCTAATGCCTGCCTTGAAGGCCCTGTTGGCCACAGAATTTCAGGTTTTTATCTAAATTACCAACTAGTAAATTAAAATTATTCTTATAAGATCCTGATGCAGAAAACAAAAAACAAAAAATACAAGCTGTTGTACAAAGTAATACAAGAGAGCTTCTGCAGTATACGTGGTGCTTGGACTGACTCAAAACATTTTAGTTTCAGTGTTAAGAATTTACTCAGATCATGTAAAAATTAATTTCACTGTGGGTAAGGAAAGGGGCTTCATGTTAGAAGAGAATAAAATAGCATTGCTTAAGAGAAGCACTAAAATGAAGCATTCCTTAAATTCCTCTCCTAATAAGATATGTCTATAATTTTTTCCATTTGGCTTTCACCCTGCAGAAGCCACCTTGTTCCATCAGGATTGTTCTGTGAGATGAAAAACCTGTCTACGTTTGACCATGTACTTAAATAAGCAAGACTAAGTATTAAATCTGAGGGCTCTGTACTTTAAAAAACATTTTTACAGGTGGAAAGTTATTCAGCTTAGATAGTTCATCCATTCTACAGGTTCATCCTTTTAAACCTGTATAATATATTGAATGTCAAAAGCTATAAAATTTCTTTAACTATTGATATTTATTTGTAGATAGCAATATAAATCCTGCCATTAATTCAAATAAGTAAATGACTTTATCTACACAAAGGTTTGGAACATCATTCTACTGTTACAGAGGCCTACCTTTCTTGTACACCAATGAGCCGGAAAAAAAAATTTTGACTATGTTTTTTAAATGATTGCCATAGGTCCTTTTAACAAAAATTGGGATAATTATAAAAATACCGACTATATACTATGTTCGTGTACTCTAGGCATAGGAGTCTAAAACTACAGAAATATTACAGTAAGTATAAAAGAAAAAACACTATAATATCATGGTGGGCCTTCTTCAGATAAGGCTTTATATTTATTAAGGTAGCATTAACTACCTAAACTAACAAACCCAAGAGTTTATGTTTCACTGCTGTAAAGTAAAAATTAATGTTCCTGATTTGTGGCAGTTCTTTTCCAAATGCTGCTTCAGGAACACGGTCTCTGTTCATCTTGTACTCTAGTGTTTCTGCAAGAGGTAGCTTTCAGTGTCACAAAGATAGTCTCCATCTGCTTCATGGAAGGAGAAACAACATGTAAGACCACCTGAGCCTGGTCTGGAAGGGACTCAGACCACTATTTCTCATATTCCACTGACTAGAACTCAGTACATTATTACCAAAAACTGGAAGGGAAGCTGCAAAGTTAAGTCTAGCTCTCAGTGATCTTATGATGGTGAAGGAAAGAAATAGGTTTTGTGATGAGATATAAGGTCTCCGCCAAGTCCTATTTAACACGACCTCAAATCTTCATATCCCATCCATTTTCATCATAGTCTTTTATAGATGATCATTTTATCCACCAAACCCACTCACAAAGTTTCCAACCCAGCTGCCACTGCCTTCATTCATGCTCTCCTCACAACAGATTATTAGCTAGGCAAGCTGCATCTGGTCTTCCTCTATTTCTACTGTATGCTCCATATAAAGGCTAATATTTTTAAAATACGAATGTCATGAAATCATTCCCAGCTTCAACAGCTCTCAATCGCCTACAATGTAAAGCCTCGAATCTTTACCTTGTTGTTTGATGACCATAACGATAGGGCTCTTTTAAATGTTCTATATTCATCTTCTGCCAGACCCTATATTTGATTTCAATGGCACAAAACTACCTGAGCTTTCTGAAACATGCTGCATACCTAGTTGCCTCCATATGTATGTATACTTATTTATTCCACCTAAAACCTTTTCTGTCTTATTCCATAAGAGGAAATCCCATTCATTCTTTAATGGTTAGCTTTTCAGAAAACTTTTACATGAACACAGTGTTTTTTTTTCCTTATATATAACCTAAACATTCCACTACTCATAGCACTTACACAAACCTGTGACTATTAGTTTATCTCTTCCCTAGAATTGTGAGATTCTCAACCTTATGAATTAAGTGCTATTTTTCTTTAATTCAAAGCATCTATCATAGAATCTGACACACACCAGGCTAAAAGATAAATAGAATCCAATCTTTACCTCGAGTTGGCTAAATTATTTTGAATGAATGAATGATAAGGAGGTAGTCTTTCATGTGAATATAAACATATTATGTGGGAATTCGAATACAAACCTTATCGTTTATGATTTGAGCTATTTGGCCAAAACAGTTCAATCAGTCTGGTAAAGTTAACTTATTTTACAGATAATCCCTATCATTTTCAATAAAAAACTGTCACTTTCTGGGATCTTATGCCGCAGACTTTTCTCTACTCAATATTTTTTCCAGCTCAATATTTCTAAGGGATATTCTCAAACCTGTCCTTGCTTTTTGCATTCTCATTTTGATATTTCATTGAAATTATGCTTTTAAGTTACATTACTCCCATTCTAGTGGTGTCACATGGATATGTTCATGAATTGGGGAGGACTTTAACCCTCCCCACTACGGATACCACTGACTTTGCCACTCAAGGCCCCACAAATAAATATACAGTCTAACTAAGAGACAAAAAATCTTTTGCTTGCAATATGAATAACTCTATAGTAAATCTGACTCCCAATTACCATCTGAATAACTTCTATGTCAACATTTGGGGGCCATCACTTCCAAGTTCAAAGACATTATTAAAGATTTAAAAGAATGAAACAGTTTGTATCCTCTAAAGAGTTCAGTACAAAGCAATACAAACAGAGAGCAATCAATAATAATAAAACCTATTAAATGATTTTTGAATGACTGACTATAGCATATACCTGGATATTAGATATTGTCACACCTCATAATAACTATAGTTACAATATCAATTTGTTACCCTGAAGTATTCAGAGGAAAAATAAGCAGGACAAATTTAGCCAATGAACTGATTGATACTGTGATACTGTGTATCAAAATGAGAAAGTTTGGCCTCAATGAACACTTCACATTTTAGCCACTTTTGATTTATTCAAGATTTTCAACCCAGGATGACTTTATACCCCATGGAACAGTTTTTGAATGTCATAACCTGAGGGGACTTCTGGTGGGTAGAGGCCAGGAATACTTCTAAACATCCTACTGTGCACAGCAGATAAATCCCTCACAAAGACTTATCTGTTACAAAATGTTAAGTGCCAAAGTTGAAAAACCCTGGTAAAACTATGGATTCATACTTAATTTGAAAGACATTACTTTTTAAATTTCTCCAGTGTTTCTCTGGGCTTTAATGTTTGCATCAGCTTTCTTCATTCATGTAAACAATAAAGAAAAAAATTTAAGGTTTTTTTTTGATGAGCACAGAATGTTACCAAAGAGCCACGATTATGATATAACAGCACTGAGTTTACACGCTCCTGTTGGAAACAACTCACTTGTGGCTTGTCAAGTGGAAATAATGTAGGCATTCTCCAACTCATCTCTAGCAGGTTAGAAAGGGTGTTGTTGTTGTTGTTGTTGCTGTTAGATAACTAGGAGAAAAGAACCCTTGGTTTGTTCCCTTTTCACAAGGTAATACAAACAAAACAACACTGTTTCTCATGGACTAAGATATTCGTGTTGGTTTGTGCTAAAAGATATTTGTAAGCTGTCTCTGTAGCAGTTGCTGTATTTAACTCAAGAGTTTATCTTTGATACATCTCACCTGCTCAAACACCAAATCCAACCAGGAAATAAGATACAAAAAAATGTATCTTAGTACTTAGAGATTTTAAATCTCTGCAGTATGGTTCTTCCATGTAACTCCTTCTACCACTGCCTTTATTCAAGCTCTCAGTATGTTTATGATCTATGTTCTTTTTGTTGTCAGATGCAACCCCCTGTCCATCACTGACCTGTAATCCATCACCTGTATTATTGCCATAATGACTTTTCCGACCTTCAAACCTCTGATCTTCATACCTCTCTGTACTGATTGCCATTTGGTCTCCACTACTGGTCAGCATTGAAAAATCTTTATATTTAGGCTTAGAAATTGAAATAATCTAGATACCTGTGTGCTTATATATGCTACCAATTTTTAGAGGGGTTGGCACGTGGTGAGATGGATCTGAGCCTTAAAGTTGGAATTCTCATTATGAAAGTTCTCCGTGGGTTCTATAAGGTCCTGCATGACACAGTTCTTATGTAATTTTTCAATATTCTCTCCTACCTCCCCTATATACCTGTCTTTTGCTGCCACTGAATCAGATAATGCATATCTCCAAGATTAGCATTTCCTGATGATTTCACATATCCACTCGTGCCCTTTTGGTGTCTTCTTTATTTTATAAAATTTCTATCAAGAATTTACTTACAATGTAAATTCTAACTCCTATATATACACCCCTAGGAGTTGAAAATAGGATTTGAAACAAATACCTATTTGTTCGTAAGTGAAGGTTCGTAGCAGTGCTATTCAGGATAACCAAAACATAGAAACAACCCAAATGTGCATCAATGGATGAATGGATTAAAAAATATGGTGTATCTATGAATAGAATGTTGCCCAGCTATAAAAATGACATGTTGATGCATAGGACAACATGGATAAATCCTTAAAGTAAATAAAAAGAAGCTAGACACAAAAGGTCACATAGTGTGTTATTCCATTTGTATAAAGTATAGAGCATACAGTGATGACTAATCTGCTGTCTGTCTCTAAGTATTCACCAGGGGCTAGGGATGTGGAAGGGATGGGGAAGGTTTGCTTAATGGCTACCATGTTTCCTTTGGAAGTGGTGAATATTTTGAAACTAGGAAGCCATGACTTTTGCACCAAATTGTGAACATACTAAATGCTACTGGTTTATATGCTCTAAATGATTAATTCTGTTATATAATTTCACCTCAATTAGAGAAAAAAAATTAGTTGGTGATCTCAGGCTTCATATTAGACAGAAAGCCATTGCTGACCTTAATTCTGTACAAAATGCTCTTCTTGGCTTCCAAGAGAACCATCTCTCTCTTTTTAAGAGATCATACATATTCAACTCTAATTGTTAGTTGACTTGTGTCTATCATAACCCCATACAGACTGTGAATTTTGTTCTCCCTTACCATTGTGTTACTAAATTTTATTTGGCTGACTTTATACAATAAAAATTTAAATAGGCTTCCCTAACTTGAGAAAACATAAGGAAAAATCTGAACCTGTTTTCTCAATGAAAAAAATCTATAAAATCCTATTTGTCTCAAAATGTATTAATATTAATTTTTTTTTGTCTTTTTCTCTTATCTAGGACCACACCCACAGTATATGGAGGTTCCCAGGCTAGGGGTCTAACAGGAGCTGTAGCTGTCAGCCTTCACCACAGCCACAGCAACGCAGGATCTGAGCCGCGTCTGCAACCTATGGCACAGCTCATGGCAATGCCAGATCCTTAACCCACTGAGCGAGGCCAGGGATCAAAACTGCAAACTCACGGTTCCTAGTCAGATTCGTTAACCACTGAGCCACGACGGGAACTTCATCAAAATGTATTATTTTCAAAGATCTGTGGTAAAACAGTAGATGGTTAAATGTACACTAATTTTATTTTTTTGAGTGCAGATGGTGGATACATTTGACATGGTAATTCAAAAACACAATGAATAGGTTATTTAAACTTAAACACTGGTAGAGTACAGAAATCTCAGCATGGAGCTGACCACTTTATGTAGATTATCTACTGCCCTATTTGCTTTTCCTTGCTTACTTATTGTTACACTCCAAATAATTCAGATTCCTGCTCAGATATTAACCTCAGAGAGACTTTTCCTAAAAATCTTATCTGAAAGTCCTTAGTACCATCATGTAACACTCTGTATCTAAACCACTCTTCATATTTAAATTTGTGTCATTTACCTGCTTAGTTATTAAATATAATTGAAGTCTTTCAGATAAACTCCTGTAGGCAGGACTTTATCTTTTTCTTCAAGAAAGGACTCTCTAGGGAGTTCCTGTTGTGACTCAGCAGTAATGAAACCAACTAGTATTCATGAGGATGTGGGTTCAATCCCTAGCCTCGCTCATTGGGTTAAGGATCCAGTGTTGCTGTGAGCTGTGTTATATAGGTTGCAGATTCAGCTTGAATCCCACAGTTTGCAGCTCCAATTGAACCCCTAGCCTGGGAACTTTCATATGCCACAAGCGCAATCCTAAAAAAAGCACACACCCCCAAAAAAAGATGACTCTCTAAAACACCCATTTTTTAACTTCGTATTTTATATCAGTGGGTAAAAATGAGACAGTAGAGAAGATTAGGTGTATTGACTTAAAAAAAAGAATAAAATGAAGAAGAAACATGTATTAATCAATTTTACTCAATCTAGTATTTCCTCAGGTCCCCATTCAACTCTCTTTTTTGGGGGGGTCACATGATGGGGATAAAAATAACACCATGCCTTTCCTCTGTAGGCTTCATGATTGGAGGGACTTTGTACCTGATCTCTATTGCCCTGTTACAAATAATTTCAACACTTAATGACTTAAAACAACACCTATTTAATTACTTAATGATTCAAAATTAGACTGGATTCTTCTGGCTCCCTCAGTTATGTTTAGCTAGTGGCTGTGTTTCTGGGGTTGGTTGGGTACCTGTTTATCTCCATATATCTCTCACCCTCAAGTAGACTAGCCTAGGCTTACACCCATCATATTGGCAAAAGTCTGGGAGAGAGCAAGGAAGTGTGCTTTCTATTAGCCAGAGCAAATCACAAGGCCAACTCAGGTTCAAGGGATGGAATGACACAGTCTTTTTTTTTTTTTTTTGTCTTCTGTCATTTTAGGGCCACACCCACAGCACGTGGAGGTTCCCAGGCTAGGGGTCTAATTGGAGCTACAGCCGCCAGCCTACGCCACAACCACAGCAATGTGGGATCCGAGCCACATCTGCAACCTACACCACAGCTCATGGCAACACCGGATCGTTAACCCACTGAGCAAGGCCAGGGATCGAACCCGCAATCTCATGGTTCCTAGTCAGATTCATTTCCGCTGTGCCATGATGGGAACTCCAAAAACAACACAATCTTATGTTTGACAAGAAAAGCAGAAAAGTCATCTTACAAAGGGTATGGGTACAAGGTAAGGTAAAGAATATCTGTAATCAATGTACCGCAGTTTTGATAGGCACTTCTGAATCCAGTAACCACACACACACACACACAACACACACACACAGAGTTGCCTTCCTTTCTTTGTATTCTTAGTCACTAATGAAAACTGGGGAGACTCAATATTCAGTTTAACAAATGGCTGGACACTTCAATTACCACACCTTACTTTAAGATTTTATCGCCTTGAATACCAGTATTGACCAAGCTTGGGTTTATCCTTCTTGTTAAGATACCTGGGTTGTGTGCACTTCAACAGAAAGTAGTCCAACTACAGATTAGTTCCTGTATTCCTGGGTTTTCCCACTTCCATCTTCCTCCCTTTCCCTTTCAGCCTCATGCCTGAAAAGCCTGATAGCTGAATTCATTCAAGTTATTATAAGTAAAACTATATCCAAGTCATTAAGAAAATAATAAAAATGATAAAATAAGATTGACTAAAATACCTTGAAAATTCAAGGTTAATGCTACTAAACTGCAGTGGTAAGGATTTCAATTAGACACTTGGAAATACTTCGGATTATTATAATTTGAGATATTAGCGATTTAAAGGAAAGCAATGTTCTCTTTAGAGATTAAAAAAAAATTTGTAGACCACTTTATTGGTAGAATGACTTTTATGAAATGCTGCCAAGATCTACTGGGTTACTTTAGGTGAATGTTTGATAACATGTAGTTCAAAGAGAGAAAAAAAGTTTGCCACTTATAATATTCTACTTTGAGCATGAAGACTATTTAAAATAAATTATATCTTAGAAAAAAAAATATTTGTAATTATTCCTGCTCCAATGGGAGATATGCAGCATCTTTAAGTTTACCTTCTGGAACAACATTTGTAAATTGAGCCTCCTGACACCTCTATGGAAATACTTCAAATAATCACCCTCAGGTCATACAGGTGGGGGAAATTCAGCTAAAATGTAGATTTTTTTAAGTGTAAAATTTTTCTGGCTTTAAATATGTCAGCTTTTAGGTGAGGGTAAAACCTAAATCCCCAAACATTTTCTCCAAACTTAATCTGTTTGCTTGGCAACCCAAGTTTCCTTTTCTTCCCTCTGTCCCTTATCTCATATCCTTCCCTCCTTCCCTACTGAGACTGCAACGAACTCACTTACAAAAATAAATGCAAAACGGAAAGAATGCCACATCATAATACACTGGTCCAAACTGAACGACCAAGAAAAAATGAATTCATTATTTTAAATAACCAAGAGGAAAATTACCTGTGGAATTTCTGTATTTCATTCCTATGAGAACATAAAGGTTTATGAAGGGTTAAAATAATATAAACTCTGCTTTTATTTGTATTATTTGAATGTAAAATTAAACAGATAAAGTAAATACAATATACCTGTGATCCAGCCTTAAGAGTTATCAACTCAAGACCACTTTTCTTCTAGAATGGCTTGAAGCAAATAACAGTCATCGTATCATTTCTTTTTTTTTTATTAGAAATGGCAAATGCTATTTATAATAAAGAAAAAACCAGCATGACTGTGCCAGATCCAATGGACTTCCTTTTGCCAGTTAAAATTTAAGGCTGAATTGCTGCACTTTGGTATCTGCAAAGAACTCTGAACACAATGTTCTGTCATTCTTTGAAAAAGCAAATGGAAGTCATTTAAACCAGATGAGCGACAGGATGGGGAGTTGGCATACCTACAGCACAGGACACGCAGCACCACGCACCTATTTCAAGGGAACATAGAGCGGGTGGCCAGAAGAAAGAAACTCTTTTCCCCATTTAACCTATAATTTGACAACATCTGTGAAGAATTATCCCCAGCACTGGCATCATAATTGTATCTAACATCAATCACCAGAGAGGGGAAATTACTTGAAATAGATGTTAACGGCATTATAGTTTAACAACACGAAAGTCAAAAATGAGAGGAATGAGATCTGTAAGACAGTGCCTGAATTAATCAAGGGGCTAGAGAGGCACTAAATTATCTAATACAAAATGAGGTACTATATTTGCTTTTATTAGATGAGTTTAAATTCTAAAGACCATTATCTATTCCTTATTCTAGATATTAAAAAAGTTGAGTGATATCTTTTTGCACTATTTCTTCAGTATTAAGAGCAAAGTAATATGAACATTTTATACAGAATTTTTTTTAAAAGCAATGAAAATAATTATCCTCTTCTAAATAGATATTATTGATAGAAAAATACAGTCAGAGACTTTCAGGAACCTGAACTTTCAATAAGCCCGAGTACATAGCCTATCTCAAATTCAGTAGTTAACAATTGACTAGCCTCTAATTACCTGAACTTAAGGTATTGAGAAAAATATGTATTGGTTTATTGAATTACTGCTTTAGAGTTAAGTATTTTTTCAAAATTGGTTGCCTACATTTATAATTTAAGAGTACTGTGTTACATTTTAAAAAACCTCTTCTCTTCAAAACATTCCCTATACTATCTTTCAAGATATAACATTTTCCTGTGTTTTCTCCTGCCTTTCAACTTGCTCTTTTTTCAGTTTTGTTTCTTATTCATCTGTACCTCCAGAGCTCTTTAATATAGAAATGCCCTAAATATATACATTTTTCAATTTAGACCTATCCCCTAAGCTCCATATCTATGTGTTCAGCCTCTGATATGTCACCTCAACTTGGCTAGCTAACAGCAGTCTCAAAGTTAACGTGCCAGAACTGAGTGCCTGGTCTTTTCTCAACGCCATCACACATGAAGGGTAGCACCATCACCTTTCCAATTACTTGATCCCTCAGAATTGAAGTCATCACTGGACCCCACTTCACTCATACTTTACAGAATATTCTGGCAGCTCTACCTTCAGAATACATCCAAAATCCGACTACTTTCTAAAAGTACCACAGCTATCATCATATTCTCCTCTATGACCTCTTGCCTGAATTATTACACTAGCCTCCAAACTGATCTCTCCATTTCTGCTCTTGTCTTCCTAGTCTATCCTCAGTACAGCAGTAAGTGTGATACTTTTACACTTAGTGAAATGAGAAGCCATTTGGAGCAGAGAAGTAATGAGATATAGACATTTCTATCTTGCAGGACAATATATACTCCCTTATGATGTACCCCCACTTCTCTTTCTAATATAGGACCAATCAATAACCAAGGTTAAGTCTTTTTTTTTTTTTTTGTCTTTTTGCTTTTATTTAGGGCTGCACCCGTGGCATGTGGGGGTTCTCAGGCTAGGGGTCTAACAGGAGCTGTAGCTGCCAGCCTACACCACAGCCACAGCAACGTGGGATCCGAGCAGCGTCTGCAACCTACACCACAGCTCACGGCAACGCCGGATCCTTAACCCACTGAGCAAGGCCAGGGATTGAACCTGTAACCTCATGGTTCTTAGTCGGATTCGTTAACCACTGAGCCAC
>PVHT020000521.1:6545704-6573717 GCA_004024745.2 Catagonus wagneri
GGTTCTCAGGCTAGGGGTCTAACAGGAGCTGTAGCTGCCAGCCTACACCACAGCCACAGCAACGTGGGATCCGAGCAGCGTCTGCAACCTACACCACAGCTCACGGCAACGCCGGATCCTTAACCCACTGAGCAAGGCCAGGGATTGAACCTGTAACCTCATGGTTCTTAGTCGGATTCGTTAACCACTGAGCCACGACGGGAACTCCCAACCAAGGTTAAGTCTTAAAATAAACCAGCTGGGGATGTGCTAGGCTGCTAAAGGATAACTGAGATTGACCCCAAGGGGAACTGCATGACCTACTCAGCACATATGAGTAAGAGCCTAGAGAGTATGCTGAGACTGGATCCCAAGGACACTGAATCAAGGAGAGTAGACCATAGTTGGATAAGGGAGATTTTGTGGATATGGGGGAACTTTCATGATCATAATACAGATTTCACACCTCAACAAGTTTCTCCAGTGAAGATGCTACACCACTACAGTGAGTTTTAGAAACTTGAAGAAGTGAGATCCCTCTGTAAGTGAAGAAAAATTCCAGAACAGCTACAGAAAACAGTGTAAGAAGAGATAAAAAATTCAGAAGGAAGCATAATACTATGTAAGCCTGGAAAAACACAGCTTTGAACTATGTTGCATGGGAGGGACAAAAGGGCACTGCATTTATAAATGCAGTAAGAATGCACTGGTGGGAGGGGCACAAGCATCTCTAAGTAGCTTGGTGGTAGATGTTTTTTCTAAGCCAGAGATGATAACAGAATATGCATTTATACTACCGAGCTTCCTTTTAGCAGTTGGAATGATAGCGTCCTGAAAAAACAGATGCAACTGGATACTAACTATCAGAAGAAAAGCGTGTAGAATATCATAATAAGCAACAATGTCAGAATATGACCAGGGCATCTCTACATACAAGGAACTATGAACATGTTTAATAGCACACAGTATGCTCAGACAAAAGACAGATGAGCGGTCAATGTGAATTTTGCTTAACTTTTCAATCAACTGCCATTGATGAAGAGACTGAGAGTAACCATCCAATAAAGCATCATGGTTTTGCACCTCTTTCCAGATCTGAGCCAGTTTTCAGACAATGGAAACTTTTGACTACCTAAGAGATGGGTCCCAGAAAGAATTCTACAAAGCACAAGTATATATGATAGTTGTTTCTTTAGTCTTTCGTGAAAGAAATCTTGATAATTTATTTGGAAAACTGTACATTGGTGAAAATGAGTTACTTAAACTTACCAAGAGTTGCATGACAAAGGTTCTGAGATGATGCTGAAATCCAGAGACCTGCTTAAGTGAGGTGTATGGAAGGCAGGTAATAAATGGAATCCTAGTCCAGGTCCAACTCACTGTGGATCCTTTGAGCAAATAGATATACCTAGTGGTCATATCTCTAGATTTTGGAAGTATAAATGAAATGGGAATATTTGGTTATTGGCAGAACTCTCCCATTGTTATCTTGGTAGGGGCAGCAATTCATCTTGATTAGAACAGTATTTATTCTGGGAGTGGTTTGCCTTTCCTATTTGTGAGGCCTCAACTGTCACTGCTATTGAGGACGTCCAAATTAGGGAGTTCAGAGACAAAGGATCCCACATAACATTACATCAAACCATGGAAACAACTACTGCAAAGAAGGTACAGTAGTGGATTCATGACCATAGGATTAGGCAATCCAGTAACATACTGTATAACGCAGAAAGTACCCAGCTATAAGAATAACGACACAGTCTTTAGAAGGTACAAGTGAGGACAATATTTGAGGTAATAATCAGACATGCCAAGGCACCATACTCAGGATGTAGCATACATCCCAAATCAAGTACCATTAAATGGTGCTGTATTCATAATATATAAATGCATGAGTTCAAGAACCAGATTGAATTAGGACCAACTTTATTTGCCATCACTCCTAGTAACCTATCAGGAAAATTGGTGCATTCTGTCTCTGTAACTCTGGGATGTATGGGTTTAGAAATCTTCTTGCTCAGAAGAAAAATGTTTTCCCCAGAAGACATAGCAAGAATCCATTAACCTCATCTATGACTGAAACAGAGTTACTTTGGGCTTCTCATGCCCACAGTAGTCAAGAAAAGGAGTCACCAATCTGGCAGGGTTAATTAATGGACTCTGATCATCAGGACCGGTAGAGCGTCTGCTGCTCACTGGAATCAGGGAGATACGTATCTTCCATCTAGTGGTCCATTGGGTATTTATTTTGACAATAAATGAACAAGTGTAGCAGTCTTGGTCTAATAAGTATGTGGTGATCAGAGATTCAGACCTCTCAAGAGGAAAGTCTGGATCACTTCATAGGTAAGCCTTCTAGACCAGCAGAGGTACTAGCCAGGATGAGGGGCATCTAGAAAAGAGAAGTTGATGCTGAATATCATTGCAAACCTGAGACCAGCTGCATTAGGGAGGAGTGTACTTTATGCCAATAGTCTGCTTTTTTATAAATATCCACAAGAAAAGTGACCGAGCAGAACCTTAACAAACCTAGTTCCAGTTAAGATGGATTTATAAGAAGCAAATAGGTCTGAGTGATACAAAAGGTGAACTGCAGTGCATACGTGGTGCGCTGCCTGGAAAAATCCTTGAAAACTGAAGTACTTATTCTTTCAGACCTAGAATCACTGGCTTCTGGTGGCCCACTGACATGTTTCCCATCAGGATCACAGTAGGTTGAAGGGAAGTGTTCACATAAGGTCAGCGCCCCTCCTTGAGGACAAGGCTGCTTTCAATGACTAAGCAATAGTGGGTTATAAAAGTCGAGACCCTGACTCAGTCTGAGATAACTATGCAAGGCCATTCAAGACTCCAAACTTCCTAGGGGATCAGCCAAGGCCTCTGGTGTTACAGCATCATAATTTAACATCTCCTGCTGTTCTGACCTAAGAAAGAGGCTGACAACCTGTTATCAATACTTGTTACAAATATTAATATTATTATTTATTAGAAAATCCACCACATAAATTTATGTTATAATATCTACATTATTACTAACTATAACTTATAAATTTATATATTATAATATTTATATTATAACTATAATATATTATAACTATATCATAACTATAACAATGTTTATAACTTGTAATAATACAACTATTATTCTATTTACTCTAATATATATGTGTGTTTACATATTCACACACACACATATATATATGTATATAAACTTACACAGAAACTTTGCTAATACTGACACTAGTTTTAATAGTGCTCATAGAAAAGAGATGGCGGTCATCTTTATCAAAAATTACCCCCATCCAAACCCTCTTGGTATGGATGAGTCATAAGTCAGGATAAGTCTTATTTAAAAAAAAATATGATATTATTATTACTTTGAATAATATTAGCTAACATCTACTGATTATTACATATCAGGCAGCACACTGATCAATGGCAATGGCAGTAAAGAAGGGTAGACCACAAGCAAATCCCTGGCTCGTAAGACAGTATTTTAAGGGAAAACATGGTTCTGACCAGCAAAATACATCTACATGTAGCTCAGAAAATGTACACATACCCTGGGGTCCTATTGCAACAGAATAGCTTTAGAGCCAAACAAATTCAGATTTGATATTATTGATTTAATATCTAAAGTGTGTTTATGCCTGAAAAATATGGCAAATATAAAATTCAAGCTCTATATAAAACCATTTACTTGTGAGCTAATCAATTACAGAAAGGAATGCTGGGCCTTAGATACATGAAATATAAAAGCCAAAATATTAATTGACAAGGTGAAAGTATTTTGATGTAAATATGCATCATCCTCAAGAAAACCAAGAGGCTGTTCTGCCAGCCTAGAAAGGAAAGTGAAGTAAAATGTTAAAAGATTCACAAAATAAAGATCTGAGAAACCCTTCTCTGCTAGAACTGTGGAAGTGAGAAGTGGTTGGGTTGTATAGGTGGTCTCTAGCAAATTTTAATTAAATTGAGTAATAAAAAAGCACTGCCCTTTATGGTGAGAAAGAACTCATAAAATTTTTGTACAAATGCCAGGTAATGTTTGCATTAGTGTCCATGAGGGGTTTCATTTTTGCTGTTTTCAGCTCTATAAAACTTCCACCTAAAAAAAAATAATGAAGATCCTAGTATTCCTTAAATGTTTTGTGAGTCAAAGCTACTTTACAAGTTTGTCCATGGTAACTTTGGTAATCTAAGTCCAGCACATACCAAGAAAAAAAAATGTGATGTCATTTTCAACAATTCACTCTATCTTATTTTTTCCTTGAAATGAACCACAATAACAATTTAGTTAAGGAAATTTCTAAGCCAATGCTAAGAAATTTGCTTGCCTCATCTGTCCCTTAAAATATTCTTTCATCCGTCCAGTCAAACGTATCCTTCACTAGACTCCAAGTCATTTCTCTGAAAATCAAATTTGATCATGCTCCTCTCCTACATAAAAATATTGCAAAGGTCCCACAACTCTAGACTGAAGTACAACCTGCCTTTTGATCCTCACCATATACCTCTCACTCCTTCCTGGAAGCAGTCACCTAGGATTATTTATTGTTCTCCACATGTTCTGTTTTACCCTACTCATTATCTGTTTATGAATTATTCTCTACAAGAAGTGATGCTCTTCTGTTGTCCATTGGTATCCTTCTGTTTCTAGAGTGTAACAGAAAGTGAAGAGTGCAAGTTTTGGATTCAGAAAGATTTGATTCAAATCCCCAATTTGCTAGAAATGTGACTATGAGGAAAAATGCAGTCTATCGTAGTCTTACTATATTCATTGCTAAAATGATAAAAATTACCTTTTAAGATTGTGGTGACTGATAAGTATTTAATATGTGAAGATTTCCTGTTATGTCTTAAACATGATATGTGCTCAATAAAATAGTAGCTATTATTATTTTCACCAAAAAAATGACAGCTTCTCCATGATTACCTCCCTTACTCATCCATCTTGATACATCTTGGAGTTCCATTAGCAATGTATAGAAAATGCTATAATGGAACTGATTATAGTATACCCTTTCCCTCCCTTTTTTTTTTTTTTGGCCACCCCATAGCATATGGAGTTCCTGGGCCAGAAATCAGATCTAAATGCAGTTGTGACCTATGCCACAGCTGTGACAACACCAGATCCTTAACTAGTGTGTCAGGCCAGGGATCAAAACTGTGTCTGAGCATTGCAGAGATGCTGCTAATCTCATTGTGGCACATTGGGAACTCCTGATTATAGTATAACTTTTGCATGCTATCTGTATTTCCTTTGTAGCAACTTTCTTAAGTTTACCATCAATAGAAACCTTTAAATGATTTCTTTATTCCCGCTTCCACTCTAGCTTTGATATAACTCTATTAGTTAAATCATCACAGAATAACATCATTAATTGGTACACATGTTTGCCTTAAATTTTTAAGGACTTGGGGATGGGGGAGTTTATAGCAGAGGTTAGTAGCTGACTGCAAAACCCTTTTCCTCTTATTCTTCATCATAAAACTAGACTATGTTCCCTGGTCTCAACTATATCTCAGTGTTGCTATAGGATTAGGTTCCAGCCAATTTTGAGGTGGATCAACGTGTACCATATGTCTAGGCCTGGTTCAAAGAAAAAACAATGCTGTTATGTTATCCACCTTCTCTTGTTCTTCCAAAATGTTATAAATAAGCACAACTTTGGGCCATCATGTTAAATATGTTCCCAGAGACCAGAAACAGAGGGACTCTCGGTCCTTGAATCCCTGCTTTGAGGAGGGACACTAACAGGTCAGGGACATTCCTTTTCTGTTGAGGATAAGACAGTAAATATTTCAGCCTTATGGGCCTTATAGTCTTTGTTGCAACTACTTAGCTTTGCCATCATAGAGCAAAAGCTGCTAAAGACAAGACATAAATGAATGGCTGTGTTCCACTAAAACTTGAAATTATTAACTGACATGCAATTATCCATGAAAATGTGACTTTTATATGATTTCCACCTATTATTAAATAGTATTCTCGTTTTAATATTTTTCAATCATTTAAAAAAGAAAAAATGGCGAGTTCCCCGTAGTGGCTCACCAGAAAGGAATCTGACTAGTATCCCTGAGGACACAGGTTCGATCTCTGGCCTTGCTCAGTGGATTAAGGATCTGGCATTGCCTTGAGCTGTGGTATAGGTCACAGACACGGCTCAGAACTGGCATTGCTTTGGCTGTGGTGTAGGCCAGCGGCTACAGATCCAGTTTGACCCCAGCCTGGGAACCTCCATATGCCACAGGCACAGCCCTTGAAAGACAAAAATAAATAAATAAATAAATTTTAAAAACTAAAAAAAAATTAAAGTAACCATTGCTATAAAATGTAAATTTTAAAAATAAATAAACAAATAAAAAATAAATAATGGAGTTCCCCTCCATAATGCAGTGAGTTAAAAATCTGATTGCAGTGGCTTGGGTCATTGCAGAGGTGCAAGTTCGATCCCCAGCCCTGTGCAGTTGGTTAAAGGATATGGAATTGCTACAGCTATTGCATAGGTTGCAGTGTGGTTTGGGTTCAATCCCTGGCCCAGGAACTTCCATATGTCAAGAGTGTAGCCATAAAATTTTAAAAAAGGAAAAAAGAAAAGACACAACTCTTCCTAGCTCAAGGGATTTTAAAACTATTCTTAGCTTGGGCTGTGATGTGCCCACTCTTGTTAGGCCACTGAAACTTCAGAGTTTACTAGCTACAAAAATAGTTGTTAACTTACAAATACAAGAGCTGTAATGTATTCATTTTTGTATTCCCAGGAACAAATATGGCACATAGTAGGCAGTCAATAAATTGTGCAGTGAATGAATAAATAAAAGAGTGAATTTAACCTGACTCTACTTTTGTCTTAGGAAATCATTCAGCGCAGAACATATGGATAAACAAATTGGCATAAATCCCATAGTTCCTCAACGCTGTGCTGTGTCAAGTACTCTGAATATTTTACATAAGTATTTCAGGATAATAAATATGTACTTAAATTTCAACATATTTTAAAAGATGAGATTTAGAAAGATATAAAGGCCAAAGAACTACATGAGTCAATATGAAAACCATAATGATAAAAACTAGACTTTCTCAGAGTAACTAATACACTAAGACAATATTACAATAAAAACTCATTGTCAGTGTTGATTTTAACATTAACTGAAAATCAAAGGGTTGACAGAAAGTAAGATAGATTCAGTTAAGGATTATTTGCTCTCACTTATCCTGGCTCTTTCTTTGCAGCACTTATCTTGATTGTAAAACACTCATTATTTTTTTGTTACTTGTTTAATGCATTCTTTCCAAATTAGATTTTAAGCCATATGGTGGCAGGACCTTGTCTATTTTGCTTCTATGTTCTCAGCAATTAACCCAGTTCTTGGCACCTATGAGACAATAAATTCATATTTGTGAAGTGAATGGATAAACCATACATATGATTCTGCTTAATTAAATAAAGGAGAATAGTTGGAAGGTTATTTATTATGAATCACATAATACATTTCATAAAAGTCAAGTATAGTTTATTGGCATAGTACCAAGTAGCTCCAAAAAGAAAATAGCGCTCTTTCAAATTCAGAAATAAAATTCCTAAATTGAAAAAAAATATATTGTTCTAAACAAACATGGTCCTTACATCTTTCCAGTAAAGAAGAAATGCGATTGTTTTTAAGAAGCAACCTCATCTTTTTCATTATTTATACGAGGAAGAAAAACAGCTGTTGAGCTAGGATGAGGGAAGTCTGAAGCCTTAAAACAAATGTAGTGGTCGCAGTTAAGTTTGCTCTGAGTTAAGCATACCAGGCCAATAGAAGACATCAGAGGAACTTCAAAAGCCTGAGTCACCTAAGCAGGCCGGCAAAGAATGCCATTTTTAATCACCTTAGGTCGATTTATGAGCCTGGAACTCTCTCAAGCATCTAGCAATTCCCTAAGCTTAATTCAGGTACATATAGTTCCAAGCTCATAAGGTTTTAGCCTTGGTGTCACAGAATCAGAACAGAAAATGAAAATACTGCCACATAAACAGAGCATAGTGTTTCAGCCACACATCTCCCTTTTAAGAGAGTGTATGGGGACGTAGCAAGGGAGAACAATTCTCAGATATATAGCCCACCTAGGTAAAGCACTTTCAACTGTACTTCATTTATTTATTTTAGGCCATTTTTGGCTCAAAATCATGCAAAATTACTGTCTCTAGTTTCATTCTGCTCTTTTGAAATAGTCCAGATTTTGCGCTAAGAGTTTAAAGCCACAGCAAAGAGCTAGGCCAAGAGGGAAAGCTTTTGAAGAGTTCTCACAGCTGTGAAAACACAGGCCTCAGGCTGTGTGTAGAGTTACTTCAAACAGCTGCTTCAGGTGACTAAACACCTTGAGTCTCATTCATCAAGTGTTGTTTATACTGGCTGACAGACCAGACTTGGAGAATTAACTCAGAGAAAAAAGATGTACTACTTACCAAGTATGGGAAAAGAACCCCAGCTCTTTACCTCTGAAGCAAAGAAAAAATAATAACAATAATCCGAGTAAAAATAAAATCAAGCAGAACAGGAATAATTATATTTAATGATAATACGTTTTGTGATACCCTTTGAATCTTTCCAATCAAAGGGGAAACAGAACTGATGGTTTGCTATGTTTTGATCCCATGGATAAAACTGAGATGGACAATTCCTACATGCAAGGAAACACCCTTAAATACTCAGCCACAAAATTTCTCATTAATTATCAGTGAGCACAATATTGAAAAGTAGGTATAAAATTGAGATGGACAATTCCTGCGTACAAGGAAACACCCTTAAATACACAGCCACAAAACTTCTCATTAATTATCAGTGAGCACAATATTGAAAAGTAGGTATAAAATTGAGATGGACAATTCCTACGTACAAGGAAACACCCTTAAATACACAGCCACAAAACTTCTCATTAATTATCAGTGAGCACAATATTGAAAAGTAGATATAAATAATGCATTTTCATTATTTTAAAAAAGGAAAATAAGGCTTTCTTCTTCCCGGAATTAACTGTTTTCTTACAAACATTGTCTCATCAAGCTTTGGTCATGGGGTTCATCACCCAGTATTAAAAAATTCTTTCATCTAATCTAGTCAAAAAGGTGACATGATAATCTATTTTAAAATCTATGTTAAACCATGTAACTATTTGCATGGATCAAAAGAAGAATGAAATAAAATGACATGAGTCAGTGTCAGGCAAAGTGTTACTAGTTAAGCAAGCTTTAAATATTGAAAGCCAGTTTTAATATTTCCTTTTAATCTAGAAATATGTCACATGGTAATTTTTTCTTTACAATATCAGGGTGGTTACGGAAAACATTTACCATGGCTTCATTCAGCACTAAGCAGGAAAATCTACCCCTCCCATAGACAATGTTGTAGGCTATCACTTCTACTGGCAATTAGTTTATCATTCATATTATGGCACGTTTCAAAAGTAAGATCTCTTTATAATCCCCCATTCATGAGTTTATAAATGATATTTAAATATTGTTTTTCTTTTTTTATACTGATTTTTATTTTTTCCATTCTAGCTGGTTTACAGTGTTCTGTCAATTTTCTACTATATGGCAAGGTGACCCAGTTACACATACATGTATACATTCTATTTCATCTCACACTGTCATGCTCCATCATAAGTGACTAGACATAGTTCCCAGTGCTATACAGTGGTATAAATATTGCTTTTACTTTTATGATTTTTTTTCCCAGTTCAAAAATGGTTTTCGATTTTTTTTTTTTTTTTGGCCACAACCACACCATGCAAAAGTTCCTAGACCAGAGATCCAACCCATGTTACAGCAGAGACACTAGTCACAGTAGTGACAATCCAGATCCTTAACTGCTAGGCCACCAGGAAACTCCATTTCTTTTTTTTAATCAATGTACTTTAAAGCAGTTCTCAAGCTCTTCTTTGCATAGAAAGGACCTGGGGGTCTTCTGGAAATGTAGATTCTGATACACAAAGTATCAGAATCAGAGCCTGAGATTCTGCACTTCTAATAAGCTCCCACATGAATACTCATCCAATGACAACACCTTAAATAGCAAGGCACTAAAGAAAACTAGTCTTGAAGAGGAAAGGGGAAGGACAATTTTTGGTTTGTTTTTAAGGTTGTTTTCTAGCTATACAAGGACATAGACAAACATTTGTTGTCCAACCATTAGGAAAAATGATGGAAAGCAAGATTATAGAGTATGTTCTGCTATTTCAACTACAGAACTAAAGACTAAAGAGGTATATTATTTTACATTCAATGTTGAGGCATCCACAACTGGTCAGGGACATTAATCCAAATAGGACAGGAATATGATAAACCACTGTTCATCTTTCAGGATTATAGTCCATAGGTGAGGCACATAGGTGAGGCACATTTTGGGAAACGTATCTGGGAGGAGAGTCTGGCCAAAACTGGGCAGTAACAATGGGTTCAGTGGAAGGGTGGGTAATGTTCACTAGCAAAGAAAGAAAAGCGACAAGCAAACAACAAAATCAGGAACTAGGGAGAAAAAAGGAATTAGAGAAAGTGCAAAAAAATGGAATATTTCCTGAAAATCTACAAATAAGAATTCTTTGAGGCAGTCACTGCATTCATTTTACAAATGAATTCTGTGAGTCCCCAGAGGACTTTTTACTTAAATGCAGGTAATAGTTGTCAGATATTTGAATCCAATTCAGTCTGACCATCCATTTACCATAGTTCTGACTCTAAAAAATAGGACAAAAGGACAGTGTCGGCACTAAAGAAGCAGCAGATACTAAGAGTATGCTAAGAAAAACTGAGAAATCAAGCAATGCATGAGTTTTGAGACGGGTTACAGAAAGTCCACTGGAAAAGTGTAGTAGGAAAGAAAGGGGAAGAGGGAATAAGTGATGAGTACTGGGAAATGGGTGCCGGATGGTAAATGTTCTGCAAAATGGATAACACACACTGGTTACTGAGAATTAATTACACAAGGTTTAGCACTAACTTTTCAGATCTGGGCCATTAGCTACATTCCTATTTAATTTCAGCTGTTTTATATAAAATATCAGACCAGTCCATTCAAATTATTGAGTAATTACTATCTACCAGTTACTATATCAGGGGCTGAGTTAATGAAACTTTATATGGTTCATCAAAATATATTTGTGAGAAAAATAATGGTTGGCAAAGAGATTCTTGGTGATATTAAAATAGCTTCACAATGAATGCTTAAAGATAATTGAACCATTCTCTCAGATCAGTTTAAAGATGAAGGGTGTTTCTGAATCTCAAAAATATCAATATTTCTCTTGCCCCTGTCTTGGGAGACAGAGACATAAGTGTTATGTACAATATAGAAATATGGTTTGCAGAATTAAATTGTAAAGAGAAAGCAATATAAAATTAAGAATGACCAAGACACCCTATATGAAATTCATCTCCAGGGACAAATCTCTTTCTGCCTCGTTACAGATATGAGTAAGGCAATAAAGCACTACAATAATCAGAGTTAATCAGCTTTGATGATTCCACCATAGAAAGGTGGGGGTAGGGTATGACACCAAAACCAAACAGAAAGACATACAATCAAACTGCTCCTCATTGTGGCATTTCAGGAAACGGTGAGTAGCATAGCTGAATAGTGAATGTTAGTAGAGGGTAGTGCTTGCAGCTACTATCTTGTGGAATTAGTGGTACCAACTTCCCAAGACAGCGTCTGCATTTCTGTATTTGTAACATTAACAATAGCTCATATATTTTGGTTCCTCTTGCTATATGGCAGAAAAAGAAAAGAACAGCCCGAATTGTACTATAGCCAATTTATTTCTCTAAGGTTTGGGTTGAAATTTTTCTCCTCTCCAAAAATGAGACTTTTTTTTTTACAAAGTAAAAAAGTGAGCTGGAAAAGGAGGCTTTTCACAAAAATCCTCCCAGGACGAGTCCCTGAGGAACGGAGGGTGCCCAGCTGTTACCCACTTTCATGGATTTTTGTTTCAGCTCAACAAAGATTTCCACTCTGCTCTCCTAACCTTTATATGTGTGTCAGGAGGCAAACTTTAAGCCATGCATTCTTTTCCTCTCCTATTTAAATTCTTACCCAAAGTTATTTTGCTTGGAGAACTAATCCTCCACAAGACAGTGGGAATCAAGATGGACAGTTACAATCAGCTGCCAATGGAATTTTCAGGAATTACAGAATAAATAAAATCAAGGACTTTCAGGAATTACAGAATCAATCAAACCAGTGAAGGCAAGGAGGGTTTATTGACATGCTTCCTCCACCTAAAAAACAATTGCTTAAACCTTATGAAGCTGGACTCCAATCTGCATGCAAATTTTGGTTTGCTTTACGGCATTTCTTTTTCTGTTTCTTTCTCTATTTTCTTCTGCCTCTGTACCTAAGAATACCTTGAGAGTACCACCAAGTAAATCCTCCAAGACTGCCATCTGCATCCAACAGTCACTGCCTCACAAACAGACTGGCAGCCGGTAGCTTACACGTGCTTTTGATTACTTAATGAATTAGAGGTCAGGCCCTTTGACTCTTCAGTTAAAGCAATCTGAATCCAGTTAAAGGTAAAATTAAACTAAAAAGAGTTTTGGTTACCTCATAATCTCACCAAAAATAGCTCACTTAATATACAGTGAAATCTGGCATAAATGAGAGTCTCTTCTTTGATCTATGTACAACAAAGCTAGAAAACATAATTTCCTCACTCTAAGAATGATAATAAAATATATAATTTACTGACTGAAGCAAATGCAATTACTCAAATTTTCCACCTAATGCATGGTGGTAAATTCCACCATAACTTCACAAGCTAAAAATAATCAACTATGGACAAACTTGGCTCCAAGTTTCAAGCAGCTCCTTTCAAAGTTTGGAAAGGCAGCTGCCTGGTAGTCTAGCCACCTCGTGTTAACACAGAGCAATAAAGTGTGGAGTAGGGTACTACTTCCTAGAATGGGTTTCGGGGACAAATGGACTCCACACAGACAACAGGAAGTCAACACTCTGGGAATACTGGTGGTTCCCAGACTCCATGGACATAGTTTATTTGTGAATGCGTTTGAATTCAACAAAACTGAACAAAAGAAAAACAAAATGGAAAATATTCTCTTCAAAAGTTATAAGCAGCTAGTGATAAGAGCATTGGCCCCTCACATCTCTCAGGGTCAAGCCCAATTATCCAAATTCATGAGATATGGGAAGAAAAGAGGATCATGAACATCTTCATTTTGGTTGTGGACGTGCAGGTTAAAGCAGATGGGCAACACCAGTTTCTTTAATAAAATCCATTCCAAAAAGACTTCTCCCACAGGAAAAGAAAGGATAAGGTATATAGAAACAGAGATCCATATCCAACATAATATTTTCTTTTGAAGATCAGAATGTCTTTAAAAAGATAAGGCAGATTAATTTTACTAATCATGACAACTTTGATGAAATATTGTACAACTGATTATTAATTCAAGTAGATTTGTGGTAAAATGTTATTAGTGAAGATTTATTAAGCATAGTGATGGTCTAAGCACTTTATATGTTTGAAATATTTAATGTCCACACCTGATGAAGCAGTTCCTATTATTATCCGCACTTGAAGGATGAGAAATGTGGAGCAGAGTTAGCTGAGTAACTTGACCCACAGCATATAATTAATAGGAAGTCGAGCTATGGTTTACATTTAGGCTAATCCCAGAATCACTATTCTATTCCTGTTTTCTATTTTCTTTATATGGCTACACCTGCGATGTGTGGAAGTTCCCGGGCTAGGGACTGAATCTCAGCTGCAGCTGTTGGCCGATGCCACAGCCACAGCAACACCGGATACAAGCCACATCTGCAACCTATGCTGCAGCTTGCAGCAATACCAGATCCTTAACCCACTGAACAATGCCAAGGATGGAATCTACAACCTCTCAGAGTCTATGTTGGGTCCTTAAACCACTGAGCTACAATGGGAACTCCCAGAGTCAGAATTCTTAACCACTGACCACACTCAACTTTCTGAACATGACAGCAACCCAAATAACTTCTTCAAAACTTTGTTTTTTATCTTACTGCTATAGTAGGGGAAGATGGAATCTTTAAATTAAACAGAATTAGATCTTGAAATTAGGTGGTTGTTTTGCCTTGACCCTACTAAATTAGGCAAAAAATATAGGTCTCAAACTCACCAATTCATCACAAAAGACTAGCAGAGCAAAGCCCCCAAGCCAAGGGAATAAGAACAGGTACAGAACTGAGACACAAGCACTTCTCAATTTACATTTAGCCATGAGAAACTCACAGAAACTATTTATAGTGTCTTTATCCTGTGTCAACCTAGCTTAGCTAGAACATTTCCCAGAAATCCTTTTCCTGTAGATGTCTGGGTCAGAGCTGGCCACAAGAGAAATCTGTGTGAGATTTGTGAAGAAGAAGCTAAGAAGCAGACACTTTTACAGTCTAAGTCATTGTAGGGAAGGGCCTCTTGGCATTCACTTACATTACTGCTTTTGCTCTCAATCATCTTGTTGGTATAGACAGCAGCCGGGCTTATTGGATCTCTTCCTTCAACTTCACAGAACCCTGGGAAAGGCACATGTGCAAAAGGGGTGCCAGCCTGCCCTACAGTCACCTGTGTCATTGACACTGGAGGCAGCGAGGGACAGGGTTGGTTCTGATGTGCCCTCAAAGGTTGCTATTATTCCTTGGCCTGTCCTACTTTATGTCTATTTACTCTTCCCAATTGGTGTCTTTGTTGACATTGACCTCATCAGCAGATGCAGGTATGGCAAAGTTATATAGACTGTTCAAACAGAATTGTGTGACTTCTAACCACTTTACTAAATTTCTTATTCTGTATCGCTCCTGGTGGAGCTGCTCCTCTTATTGAACCCTGAACAGTATACAGGATCATTCCTCATGGATTGCTCTCAACCAACTTTTAGAATTTAGGTTACAGATGCTATCAGTGATAGCCTATCTTGGCAGAACAGACAAAGATCAGAAAAATGTAGTATTTTCTTAAAATTGGAGTGGGATTAAATAAAATGTACTGTATGGCATTTATTAAGTGAATTTTACTCCTTCTATACTATATCTATTCCATACATCATATGATTTAAGCATGCTATCATGCTTCATGGCAACATGGAATCTCTGAGGTAGAAACTATCTTGCTCACAGAAAAATGGAGATAACTATGAACATTATCTATTCAGCGATTTGAACCTGGCTGCAGACATAGCCTCCATGTGGGTATACCTACATATTGAATACTGGCAGCAAGAAACTGAATTTGATATCATAAAACTAGCTATACTCCGTCTGCTGGGACCCTCAGGAAAAATTAAATTTTCTCTAACACCACCTACCCACAAGAAATGAAGAGAGACAGCCTTAGACCTTTGTGTCCATCCTGGCTGCCAGAACCAAACTATATGTGATGACTAACTAGTTATGAAGAAAAAAACTTCAAAGAGTTAAGAAACAATGGATTAAGCACTTCAAACCCTGAAAGGAAATCCATAGCGAATTTCAGTACAGTTAGGTTAACCACATGGCCTGGTTTTCTCTGGACACCCTGGTCTATGCTTGATTTACTAGAGAAAATATTCACAAATTTCTCTTTCATTCTCAAATATGTCATAGTTTTGATAAAAATAATATTTATTCCAGTAATAAACCAATCACATGGAGAATGATGATCAGATGAAATAATAAAAACAGCTAATTTGTATTGAGTACCAGTATATGACAGGTACTATCCGGTGAAATTAATGTACTACTTTATTTAATTCTAGCAAACCCATCCACAATGAAGGAAGTATTGTTAGCACCCTCTTTGGTAAGAGGCCTGAGCCATGTAGAAATTAGCAACTCACTGAAACCCATATGATTGTAAGTGACAGAGCAGCTGAAATAGCAGAGACCTTAAACATTATGACAAACTACAGTAAGAGTCTAAGAAAGACAGTGGATGGGAACTCCCTGGGTTTGCACAGAGAGAATCTCTCCAGTTTTTTCCTTCAAAGTGCTTCAATTTCCCCATACATTTGCTAGTGTTCTATACCAAAACTTGCGATGGTTGATTTCGTGTCAGTCTGGCCTGGCTATGGTGCCCAGTTGTTGGGTTACATACTACATATTGCTGTGAAAATATACTGCGGATGTCTTTAACATTTATAATCTGTTGAGTTTCAATAAAGGAGACTTCCCTCTGTAATGTGGGTGGGCTTTATCCAATCCTTTGAAGACCTTATGAGTAAAAACTAAAATTTCCCGAATAAGAAGGAAGAACTTCAAGGAGTTACCATAGAGAAGTTCCCGTTGTGGCCCCGTGGTAAGGAAAACAACGAGTAATGCAAACTCAAATTCGATCTCTGGCCTCACTCAAGTGGGTTAAAGCCTCCTGTGTTGCCATGAGCTGTGGTGCAGGTCACAGACGCAGTTCAGATCCTACATTGCTGTGGCGTAGGCTGGCTATTGTAGCTCAGATCTGACCCCTAGCCTGGCAACTTCCATATGCCACAGGTGCAATGCATAGATATCCTGCCTGAGTTTCCATCTTCCTGGACCTCCCTGTGGACTTGGGGTCAAGACTGTGACTTTAATTGTTGCCCAAGTTTCTAGCCAGTGTGTCTACCTGACAGATTTTGAACTTGCTGGCCCCTACAATAGTATAAGCCAATTTCTTAAAAATCTCACTCTCTCCCCTCATTTACAGAGGGAGCATATACTACTCTTTTTCCCACTTTATAGATGAGAAAACTGAAATATTAGAGAAACTGAGTAACTTATCCAGTCAATGCTGCATAGCTATAAAGTGGCAATATTTACCCAAACCTGTCTGACCTCAGAGACCTGGTGCTTAGTCATTAAACAGTACTGCAATTCATTGACATGCAAGCCCAAAAGGCAACAAAGCAGGGTTAGAAAAGTCAAGAACTTGAAGTCAAGACTCCTAAACTATAAGTCAAGTTTTCAAATCTACCAACCAGGCATTTCCCTTCATGGTTCAGTGGTAAGAATCTGACTGATATCTATGAGGATGTGGGTTCAATTCCTGGCCTCACTTAGTGAGTTGGGGATACTTCGTTGCCATGAGCTGTGGTGTAGGCCAGCAGCTGTAGCTCCCATTCGACCCCTAGCTGGGAACTTTCATATGCCACCGTGGGTGCAGTCCTAAAAAGCAATAAATTAATAAATGCATAAATAAATAAATAAAAACATGGAATTCCCATGTGGAGTGGGTTAAGGAGTTGGTGACAATACTGCAGCAGCTAAGGCCACTGTTGTGGGGCAGGTTCTATCTCTGGCTGGAGAACTTCCACAACTTCCACATGCCATAGGCATGGCCAAAAAAATAAATAAATAAAAGCCACCGAATACCCTTGAGCAAATCAGTTTCCTCTTTAAGCTCCAGATTTTCTAAGTATAGAAAAAGAACTGCCAATGACCTTGACATAAAGATAAAAATATGTCCAACTATGAATATTTAAGCATCATTTTAATTTTATTTTTTCAGATGAGAATTCAAATCCCAGTCTCTTTCTTCCACTGATCACACATGTCCTGGGATATTAAACATAAAAATTACTCTTGTATCAGGAGGCCTAAAATATAGCACCCAGTGTCCATACAATTCCTTCTCATTTACTGACATAACACAAGGAACACCAGAACATTACATCAACATAGAGGCTTTGAGATAGAACCAATACTTTCCTTAACATTTCAGATCAATGTGTATATGTCTGCATATTCATATCCCTTTAATATTTTAACATGTTAAAAATTGAGAATCTGAGAATTTGTGAAAAGGAAATAAGAAAACATAGGACCAAATGAGTAAAGCAATTAAAGTGGAAAAAAAAATCTTGAAAAAGCAATAAATATTAAAGGTTTGGTGAATCAAAATGCCAATTAAAAAACCAAAACCATACTATATCAGACACTGTGGTAGAGTAGAGAAATGAGAAATCTTACCAAATCAGTGAAAATCCAGGCCCCTTTAAGGGAAAATTTGTCAAGTGTAGTTTCAAAAAATCCTTCACAATGCACCTACTGATTCTGCTTAGAATATTTTGAGCCCTTGTAAAAGTCTTTGTTCATGATACTGCATTTCCATTATTCTTAAAGCTGCAATGGTTTCTCTACTTAAATAGCTCAGTCTTTCTTTATTTCTATAACTGAGCAGCAGGACAGCCTTAAGGTGTGTTTACACTCAGCAGGAGGAAAGGTAAGAATTCAGAAGCAAGAATGAGGATAGAAGAAATGGACAGAAAAATCAAAGAAAAACACACGGGAAGACAAAACAAAGAAAGAAGGCAATTTATTTTAGCAATATGGTGAGCTGAGGAGAAAAAAAGGACTGTCTAATATGGCAACTTTTAGGGACAGATCCAGATAAGCTTATTGAGTCATTTTATGTGAAAGTCAAGTCATCACTCATAAATTTAAGGGACTGAGGTCCATTTAGAATATTGTGTATGGTAAATGAAATTGTCTTGTTTTGCTTCCATACAGTCAAGAAGTAGGAGAAGATTAGGTAAATGGCCACATATACCAAGGGGGTTGTTAATTTTTTTATTGGTACATTGAGCCAACGTAAACTCTATATATTCAGACTCTAGACTCCTCCTATGTACCCTCATATTATTGACATTAATAGGAAAAGGGTATGTAAACTAGATAGATGAGAATTAAACTGGAAAAGAAAATTCAGCTTTCTGTCTTTGTTCTCAGGACATGATAGAATGATATCGTAACTAGTTTCCTCAGCTCATTCTATAGTAATGTTTTTCAGATCATAGTTCTTTCCTCCCTTTTCTACTACAAAGGGAGCATATGGCGCCACAGCCTTGCACAAAGAAAAGAAAACATGGTAGTAAATTATCTTAAATACACCTGAACTTATGATATCCAGAGTCAAGCTTTCCCTAGAACGGCTTTTTTTCTTTTTTTCACATAATTCTAGCTTTATTTTGCCATTTAAAAGTTTATTTTGGCTGGGGTCTAAATTTAATTTGTTCTTCAAAGAAACATAACAATGGAAATACAGAGAGGAAGCTTTTGTTCGCTCCCTGGGAGTTCTGAAAAGTAGTAATTATGAAATGATAAGATTCTAAATGAAAATGTCGCTTGGAAAGGTTGAGGTTGACAGCAGCACAGACCTATGCAAAGTGAAAAAACTCACATTATATTCATGAACATAAATATAACCAGATGATGTAATTTTGCATCTTTTGATGATTTATTATATAAACGTTTCATGCATTTGAAATAAAACTCTTTCTAAAGACAAATGTCTGTAAGAAGTCCCAGAAAATAATATGTTTTTGAAGAAGAGTACTCATAAGATAGTATTATTATTAAAAGAGAATTAATGGTAGATTGATAAAATAACAAAAACTAAGAAAAGTGATACACACACACACACACACACACCACAAAACCTCCACCATAATGACAGATTTGGAATTTCAAAAAAAAAATCAAATGTCTCTTCTATAATTATATACACTGATTAGAGATTAGAAGCCAGCTTTTGCTAAAGAATATGGGTTGAGGATTTTTCCTTACTAGGAGTTTCTATGATTCTTTCTGTGTGGTGAAGTAAAACAGAGTTCAGGACAATAGCTAACTTGTGCAGACATTTATCAGTTTTATCCTTCCAGATTTCTAAAACATGGGTCACTTGAGTCATATGTTAGAAAGTGGATGGGACATTCACCTACAGCATGCACCCACGTGTGTGCACACACGGAGGCGTGTCTTGGCAACCAAATGTGTTACTTCCCTGCACATACGAGACTCCATCAAAACTCTGCTAAAGGGGAGTTCCCATTGTGGCTCAGTGGTAATCAATCCGACTAGGATCCATGAGGGTTTGATCCCTGGCCTCGCACAGTGGGTTAAGGATCCAGTGTTGCAGTGAGCTTTGGTGTAAGTTGCAAATGCGACCTGGATCCTGTGTTGTAGCTGTGGTGTGGGCCAGCAGCTGTAGTTCCCATTTGACCCCTGCCCTGGGAACTTCCATATGCTATTGGTGTGGACCTAAAAAGAAAAAAAAAGCTCTGCCAAAGGATCTGTGTAAGTTTCACAGATCACTAATCTGAAGCAGCAGAAGGGCTAGTTTCCTCATCCTGTCACTGTCTTTAGAGTTATCACCTGATATCTCTGCATGAAATGACTGACAGGGATGTTTCTTCCAGTCTGATTAGCTGATTGATCTCTTATGCCACAGAGAAACTCACATTTCCATATATCTCTGTTGTTGCCCTCATCTGTATATACAACCTTTGACAAGACAAATTACACATGTCACCCTGCTCTGCTTTGTCTATGGCCCTCAGCTTTCATCAGTTGCCCTCTAACATGAGAATTCTTGTGAACATTCATTGAAATTAGCTGTAGAGTATGAGAAATATTGAAAGGAAATCTTGTGATGGAGAACTTCACACTCCTCAAAGGAAAGGGCCAGTTAATATAAAGGGTACTCCACTGTAGTTGCACAGAATTCCCTGAAATTTAGGGAGTTAAACTAGAGAACTTTCCATTCTGAATGTCTATAGGGATTACAAGACATTATTTTGAGAAGGAATATCATTCTGTAATTCAACCCCACGGACAACTAACTGAATTTTTCATGTTATATGATCTTAAAATTTAAACAAATGTCTATGACAGTACTTAGAATCCAGTGAAAGCAGAGGAGTATGAGTGAGATGATCAAATAATTTCTTATTAAATACTTTCACTTTGTAATTTTAATATCAACCCTAGATTTACCCAAAAATCAAATTTTTGTTTAAAAAATAGTTTTATGTTAACTTACCAAATAACCAGTTCAATTTTAGTTAACATTTTTTCTTGTCATGTCACTTACCAAATAACCAGTTCAATTTTAGTTAACATTTTTTCTTGTCATGTCACAAAGATTTGTTTGACCTAATTTTATTAAGATTACATGAAACCTACTTTACCCTTCAGTTGGAGGAGCATTTCTTTGTTTTTAAGTTAGTTTAGCATCTTATATATTTAGAACTGAAAAGATGCCTCACTGGTCATCTCATAGCTTTGCCTCTTCATTGATGGAGAAGCAAGTGGCAGAAAATTTTAAACAATTTCTTTATCCATACAGCTAATTAAAGACAAGAACAAGCTGAAAAGCTTGTTTTCTGTTTCCCAACTCAAAAATTCTTTGTATTATTCAAAACTTCCTAAGTTACTTATCTTTTATTTTTGCACTAAGTAGAAATTAGAAAAGTTACAGAATATCAGAAAATAGTGAATAAATGAAATGGCTTTATATTGTTCAAAAATACCTAGTTTTCAGTTGGCTTTCTATGCATGCTGAGTATGTGATATTGGGCTACTTATTTATCTATTTGTGTATTTGTCCTCTCTAAAATGATCACATTAAGGCTTCTTAGCCTTGTTAAAAGAACAAAGTCATACTGGAGTTCCTGTTGTGGCTCAGTGGTTAACAAATCTGACTAGGAACCACGAGGTTGCGGGTTCAGTCCCTGGCCTTGCTCAGTGGGTTAATGATCCAGCATTGCCGTGAGCTGTGGTGTAGGTTGCAGACACGGCTCAGATCTGGCATTGCTGTGGCTCTGGCGTAGACCAGCGGCTATGGCTCTAATTAATTCCCTAGCCTAGGAACCTCCATATGCCACGAGTGCAGCCCTAGAAAAGGCAAAAAGACAAAAAAAAAAAAAAAGAAACCAAAATCATATTGTGTATTTCGACTATTTACTTTAGTGTCTGGAAAACAGCAAGTGTTCAATGAATGTTAGCTATAAGTACAGCCCAGGTGTTGGAAGACTTTTCTGTATAAGGCAAGATTGTAGATATTTTAATTTTTTTAGGCATTATAGGGTGAAAGCTACCACAGACAATATGTAAATGAACGGGCTGTGTTTCAATAAAACCTTGTTTACAAAAACAGTGAGTTAGATTTGGTCCATGGACCTTAGTTTACTGATTTCTCATACCGTCCACAACTGCCAAATTTAGCTTGCTAGAATTACCCAACTAGTAAAATGGTAAACACTGTACAACTGTTTCATTTTTTCTACAGAGACCCACATGGAAAAAGATGTATACCTTGACAGGATACTCATAAAAGGTCTAAAATCAGTTACGTCATTACTTCTCAAGAATGCATTTAATTGCGTTGTATGGTTGCTGATACAACCTGTCAGGATAAATAAACAATGAACAGAAGTTCATGTATTTAACCAAATACAGATGCAAACATGGACTTCACTGAAAAATCCATGCATGCTGCCGGTCACAGAGTTACCATAGATAAATGTAATGAGCCACATATGTTCTAAGGATTAGATTGTTCTGTCTCTGTTTTTGTTGACAAAACGGAAGTTCAAATATGTGAAGCTCTAGTGTATGTCGTCATACAAAAGAGAGTTAAAAGGAAAGACAGTCAAATACTCTACCTCACAACTCTAGGCCACGTGTAATAATCAACACTTCCATTTTCATGTAAAATCACTTAGATAAAGTACATTAGAAATTCTGAAGGAAATCTACTAAACTGTACAGAATCCATCCATTTTTGTGTTGGTAAAAGACAACAGTTGTATCTGGTCTTACATTTCAGTTTTTAACCCATTTTGGGTTTATTTTTATATAAGGCATTAGGGAATTTCTAATTTCATTCTTTTACATGTAGCTGTCCAGTTTTCCAAGCACCACTTATTGAAGAGAAGCCAACCCTAACTCCTACATAAGCCACTCTTATTCCTATGGTAGGTACAGGTAGTTAAGGAGTTGCGTGTACCAAGCTTGGCTTAAGCCAATTGGTAAGGAGCACTCTCCCAGCTAAAGGCATTAGTTCAAAGATGTGTCGATTTCTAGTCAGAGGAATTATGACACAGTGGGATGTTTCCTGAGATGCCTGCGAGAGAATCAAGTGTCCTTATCCCTGAAAGAACATTAGAGAAGGAATTACTGCCACCTTCTTCCTTTCTGTAATGTGGATGGTGAGGGAAGTGGTTGTTACCCTGGAGCCAGCAACAGAGCATGAATAGTATATAGAGACTTAAGACTAAAACCTACTAAAGAAGTCCCCTTTAATATCACAATTCACTGAATTTTAATGATTCTTAACCACTTATAACATCATTTTAGAGTGTTCATACATAGCAGTTACTGGAAACATAAAATTTCAAATATAGAACTCACAGTGACGCCTTTCATTAGAAATGTTTGAATCAGCTATTGTCTAGAATATTGTTTTTTATATGTTGAGGTTTAGTCTTAAAAAGTAAATAAATAAAGTAATTACTTTCAATCTCCATCTCCCTGAACAACAAATAATGTTATACACACGTGTACTATGTAAAAATATATATGTATGTGCATAAACACATACAAACACACATACACACACACACACACACACACACACACCTGTTTGGTCCAGACTTTTTTTTTATCAGACTCCAAAAGCTTTTCTTCCCATTTTTTTTTTTGGTCTTATTTTTAGAGACAAGCCAAGGCATATGGGAGTTCCCAGGCTGGGGGTCAAATCAGATCTGCAGCTGCTGGCCTATACCATAGCACACAGCAATGCCGAGTCTGAGCCATGTCTGTGACCTACACCAAAGTTTATGGCAATGGCATATCCTTAACCCACTGAGCAAGGCCAGAGATCGAACCTGAGTGCTTATGGTTACTAGTTGGGTTCCTTACCACTGAGCCACGATGGGAACTCCCATAAGCTTTTCTAAGACCACTCTAAACTTTCCTCTGGGTTAGACACCAATTAAGAATATCCTTCACTGAATTATGTTATTTTCTTGTTTTGTCTAGGCAGCAAAAAGAAAAGTGTGTTCAAATTTTATTTTCAGCTTAAATCTGTGTCAATACTACTGCAAAAAATCTATGATAATAATTCCCCTCAATCTCTAAAGTACACTCTTAGTGACCTAACCTGAGTAGAGAAGGAAGCATGAGAGATGGTCTGTGTGTGTTTTTTTTTTCCCTACATTATAGCATCAGTCTTCTGATTGTTATCTTCATCCTGAGGAAGCTTGGTTTTTAGTTTCCCTTTGAATCCTGGCTGATGCATGACTACCAGCGTATGCCCTTTGCACAGTATTTGAATTTCTCTGAAATTTATACATCAACAATTAATTACCTTCTCAAAGTACAAAGAAATTAGCTTTCTGATTATGTGATTTAATTGCTTAGTGGTCAGAACCACGTCATTTGTGCACTGCATCTTCACAGGACAATCTAATAGAATGTATTGAAGGATATAGGATAAAAGGGAAGATTGAGACCTAAGCTAGAAAGAGATAATTTTCATTTTTACAAAGTCTGAAATGAATGAAGTGATTTCACATATATCGCAATATTTCTCCTAGTGACTAACAGGTATTTTTCAGATTGTTCAATACAGCTGGTGAGTTAGAAACCATACTTTTATTCAAAACTATAATAATAGCACCTCCGATGTGCCAAGAACTATTCTAAGCACTTACTTATAATTAAGTAAATTACTGTAAGGAAGATACTATTACTACATTTTTCCCTTTAAAATATGAGAAGATAGGTAGAAAGAGTGTAAATAATCTGTGCATAGTATACAGCTAGTAAATAGTATAGTTAGCATTGGAACTAGGCAGTATGAGTCAGAAACTAATGTCCATGAAAATGACTGTGCTATTTCTCAGTAAGTATTTAGGATTATACAATGATGTAATTGCACTAGGAAGAATTTATTTGGGTTTTTGTTTTAGGTAAGGTGGTGTAAGCACACTGTCTTTGACACTGAACAGAACTATAAAAACTTTACAGAAGATATGGTAACTCTAAAAAGTAAAAAGTTCTAGGTAGATTCATGGTGTGGCGGGGGGTTGGGGAGGGTGCTGATAAATCAATGAAGTGATGGTGAGTTTGACATTTTATTTTTCCTCTGATATCCCCCAATCTGATCCTAATGCAGCTGAAAGCTGGAAATAGCCAGAAAAGGCACCAAGAGAAGGTGTCTGGTACTGGTTTGGAAGGTAGGAAAGGGAATGCTTAACCCTGGGAAAGGTGCAAATCCTCTCATGTTTGTTTTGTTGTCTTTTCTTTTCTCCATTAAAAAAAAAAAAATCATCCTATTGTGCACCTTCCCCCAAGCAATCCAGTGATGACTAACAGTAGGAGCAGTGGAGGCCTAGTGGAGCCACAACTCAGAGGAGGGGAATATTCCTCTCTGACTAAAGGAAGTAGCACACCTCTGATACTTTCAGTTTCCCTCTCTCTCCCTCTCCTCCCCTCGCCTCTTGACTCTTTTGAGTCCAGAGGTCAGCACAGACACCAAAGAACACAGCAGAGCAGGGCAACCAAACCCCAGATTACTGGCTGGAGGTCCAAATTGAGGAGCTCCAGGGATCTAGAGAGTACTGGGGAGACTGTGATGAGTGAGGAACTCAGGAAAGCTATCCTATAAAGCTGTCCATATACTCCTAGGCTTACCTGCAAGCTGTGAATAAATGGATTTAATTCTAGTTAGCTGAAAAAAAAATGTGAAAAGTCTACTAACAGACCAGATTCCAGGCCTCAGTCCGACCAATAGATAGCTGACACTGGGGAGAAATTCAAACAGAATTTGAAAATATATGAAAATTACACTGAAATTAGACCCACTGCCCAAAGAAGGCAGGTTGGACCTTGCAGTCTTAAAGTAAACATGTAAATTTCTTTAAAAAATAATCAATATTCTCCACAGGATTTAAACAAGCCTTAGAGACTTGTAACATAATATTTTAAGTATCCAGGGAACAACCCAAATTCAGTTGTAAAACCAGGACAATTTCAATTAATATGGGCAAAACAATCAACTGATGTCAAGGTGGAAATGAAACAAACTTTGGAATTAAGCTACAAAATTATTAAAAGTAATCCTATAACAATAATCCAACAAACAACTGCAACTGTCTTGAAGTCAATGGAAATATAGAAAAACCTCAGCAAAAAGTATAAATAAATAGATGTAAATATCTAAATGGATTACAGATGAGTCAGTGAAATCAGTGACAAATCAGTAGAAAGTACATGGTAAGAACAAGTGAGAGAAAAATCATTGGAAAAAAATTGATCAAAGTCTCAAAAGGTTTAACATTTATATTCAAGAAGAATAAAAGGATGCCATGCTAAAAATTTTAAATAAATAATGGTTGAAACTAGAACAAGCAATCCAAAAATTTATATGGAACCATAAAAGACACGGAACTGCCAAAGCAATCCTGGGGAACAAAACAAGCAGGAGGCATAACTCTCCCAGACTTCAGACAGTACTGCAAAGCTACAATAATCAAGACAGTGTGGTACTGGTACCCAAACAGACATACAGATCAATGGAACAGAATAGATAATCCAGAAATAAACCAAAATACCTATGGTCAGTTAATCTTCAACAAAGGACGCAAGAATATAAAATGGGGAAAACATAGACTCCTCAAGAAGTGGTGCTGGGAAAACTGGACAGCTACATGTAAATCAATGAAATTAGAACACACCCTCACACCATGCATAAAAATAAACTCAAAATGGCTTAAAGACTTAAACATAAAACAGGACACCATAAAACTCTTAGAAGAGAACATAAGCAAAACATTCTCTGACATCAACCATACAAATGTTTTCTTAAGTCAGTCGCCCAAAGCAACAGAAATAAAAACAAAAATAAACCAATGGGAACTGATAAAACTTAAAAGCAAAAGAAATGATAAAAAAAGACACTGTAGGGAATGGGAGAAAACAGTTTCCAAAGATGCAACCAACAAGGGCTTAATCTTCAAAATATACAAAACAATTCATACAACTCAACGGCCAAAAAAAAAAAAAAAAATTGAAAAGTGGGCAGAAAACCTGGATAGACATATCTCCAAAGAAGATATACAGATGGCCAATGGGCACATGAAAAAATGCTCAACATCACCAATTATTAGAGAAATAAAAATCAAAACTACAATGAGGTACCACCTCACACCTGTCAGAATGGCCATCATCAGTAAGTCTACAAATAACAAATGTTGGAGAGGGTGTGGAGAAAAGGAACCCTCCTTCACTGTTGGTAGGAGTATAACTTGGTACAACCACTATGGAAAATAGTATGGAGGTACCTCAGAAAACTAAATATAGAAATACCATCTGATCCAGCAATCCTATTCCCGGGCATATATGCAGACAAAACTTTCATTGAAAAAGATACATGCACCCCTATGTTCACTGCAGCACTATTCACAACAGCCAAGACATGGAAACAACCTAGATGTCCAACAACAGATGACTAGATTAAGAAGATGTGGTACATATACACAACGGAATACTACTCAGCCACAATAATAACAAAATAATGCCATTTGCAGCAACATGTATGGGAACTAGAGTCTCTCACACTAAGTTAAATAAGTCAGAAATAGAAAGACAAATACCAAATGATATCATTTATACCTGGACTCTAACATATGGCACAAATGAACCTATCTAGAAAGGAAAGAACTCACAGACATGGAGAACAGACTTGTGGTTGCCAAGGGAGAGGGTGAGGAAATGGGATGGACAGGGAGTTTGGGGCTAGTAGACACAAACCATAGCATTTGGAGTGGATAAGCAATGAGATCCTGCCCTATAGCACAGTAAACCATATCTAGTCACTTGTGATGGAACATGATGGAGGACAATGTGAAAAAAAAAAAGGATGTATATAAATGTATAACTGGGTCACTTTGTTGTACGGCAGAAAATGAAAGAACACTGTAAATCAACTGTAATAAGAAATTTGAAAAAAAAGAAAGATGAGACTTGAGAGATTGGATTAAGATGGCGGAATAGAAGGACTGGGGCTCAACTTCTCTCCCGAAAAACAGCAAAACTACAAACAAATGCCGAGCAGCCTTCAACCAACTGGACTGTAAACTTCCAAAAAAGATATTCTACTCCAGAAGACAAAGAGGAGACCATATCAAGAGGTAGGAGGGGCGATTACGCGATAGAAGCAACCCCATACCTCCCGGGTGGGAAGCCCCACAGACTGGAAAGTA
>PVHT020000521.1:6579348-6594044 GCA_004024745.2 Catagonus wagneri
GGCGCAGGCCAGTGGCCACAGCTCCGATTAGACCCCTAGCCTGGGAACCTCCACATGCCGCGGGTGCGGCCATAAGCCCGCGGCCATAAAATGACAAAAAGGCAAAAAAAAAAAAAAGAAATCTGGAGGTGACATTAAAAAGAATGTCAGAACAAGAACTTCTAAAAATTATTTACAAGACTATTTTTTCTTTTTTAAATTATAGTATGGTTGCCTTACAATATAGTGCCAATTTCTGCTTTTTTCTCCCTTCTTAAAATTTTTTTTTTCAAAAAATTGAATTGTCTTTTTTCTTTGGCTTTTTAGAGCCGCACCTGTGGCATATACAGGTTCCCAGGCTGGGGGTCCAATTGGAACTGCAGCCTTCAGCCTATACCACAGCCACAGCAATGCAATATCCAAGCCACATCTGTGACCTACAACACAGCTCATAGCAATGCCAGATCCTTAACCCACTGAGCAAGGGCAGGGATTTAACCTTTATCCTCATAGACGCTAGTTGGGTTTGTTAACCACTGAGCCTACCACAGGAACTCCTTTTTTTTTTAACGGCCACACCTGCATCTTATGGATGTTCCCAGGCCAGGGACTCAATGTAAGTCACAGCTGTGACCTAAGCCACAACTTAAGCAACTGAAGCAATGCCAGATCCTTCAACCCACTGCTCAGGGCCAGGGATCAAGGCTGTGCCTCCACAGTGACTCCCACCACTGCAGTTCGCTTCTTAATCTGCTGCGCCACAGCAGGAACTCCCATGCAAGGCTATTTTTATTTGACCTGATTCTAAGATCTCCCAGTGTGAACAGCCTTTTCTCCAAGGGCATTTGTTGAAAGTAATTAGATGCAACTGGTGACATCCATGGTCTCCGAGATACAGCTGGGGGACAAACAATGGGTTACCAAAAAACAAAATAAACATAAAAAACTTTAAAGGCAAAGCTGGAGAATGAGATGGCCACAGGGGTTTTGAAGCGTGGGCATATTAATGGGATCTAGAAGACCACATGTAAATGTAGGAGTACATGCCCAGGTCTATATACCTCTATATAAAAGATGTGGGAAGGCCTTAAGCCCTCACCTTGAGTTAACCTTGAGACTCTGCTGAAGTAGGAAATAAAGACAAAGCAAACTGTTGAAAGAAAAAGACAAAGAGAGAATCTTGAAAGCAACAAAGAGAGAAGCAACTTAACACTTAGAAGCAAAGAAACAGAAATTGACAGAACACAGTAAATCAACCATAATAGAAAAAAATAAAAATCATAAAATAAATAAATAGATAAAAATAAAAAACAGATCAGCCAAAAAAAAAATAGTTAAAAAAAGCAACCAGGTTTAATTCAATAAGAAGATACAACAACCAGAAATGCAACAACGGACCTTCAAAACACCTATAGCAATGACTTACAGAACTGAAGAGATATAAAAATCTACAATATAGTTAGAGATATCAATATCCCTGTATCATTTTCCTATAGCGACTATAAACAAAGTAACACAAACTGGCTAGCTCAAACAAGAGAAATTCACTGTACCATGCTTCTGGAGGCCAGGAGTCTGAGATCAAGGTGTCAGCAGGTTGGTTCCTTCTCTGGGTTGAGAGGGAGAAACAGTCCCACGCCTCTCTCCTAGCTTCTGGGGGTTTGCTGGCAGCCTTTAGTGTTCCTTGGCTTCTAATCTCTTCACATGGTATTCTTCCTGTCTGTGCCCAAATTTTTCCTATTTATAAGGATACTAGTCACAATGAATTAGGGGCCACCCCTATCCAGTAGGATCTCATCTTACCTAATTACATTTGCAATGGTCCTGTTTCTAAGTAAGATCACATTCTGTGGTACTGGAAGCTAGGACTTCAGCAGAACATTTGATGGGATATAACAATCCATAACAAAGCCTCTCTCAGCAACAGACAGAAATAGTAAATAGCAAATCAGCAAAGAGTACAGAACTGAAATGAAACATCAGTCAATTAGATCTGGTGTAGGTTTATACAACATTCTTTCCAACAACATTGAAATACATTTTTTTATAAATAGATATATAGAATTAACCAAGATAGACTTTGTCCTGAGTAATTCAAAAAGGGGAAAAAAACTTTTAAATAATCCACTGGTAGAGAAATCTCAAGGAAAATTAAAGTTATTTTGAACTGAAAGGATATGAAAATATAATGTAGAAAAAAACATTGTTTTGTTGATAAAGCCGTTTTTAGAAAGAAATTTATTGTGAATATTTTATCTATAAAAAGAACGCTAATCTTATGTCAATAATCTAAGCTTCCATGGAAAGGAACAAGAAAAACAGAAGCAAAGCAAACCTAAATCAAGTGGATGAAAAACAACAAATATAAATGCTGACTCTTTAAAAATGATAAATCAGTAGCCATACTAACCATTAAAAAAAAAGATACAATTTACCTATAGCAGAAGCTAAAAAAAATATATTATTACCATTTCCACAGACATTAACAGGAAAATAAGCACCTATTATTAACAACTCTAAGGGTATAAATTCATCTACTAAGCTAAGGCTTGGAGTTTCCGTCATGGAGCAGCGGAAACGAATCCGACTAAGAACCTTGAGGTTGCGGGTTAGATCTCTGGCATCGCTCAGTGCGTTAACGATCTGGTGTTGCAGTGAGCTGTGGTGTGGGTGGCAGACGCCGCTCGGATCTGGTGGTGCTATGGCTCTGGCGTGGGCCGTCAGCAACAGCTTGGGTTAGACCCCTAGCCTGGGAACCTCCATATGCCGCAGGTGTGGCCCTGAAAAGACAAATTAATAACAATAATAATAATAAGCTGAGACTTACTAGCTCCTTAAAAAACACAATTTACCAAAAACTCACATATTAATAAATAGACAATCTTAATATCTTGATAACTATTTTAAAAACTGTATTTATAATGTAAAATTTTCCAAAAAAGTTATCACTAGGCCTAAGTAATTTTTCCAGTGAATTCTGCCAGATTTTTTAAAGAGAAATAACACAAATTCTACACAATCTCTTCCAGAATATAAAAGAACATTTTCCAGCTTATTTTATGAAATTCCATTACCCTGCTCTCCAAATAGAATGAAAACATTAAAAAAAAAAGAGTACTAACCAATTTCTCATGAACATCAGGACACAGCCAAGTGAAATTTATCTTGGAAATGCAAGGGTGATGTAAATTTTAATACTCATATAATTAGTCCCCATATTAATAGTCTAAAATGGAATGTCCACGTGATCATATCAATTGATATAGAAAAATACTTTTTAAAATCTGTGATAAAGAATCATGTTAAAAACTCTCAGTACATTAGAAATAGAAGAGAATCTTCAATTTAGTAAAGGACATCTACACAAAACCTACAGATAACATCAGGCTTAAATATGAATGCTTTTTTTAAATTTTTATTTGCTTGTTAGGGTCATACCTGCGGCATATGGAAGTTCCCAGGCTAGGGATCTAATTGTAGCTACAGCTGCCGGCCACAGCCACAGCAATGTCAGATCTGAGCTGAGTCTGCGACCTACACCACAGCTCACTGCAACACCGGATCCTTAACCCACTGAGCAATGCCAGGGATCCAACCCGAAACCTCTCGTTTACTAGTTAGATTTGTTTCCACTGTGCCATGAAGGGAACTTCCATGAATACTTTCTTACAAATATGTTCTGCAATCTAACTCATCCCATTTAACATCATACTGGAAGTCCCAGCTAGGTCTGAAAGAATTCGACCTCACGATTAGAAGGAATAAACACAAACACACTTTTATTCACAGACAACATTGTGGTCTACATGTAAACGTCTAAGAAAACTACTAGAAAATTCCTACAACTAGTAAGTGGTCTAGCAACTTTGTACCATACAAGATCAACACAGAAAAATCCAATTTCTATATATGAAGCAATGCACAATTGAAAACATACATTAAATTATCAATATCCCAAAATAATAATATTCATTTACCATTGTAACAAAATGTATATGCCTCTGGTGCTATAAAGACTAGATTTGCAAAACAAGGACAGTTTTTATTTTTATTTTTTTCCTCAAAGAATTGAGTGTCCACCTCAATGATATCAAAGGACTGACACAACCATTCATCTAAGTTGGAAGGTTTTACTTTCTCTCATTTAGCTTAGGGAAGAACCCCCTCTCCACCCAAGTTCTTGTTTTACGATGAGCAGCTGTGGTCAGTTTAGACTGGTGGCTTCCGGTTTGGTAATCTACTTACAGATAATATTAAGGATCCTCTCTCTGGTTTAAAAAATTTTCTTTATTATTTTTGTCTTTTTGCCTTATCTAGGGCCGCACCTGCAGCATATGGAGGTTCCCAGGCTAGGGGTCTAACAGGAGCTGTAGCCGCCGGCCTTCGCCACAGCCACAGCAACGCGGGATCCGAGCCGTGTCTGTAACCTACAGCACAGCTCACGGCAACGCCGGATCCTTAACCCACTGAGCAAGGCCAGGGATCGAACCGCAACCTCATGGTTCTTCGTCGAATCTGTTAACCAGTGAGCCACGACGGGAACGCCTAAGAAATTTTCTAATTATGGCCCTCCGTTTTGGTCTTTGATCTGAAGAGAGGCCCGTTTACAACCTCATGTGGTTACATTTATAAAGGTAACCATTTCATTATGTCTTCAAAACGGAAAGGAAACTCAGAAAGATTGCTAGGATAAGTATTCAAAGAAGGATACAGGGGAGAAATAGTTAAAATTTTAGGTGTCTTTCACTAGCCTTCTGCAATAAACTTTCAACGGGGTGAGTTGGGAATTTTGAAGCCTTTGGAGGCTCCCACATACTCATAAAAACAGGCACAACAGTTTAAGATGAGAACTCTTCAAAATTCTATTTTTCCTCACTAATTTTAGAAAAGAGAAAAACACTTACCATTCTTGTTTCCAGTAAACCCTGCAGGCACAGATCCAGAAGACTCCTGTCTTTGACTGCACGCTCAAAATTCAGTTTTGGAGCATAAAAAAGACCCCAATGTGGCCATTTTAGGGCTCAATTTCCTTTAGTTCTCAATTAAATACTTGGAAGCATACATAAACCCAGCTGGTATTCCCATAGGTGGAAGCTTGCACAGGAGCTATTTGACTTTTGAGGCACAATTTCTCGGTCTTAATTTTGTGGCCTAGTTCAGAGAGGAGATATGAGCTGAAGAACTTTCTGAGGACAGCGTCGTAGATCACACAAGTGCACCTTCTGAGTCTAGTTCAGAGCGCAAAGCTATTTGCTTCCAGTCAGTCACACCCCTTCAACCAGCGGCATTTCCTTAGTAGTTTTAGCGTGCTCCCCTTGCGTAAGTACTGGACTGTGAGTTCTCGCGAGGACTGAGCCCCCCACCGCTCTCCCGCAAGCTTCGGAGAAGTGTTCAGCATCTCGCGCGAGGACTGATCTTCGGACACTACGCGCAGTCCTCCATTACCTGAGGAGGGCTTGTGGCCCCAAGAAGCAGGGTGCTAGTTTGTTTTTCAGAGCTGAGACAGTCTCTCCTTTCATCAGCAAAAGTTTAGTTCAGACCACGTGTCAATTCATTTTTTTAAAAAAATGTAAGCCAAATTTAACAAAAACCCAGTCACGTATGTTTTCCTAGGGCTCTTCCACATATCTCCTACGCTCTGCCTGGGAAATGCACTGTGCCTCTTAAGACCCCAAGTCTTAAGTGAATGTCACCTAAAATAAAATTTTTAAGATCATCACCCAAACAGTGAGAAACGAGTATAAGGAGAACTGACCAGAACACCAGAGAAGTACAGAGAAGTCGCTGGGGCTTAAAGGGGTCACGCTGCTATCAGGCGCTAGTTCCCAGTGGATTTCAGGTGAGCGCTGATGATTGTGTCTGGTATCCTGCTGGCTGGGCCAAGCATTTCATTTGTCCGTGAAAAATTAGTCTAAGGAAAAAACAGAAAATCTCATTTGAGCCAAATTTGAGGTTTGTAACCCAGAAAGAGCATCTCAAAAATCTCCAAAATCTGGTATGCCTAATAGAAGTCAACAGTTAACACCTTAAACAGTTAAGTTTTTGAGATAGGGGGCTGTACATTAAATGATTGACAGTTTACACAATATAGATCTAACTGTCCTCATGGCCCCTTATGAGATCAAAAGGAAATGTTATCTTTTAAGGAGTTGTCTTACTGGTTCTAGGAGAATGTTGTTCCTAATGGTTGAATAATGTGTCTTTGCTGATGGTCGTCGATGCTTAATGCAGACAGTGCATAGTGCAGGGAAAGAGAAGGGTAAAGGACAGAGAAGAATAGTTTTATGTTTAAATTTTTCTTGTCTTGCCATAAAATATGAATTTTATTTCGTAATAATCTCCATATTCATTGTTAGTAATACTATAAATGTGTATTAGTATATAATTTTATATATAATATATAATATTTGTGTTATATGCTAATACTATATATGTTCACTGTTTACCTTTATTGTATTATACATCTTGTAATAACATTTAAAATCATTTTTGAAAAATATGTTTACTTGCTGCAGTCTTCTTTAAAGTGCCCTACTCTTAAAAAAATAGCAATATGGAGATCAGTAATTAGTTAATTCTTATACTGATGCCCATTTGATTACTTCCAACAGCTCCTTATGTGTCACTTTGAGCCATTGACATTTCAGTTCTGAGTAATGTATAAAAAATTGTCTTTCCTTTTTCATTTATATATGAGGAAAATGAGGTCTAGAAATGTTAAGAAACTTTTCCAAATTAGGCCATGAATCCAGATCTTTTGCAAATTTAAGTGACTTGAATTTAAATAACCAAATTGAAATTCTTTATTTAAATAATCAGTAAGTTCCTGTGTCATTGCTTTTCTTCTTTCCCCTATTCTATAACTTATTTTCTATTAAAACTCAGTATTATTTTCTCTGCAATACCTCACAGACCTAATTCCTGAATCTAATGAGTAAAAATTTATCTCTCTTGAATTTAAAAATCTGTTAATGAGTCATTTAATACTAAATATAATCTGTTTTTTTCTCAAGAACATAATATTTTCAAGAGATTATAAGCTCCTTGAAGTCAGGAATTAAACTGTATTTGGTTTGGTTATCCTGTATATAGCATATGGCCTGTAGATAGTGTATAATAAAAACACTCAATATTGCTTGTCGGTTTTATCTTCTGTGATGATGGAATTTGCTTTTTGTTATTATAAAACATATTCAACAAAAAGGCATTTTTAACAAATACATATGTGAAAATAAGCCATGTAGGTGATATATTGTTACACTGGGCTTAAAATAAGCCTTAGGCATTCTCCCACACTTTTCTCACCATTATCTCCATCTGTAATAATAAAACATATCTTCTGATTACAGTTATTTCTGTTATCTCAGGCCTGAATCTAATTTATTTGCTATTCAACCTTACTTTTCCTGTTACAAGATTTGTTTATCCTGTAATGCAATCCAAGGTTTTTATTTAAAAGGTAAAAAACATTTTTCCCCCAACGACATGGTATTTTAAACTAAAAGAAAAAAATAAATTGAAAATAGGTTGGGAGTATTTCACACACACAAAAAAAATCAAACAAATTTTAATTTAAATTCAATAATTTTTATTTAAATATGTTTTAGAATAGATGAGTCCTTTGGGGGAACACAGCAGTACATATTCTGCCAACAAGTAGAAATCTCATAAATGCTTTCCTAACAGAACTTTTGAAATACTCATTTACGGAGAGTAAAATATTTCTTAGAAGGCCTGTGGTATTTCTAAAGTTGCACTGAATTTCCAAAGCTATAAAATATGATGTTCCTTCAGTGACACCATCATTGTAATTTAAAAGGCCAGTAATTTTAAAAGGACAAAACTATCAGATAGATTTTCTTAGAGACTTGTTCTCTGGATACTGTCATTTGCTGGTTTACTTATAAGCAGAAACAGGAGTTTAATTTGTTATACCCACATACATGCTAATACCACATACATGGCAATAAATCATGCCATTTCTCTGCTTACATTTTACCCAGAGGGCAGTTTCTCAACTTCCACTTTTCCCCCAGTAGTAGGAATATTGCTTTTCCTTCTTTACATACAATACAACCTTGATTACTGGCTTAAATCCCCTGGTGAAAAAAATCATACTTTGGGGCAGGTATCTTTACACTCTGGAATTTGAATACTAATGATTTTTTTTTTTTGCAAGATCTAGATTAAGTTAATCTCTTAAAAGTTAAATGGTGTGTCAGTAAGGGCATTTAAAAACACAAGTCAGTGTCCTAAATAAGAGATTTAGGAATTAAATTATTGGCAGAGGGGTTTTTTTAATCCTCAGAATGAAAAATTTGTTTTTCACCCATAGCAAGGGGCATCCAAGTAGGTGTATACTCATTTTCTATTTTGCTAAAAATATAAAAATGTCTCATTTCTTTTCCACTTTTAAAAAATACGTAAATAAAAACCAAAACAGTAATAAAAAGAACTTGCAGAAGAATAATATTTTTTCATGAACACTTTTACCTGTTGAAAAGCCTCTTAATTTCTTTTTCATCACAGTTCTTTGGCATGTTAAAATTTCTTTTTGAGACTAATGTTGAATTCCATTTGTTTATTCTAATAAATTGTTAAACCTGCATAGGGAATCAAATCTGAAAAATTAGCAAGAAAAGAGATCTTTTCCTCCTGAATTATGAAGTTATCTATCTAAAATGTTTTCTCTGGAGAGAGTTGGGTTGAACTTTTACCTTAAATAACTGTTCTAAAACCTCAGTACACTCACTTAAAATAACTCTGAATTAGGAAAATAGCCAAAGGCACAAGAAAGTACTTTGCAGACTTAGAGAATTAATCTTATTTAGCAAAAAGAAAGCAAATTAAGCAACAAAAAAGGACTACAGTGTACACATGAGTTGCACTTTCACCAGAATTCTCCCTTTTCTGTGTTACATAAATTTGGAAAACAACCAATGGTTCATTATCGTTATTTTCTTTCTTCTCTCTTTCCCCATTTTCTTCTGATATATTTGACTCAAAATGATGCTCTCTTTTTTTTATCACTATTCACTTCTCTCCATTTTGAATTTAAGTATTTCCCTATGCTGTTCTTATTCTACACCCTGTGAAATAAGATAGTCCTTTTCTGTCCTTAAAGTTACCATAAATCCTTTCTCTAGAGAGTTTTCTGTGAAAGAGGAATTGAGATATAACTACTAGCAAATCCCTTTAGAATGTAGAAGTCTATTTACTCTCTCCTTGAAAGCATGCATTTTTGTGTCCAGGTAGCTTTACTAGGGATAAGAATTTAATATTCATATATTAAGCTACCCAATCTCAAAGAAACAATTTAACGTCCTTGAATCTTATACTCCAACATCATCTTTTCAAATGTTAAAAGTACAAAAGGCTTCTTAGTGAAGTCAACTACCCAACTACCTCCAGGCTGTTGGTACTGAGATAAGGACTTTTTTGGTGCCAGACACTGGCTGTATAAAATATGAATACTGCTCCCTTTTTAGTTTGTAAGTCAGTAGTCACATTTGGGAATTTTAAGGGTAGCAGTGTTTGCAAAATTACACAAGTTATTATTTCCTGTTTATAAGGAAGCTTATTTTTAATAGAGTATCAACTGTCAATTAGCTTAGGCTGAAGGAGCTATAAAAAAATTAAACATTTGGAGTTCCCATTGTGGCACAGTGGTTAAGGACCTTGTGTTGTGTCTGCAGCTGCCTCCCCAGACCTGCACAGTGCTTAAGGATCTGGTGTTGCCACAGCTGTGACATAGATCACACCTGCAGCTCGCATTCAATCCCTGGCCTAGGAAATTCCATATGCCACAGGTATAGCTGAAAAAGAAGAAAAAAAAACATTCTAGGAAAGAGGCTACATGTCAACTAATCCAACTAGGGAACACAAGTAAATCTCTATATCTTTACCTCTATTTTTATCTCTAGATATAAAAATAGATATCAATAGATAGATGATCTGTCAAATCTAATGGGGAGACAAGAATCACATCAGTTATTTTAATAGAGATTTTAATATATAAAGTATTATTAACTAGCTGCAAAATAATGAGATAGCTGAAAAGCCAAAAACCACGCATGAAAGGTAACACTGTGGTAACAGCTGGAGGAAGCAACTAAAAGTTTGCCATAGCTTGAACATTGCATCCCCCTAAAATTCATTTGTTGAAACCTAATCCCCAGTGTGATGTTATCTGAAGATTGGGCATTTGGGAGGTAACTGGTTCTAAGAGTGGAATCCTCATGAATGGAATCCTTATAAAAGAAGTTCCAGAGAGCTCCCTTGCCTCTTCAGCCATTGAAGACACAGGGAGAAGAGGATGTGAACCAGAAAGCAGGACTTTTTCAGACATCAAATCTTGGACTTCCCAGTCTCCAAAACTATGAGGAAACAAATTTTTTTTCTTTTGTTCATAGGCCACTCAGTCTATGGTATTTATTATAGCAGCTAACAAACTAAAGAACGTTCTTATATGCCAAAGAATCATGCTGACAAAGAAGTTAAAAGGCTTTTCAAGGGGTAAGAGGATTCAGCGGAAAAGTGTATATTTTCTATAGGGTTTTTAATACTGTTTTGTTTCTGATTTATGTATTTTTTAAAAAGTAGGAGAAAAATCAATCATTCTTTTTTGTTTCTGTGAGCCTTATAGCAATAGTTCTTCACTCTGATACAGCTACAGTTGCTTCCCATATCAGCAGCTGACTCTAGTTTTTCCAACATTACATTTTCCTTGCTGCATCATAGTGAGGAAATACAAGCAATTAAAAGACAAACAAACCAGTAAAGATAATATCAGAGATAAATGCTGTGAAGTAAATAAACGATAATGGTAAAAGTGATCATAGAGATATTTATACATTGATTCTGAGACCTTCTCAAAAAGGCAACATTTGATATAGATGAGGGGAAAAATCAGCTATGAAAAAAGTATTTCAGGCAGATGAATAATCAGTGTAAAGGCTGAGACTTTGAGGTAGAAATTGGAAGACCTGTTTAAAGATAGGTGTGGAGAGGGCCAGTATGGCTGTTGTAGACTGAGCAAGGGGGAACAACTGTAAGAGCTAAGGTTAGAGAGATGAGCAGAAACAGACTATGTGGGGCCATGGAGGCTGCAAATTGCACTATCATGACTATGATGAGTTGCAGGGTTTGTTTTTATTTTTGTTTTGATGAGGGAGAGAGAATTGGGTTGTGGATCATAAAGGGTTTTAAACAAGAGTGTAATATAATCAGATTTACATTATAATATTTAAAACCAACCAGTCTGTCAGTACTTTTCCGATGCTTTCTATGTTTCTATACGATGTGCATGCTTTAGCAGGCACATACTTCAGAGTTTATAATAACCTACAGTTATTGCATTGGAATCCAAATGTAATGTTGTTAAACCAGAACTGTCATGATGCTACTCAAATGGAAGATCGATTTTCAGGGCTCACTCCAAGGAGGTAGTAAATCTTGTGAACTGTAATCTCTCCCCAGGTACATAAGAATTATGAATCTGATGTTATTGAAAATATACCCGGAGTTCCCGTCATGGCTCAGCAGTTAATGAATACGACTAGGAACCATGAGGTTGCGAGTTCGATCCCTGGCTTTGCTCAGTGGATTAACAATCCAGTGTTGCCATGAGCTGTTGTGTAGGTTGCAGACACGGCTTGAATCTGACATTGCTGTGGCTGTGGTCTAGGCCGGCAGCTGTAGCTCCGATTGGACCCCTAGCCTGGGAACCTCCATATGCCGTGGGTGTGGCCCTAGAAAAAAATAAATAAATAAAAATAAAAAATAAATAAAAATATTCCCACAGAGAATTCTTATTCTAAAAGTTAGAATTATAGCATCACATGATCAATTTAGATTTCATATCAAAATGAAGTAAAGCTTTTCCTGAAAGACAGTAGTAAAGTGCACTTGGAGCAATTTCTTAAATAAAATCTAATCCTAGTAATGAGAGACTCTGAAGTAAAGAGCAGATGTAATAGTATATCATCGCAAATAGCAAAAACACAAAATAGAATTGCAAGAAAAGGGTTCAGAAAGTAGTGGTCATCCCCTTATGACCACGTTGATTAAAGACTGTCACAACCACTTCTCCAATGTACCAGGTAGAACAGGCAGGCCAATATATGAATCATTTCTGTAAGGGGCAACACCTCAGCAAGAGGAAAAGCTATAATTCATGTGCTTTTTTTAATTGTTCATTCAACAAATATTTATAAGATGTCTTTTATATGCAAAGACTTTTATATGTGGTACTAGGAATATACAAGTGAAAAAAATAGTAAAAATGCTTATATTCATGAAGCTTGTAATTTTATAGCAAACTGAATTGAATTATCATAACAAATTGTAATATGTCATCCTAAACAAACCATATATGTATATATATAAGTGGCATATATGTGTGTGTGTTTGTGTGTGTGTATATATATGTGTATATACATATATACACATATATATGTATATATATATGATGGGTTCATGGTTGTATTACTTGTTAAGCCTCAAGGAAAGCAATCAGTGGGAGAGATGAGACTCAGAGGTGGAACCATATCTAGTGTTTATAATCAAATGAAGCCTTTAAAATTTAATACATGAGAACTTTGAATGGCTGTCCAAAATGTATTGTTACAGAAGAGCTACAAAGACTTTACAGACTCAAACAAAACATTTGATGACAGTGGGCTTGATTATAAAAAATAAATAGCATACATTGGATGTGAATTCACTAGGTTCCAAAGCCTGTTTTCACATTTCTTAGTTTAAGATAAAAGAAGGAAGAAAGAGAAGAGAAGGATGAAGGGGGAGAATGAAGGAAAAAAAAGATGAAAAAAAGAAAAGAGAGAGAGATGGATAAAGGAGAAAGGGAAGAAGGAAAGAATCTACTCTTCCCCATTAACTCTCTGTTCTTCTTAGGCAGTAGTCTTGGTCCAAGTAGATGAATCCTATCCTCTCTGCCTTTCCCAATACTCCCAAATATTTTGTTTCTTATCATAAAATTAGATTACAGACCTTATTTTTATTTATAGAGACTGTTAACAAGCTTTAGAAATGGACATATCCTCCAGATGTGTAATCACAGTCCTTCAGAAACAGCCAGGTAGTCCAAGAATATACAGCTTACTCCCCTACCATTCTTTGTAGGAAAAACAGAAGAGCTATGCACCATTGTTCCCTTGACTAGAATATTCTATTTGTATGGGTTGATTTACCTTACCCAACTTTATGACTATTTTAGTGTTAAATCCAAGTGAATTTCTTTTACATTGAAAACCTGGAAAATTATTGGATTACGTATATTCACTTTACAATGCTTTCATATCAAGTGTACCACATATCATGTACGTTGGATAAGGACAGGAAATGATGAATAAATTACATTGTTGTGGAAATGGTGTTTAACGTCAGATTGTTTAAAGAATAATAGAAATTACTATACACAATCATGACAGCAGGCTCAGTTTAGAACTATGGAGTCCCATTTTTTGAACTCTTTTTTTCCTCTAAAGAACAAGGATAGTGCTGTGATAGAAATACAGAATTAAGGCATCATTAAAGTACTGATTTGATTGTTTGTAATAAGATTCACTTTTATCTTCGTAACTCATATTACAAAAGATAAAGTCATAGTGGAAGTATAGCTTCTGCGTGTTGTAGTCTGAGTTAAAATCAAGGATCAAATTCTTAAATCAGTTACCTGATTCCTAACCAGCATCAAATGTTGCTAATGCTTTTTAAAATATAAGCAATTAAGAAGCACAGGCAAAGTAGGGAGAGGTCTGGAACAGCTCTTGTGGCTTCTCAAAAAATTTTCTCTCTACATTGAATATGTACTCTGTCTCAGAATAATATATGAGGTCTTTGCATATTCAACATAGAACATTTATATTGTAAAGTAGACGAAGTCTCTCATACAGCAGGGAGCACTGGTGGTATGAAGCGTCTCCATTTTATCTCAATTACATGTCTTGATATCGTACAGCTTATATCACATTCTCCAGGAAGTCATACCTCATAAGGACATAGATTCCTAGGATGGTTGTTATTGTTGTTGTTGACATAAGCAATTCTCAACCAGAGACAGCCTGCTCAAGCATTCCATAGGTGAGGATTCTGTGCCTAGGAAATGCCCAGGGTCTAGGTCAGCTTCCTTCATTTTTCTTTTCCCCTGGAAGCACCCCCCTCCTCCCCAGTAACTGGGGTAAATGAATCACACATGGATTAGTTGCTTTAATTTCTCCCTCCACATATTTAGATAACAATGCTTTTACAAAAGAGAAAGAAGAACAATCTGTGCTCACTGAAAGGAAATGCATACTCCCATTAAAAAACAAAGGGCAGAGAGTTAAACATTGGAGTTTTAGCCTAAATTGCCAGCTGACCAAACAGATATCCTTGACATCAAGCAGGTTTTGCCCTCCATAATGGAATGCCCTCATAGCGTTGCTATGGAAGCATGGTTTGCATTCATTGGAAAAAAAACTTTACTTTTAGGAAGGACAAAAGCAGCTTCTCAAAGACATGCATTGATGCCTCTAAAGGAGGAAACATTTTTTTCCCAGATGCAGAGAAAAACTGCTACTTTAAAAATGCTTTTATTTAAATTATTTATTTTTTAATTTTTTTATGGTTGCACCTGCAGCATATTGAAGTTCCTGGACCAGGGACTGAATCTGAGCTGCGGCTGTGACCAGAGCACCTCCGATTCTTTTTTTTTTTTT
>PVHT020000521.1:6597225-6682025 GCA_004024745.2 Catagonus wagneri
CCGGGGGCTCTTTCTCCCTGTGCCCGATCCCCAGGCGTGGGGTTTTGACGTGAGGCTCAGAACTCTCAGTCCTGTAGCTGAGTCTCTGTGATGCAGTTACTTTCCAGTCTGTGGGGCTTCCCACCCGGGAGGTATGGGGTTGCTTCTATCGTGTAATCGCCCCTCCTACCTCTTGATGTGGTCTCCGCTGTGTCTTCTGTAGCAGAGTATCTTTTTTGGAAGTTTACAGTCCATTTGGTTGAAGGTTGCTCGGCATTTGGCTGTATTTTTGCTGTTTTTCGGGAGAGAAGTTGAGCTCCAGTCTTTCTATTCCGCCATCTTAATCCAATCCGCACCTCCGATTCTTAACCCACCGTGCCACAGTAGAAACTCCCAAATACAAGAATCTTATTGAGTACATCAGCTTTTTAAGATTTAACTTGAATTTCTTTTATCTTGATTCCTAAGGAGATATCAAGGATTCCTGGGAGATAGTGTTCTTCTATTCTTAATATTTTGAATCACTGGGAAGTCAGTATTTAATATTTAAATATTTGAAGTGAAAATAACTCAAAAACAATTTATACACAATAAATTAAATTCAAAACAATTATATTATTATATCCATTTCACATCTGAATTAAGTGTAGCTGAAAGAAAGTAGCAGATATGCCTGCCAACATAAAGCTAGTTGTTAGTAGAATTGTGGGCAGAGCTCAGTGCTTTTTTTTTTTAGTGCTGGAAGAAAAACATAAATTTGCCTAGCACTTTCTGTGAACCAGGGACTGTGCTAAATACATTTTCCATAACCTGAAGCCTCTAACATTATTGTTGTTTATTTACACATTAAAAATCTCTGAACCTCAGAGAAGTTAAATAAAACGTTCATGATCACATAGCTATTAAATTATATATGGATTCAGACTCAGATTAGACACCAAAATGATCAAAATGATTCTCTTCTCACTCAAGTCTTGATTTTTTTTTCTGCCCAGTGTATATTGCATTGGTCGCACTGGCCAAACTAAAGTCCAGCCTAATAAAGTTCTAATACAAATGTCCGATAGAAATATGATGAAAACCACAAATACTAGCTCATATAATTTTAAAGTTTCCAGGAGTCATAATTAAAGATTGAAATAGAAACAGTTGAACTAAATTTTTTAAATTATGTTTTATTTAAACTAAAAATATCATTTTAGAAGTTCCCTGGTGGAGCAATGGGTTAAAAATCTGGTGTTGTAACTGTTGAGGCATAGGTTCAATCCCAGGCCCAGGAATTTACAACATGCTGTGAGAGTGGTCAAAAAAACAACAACAAAAAAAACAAACTCAAACCAACAACAGTAACCATTTCACATATAACAAATATAAAATCATTAATGAACTGTCTTATATTCTTGGTGTTTATACGTGATTTTCTAGATCAGGTGTGCATTTTACATTTTCAGAACACCTGTATTCAGCCTAGCCTAATTTAAACTGTTGCAATAGTTATGGCTAAAATAAATAACCCTATGACTAGTGGCTACTGTTTTAGACGGTGCGGTTTTAATGCATGCAGAAATGTTTATTTTCAACATAGAACTATGTTTTTTCTTTTTATTATTCTGTAGGGCTTCTGCCTTCGCTTATATATTTTATAAGTGTTAACTGACTGGCCAGGGGCCAGAGGATCAGAGTAGGCAGATGCTGTGTCACTTTTACTATGCAGTTCTACCCAAGGAGCTACATGTTAACAGGTCACCAGCCTTAATCTCATTCCTCATCCTCTCCCAAGCAGTTCACCAAAACCAAAAATATGGTTATCACCACATCTGATACCAAAGGTCCAATAAAGATACTTCTGAAACGGTAGACATTCTATGGAAGGTGAGAGAACCAGAATTTAAACTGTTTCAAAATTTCGCTCCATGATGTGGAGAGTTCTGATTTGCCTAAGGCAGGTCATTCTATGATGAAATAAAATTTATTTTTCTGTGATTTTTCCTGCATATAAGATATATGCTATATCTATAACCTATTTTAAAATCTCTTTCTTAAACCTTCCTACTCAACTTGCTTCCATTTGTATATATCTCCTGCCTAGATGTGACCATCTATTTCCACACCTTGCTTATTAAATAAGCAATTGCCTGTATCTTCACCTTCACTGAGCTTTGCCAGTGGGAAATATTTACTTAGATCAATTTCAATAACTTTCCCTTATGACTGGGAGAACCTGTGAACTGCACAATACTGTAAAACAGAGATCTCTGAATTTCCCAAGTAAAAATAAACCCCACTTCCTCCACCAACTTCAGATTTTAAATGTTTTGTTTCCCCATGTACACCATGCTATTCTCCATCTATATATTGCAGAGATAGTAATAACAGAAGTTGACCTCTGAGTATTTATTCTTTAATGAGGAGCATGTGTGACTACCAATGTGTGTGGCCACACATGATTATTGGAGAAAAAGGCAAGTGGAATTTCTGGCAATGGTGCAGACTCTATATTTCATATAGATTCATAAATCTACTCTTACACATAATGGAATGGTCATCTCTAGAGACTGTATCCTAAAAATACAGGTAATGTCCACAAAAGGCAAAGGTGAGGACTTCAGCTCTTCTACTCACTTTTAATACCTGCTACTCTGAGATGACCAAGATCCTCATAAAGCAACCAGACACATAGCTTTCCACACTAGCCACTTAATTATTCCATCTTCTGCCCAATCTGCATGCAGACAGTGTTAAAGCCCTTACCTTGACCTTACAGCTTCATCTACAAATTAATTATACCTGCCTTTACCCCATGAGTCAAAGAAAAATTGCTCACATGTGTGGACAGTATCTTCTAGTCATCTGCCATTATACATAGAATAACATCCGAAGTTCTAACCATGGACTCCAAGCCCTAATACTTTCTGGCTTAGAAGTATCCTAATTTTATTTCCTTCCTTTTTTTTTCTGTACCTGTACATTTGGAAGTTCCCTGGCTAAAATGTAAGCTGCAACTGCAACCTGTGCCATATCTGTGGCAACACCAGATCCTTAACCCACTGTGCCAGGCTAGGGATCAGACCCACACCTTATACAGAAACAATGCCGGATCCTTAACCCACTGCACTACAGCAGGAACTGGTTCCATTTTTTTATCTCTATTATTTTGTTTAGCCATACACTCTTCTTGCATCTTGCTCAACCAAGTGTACCCTTCTATAAAATTTTCCAATATCTACGGTACTTTCACTAGCCATTAGCATTTTCACCCCTTCAATGCTTTTAGCTCTTTGCTCAAATGTCCTCCTTGAACCATATCTACAGTGGGATTTCCTATCTCTCTCACCATTTCTGCTTTTTATTCAGATCAAAAATCACTATCAGATTATTATATACTATACATGCATTTTTTTTATATTTTGCCATCTCTCTTTGCCAAAATCTCACTAGGATAAAGGCAGCCAGCATACATAGTTGTTGTTTGAATATATGTTTCCTAGTAATTTCTACCTCATATTTTCAATAATGAAGATAAAAACTACTACTGTGTATTGAATGCTTACTTGAACAAGATACTTTATATCATATATTGGAATTAAAAATATTTATCCTTTCAAGAGCCCTATGAACAGATGGCATAGCCTTTATTTTATAGTTGAGGATATCGAATCCAGATTCAAACCTCATATCTTTATTTTCATATAATATAAGGCCCCACAATTTTTTTTTTTTTTTTTGCCTACATTCATGCGGAGATCTAGAGGACTCTCAGAAATGTAGCTCTGTAGTGGTGGTTCTAGGCTCTTGATAGAGAATATATTATTAGACTGGAGTGTCTTTAATCACCCAGCAAATACTGTCATTTAGTTGACTATTTTCTTAGTGTGTCACCTGTAACAGTGCCTCCTAAGAGTAGCTTAATTTTTTTTCTTTAATTACATCTTTTTGGTTTCAAGAGGATTGTGTTTTTAATCTATGTCCTTTTCTGAATCTTTATTCTAAAATTAGTTTCCCTTTGTCTTACTATAAATTGTCATTCTTACCTCATGGTTTTGAATGACTTCAGTTTTTCAGGTTGATAGCTGCATTAATCCTGCCACCTGGATTAGCCATGTTAAAGAATGATTTTGGCTCACTCATTACATCATTGGTTCTCACTCTTGAAACACAGCCCCTTGATAGCAGGCCTCATCTACAAATATATTTAGAAAATGACTGGAACGTCAAATATTTATTCCTTTTAAAAAATTTAATATGTTCTCCTGGGGCCTGATTATAGAATATTTTAATGCTACAAATTTCTTCATTGTCACAGTGCTGGTTTGTTTCCTAGGAAACAAATGCACTTGTATTACACTGCACACATTCTTAATCACTAAATTCTGTAATTTCTTTGTGAACATATAACTGCTAAAAATTGTTTGTTTTTATAGGAGTTACCAGCTACAATATCACTGCAGGTAAATTTACAAATATATTATCAATTAAAGATGATTTCAGTTTATTCTAAAGTGTGTGAGAGAGGTTGAATGAAATAATCTTAACATAAAAATGCATATTGTTTTATGGCTGAGTTACATGCATTACTCTAAAGTGAATTTGCGTGATCTATATGTTTACCTCTGTTTTCATCCCCAGTCTCATTCTCTTTTTCACGGAAAAGATAGGTTCCTAATTTCTCTATTCAAGAAATTGTCTTGGATTTGGATGTCTTTCTCTTCTAACCAAATATTAACTGAAAGCTATTAGGAGCCCACAGAAGGAACAATGTATTTTTAAAGTGACATTTTAGCATTCAAGCCATTCATATTCCTCAATGTGAATATAATTTTTATCTAGATGATTTCAGATGAAAATGGATTCATTTGACTACAGTGCTTCTAAGGCCAGTGGGAAGCTCATCATCTTAATATTGAATCTGTAAATCCTTCCCACTAGGGATGATTAACAGCTTTGTCAAGTGTTTATTTTACTTGAAGAAGAATATGTAATTTCCTGGTATAATGCAGACAGATTTCAGTCTGTTTCTCCCTTCACATGTCAAATTCATACCATGGGCTCACATGATTTAGCTTAGCTCTATTAGACTTCCATTTTGCATGGTAAGATGATAGCCTAACAAGTTTTTATAGTTTAATGAGTATACATCAGTCGGTTCTATGATTCATTTATACTTTATAAAAGAAAAAAGAAATCCTCAGTAGTCCTGATAAGAAGCAATAATAGTGAATAACTTCCAGATGGCATATTTGCTATACTACATGTGTGGTCTGAGCTACCCATGGGACAATAACTTCTACTAGTGCAGAGGTGGACCAGTCATATTACTTTCTGTATTCAAAGTCTGGGTGAACTATAATCAGTACATCTCCAGCCATTAGGCACATGAGGAGTGGGTATCTGTACAAGGACGTTTACATTGTCAGTTTGTACACACAGTCCCAAATCAGCCAGCAAACAAAAGCAAAAGAGAGGAGCAATTCACTATATATAGGCTCTTCATGAAGATGTGATTTAGATGATTTCCTTGGAGCATCTAACCATTTACAGATCCATAATCATATTGAACTGGCCAAGAAGAAGTTATTGGAAAATTCTAGTATTCAATCTTCCTAGTTTCCTAAGGAACAGTGAAATTTTAGCCCCATTTCTTAAAAATAAATAAATAAATAAAAAGCAGGCTCTATTCTAGGGAACTGCTATCCATTTTTGCTCATTTAGTCATTTTTCTTCATTGAATATTGATGAAATGAATCTCAAACCATCAGAATCCTCAGATAATAAGATTAAAAAAAACTGTTCTGTGCTTTTTATGAGGAGGGTATCAATAATCAAGGAAAGAAAACTGATTGAGGAGTTTGTTCTGAAAGTAGCTTCTCAATGTCCTCTAGTCACTGCTTTTATAACAGTTTTTTTAATCTAGTGCTCGAAAATTATAATTCATGTTCAGCGTTATTACCTTGAGTTACAGTAAAACCTACAGAAATAGGATTGAATTAAGTTCAATATATTAAGGTAGAAAATCAAACATTTTATAAATTTTAAAATTAAGATTCAATTTTTCCTCACCCTAATTTAATCAGGAGTTCAGTTAACCAGAATACAACCCAGGAGATAAGAATTTGGTTTATTGGGATTTTACATGTCTTAAGCCGCACACCAAAAAGGGAAATAAATGTGTATTTAAATTAAATTGTCCTCTCTATGAAAAATGAGATAAAACAGAAGCCAAAAACATAGTCAAAGAGCTTATTTTGCTCAAATCAAAATGATCATATTGTCTATATAAACTTATAAAATTTTATGCATATATCCAACATCAACTAGTTTCAAAGTCTAAACCACCTAACACAAATTTATGTGGAAATATCGCCCCATATTTGAAAATAACACACATTTACTGATCATGAGTTTCAAAATTCCATTTAATTATTGATAAATCATGTTGAATTATCTTTCTTTATAAATACATGATAATACAAGATTATCTTTCTTTATAAATACATGATATACAAATGTCTTAATAATGCAAGATCCGTGACTCTATTCCACTTTTAAAATAGTACCAAGTATTTTCAGAGAGTAGTACATGTTATTTCTTTTAATTTCCTGGTCGAAGTCTAAAATGTAAATTGCAAATTAGAAAGTCCTTTGAGGATAGAGTTCACAAAGGAACTGTTTCAAGGTAAGTTTTATATTAGTTTCACTCATTTTAATGAGCCTTTGTTAGAAACCAAGCAAGCAAATACTCTAGAATGAAGAGTTACACACAAGCTATCTTTTAAAGAAACCATCATAAATCACAACCTCTAACTATCTGCTTATATTATCAGGTTGACACAACAAAAGCATAAACTGATAGCTAAATGAGATAGCTTTTATTAAGAAAGAAAATGAGACTTCAAATTTGAATATCAACTTAAATATCAGGTTTGAAATAGGATAGAGACACCCCAATTGACTATACATTGCCATTTAAATTAAAAATTGACAGTGATCTTCAATATATGATGTAGAAAATGGATTTGAAAGTTTATTTTTTAAATGTGGACATAAGTTGATGAGAAAGCATGCACATGAATGCACACGCACACACACAGACACGGAACAATGGTGGAAAATATGTATCATTAATCGGTGAGAATTAGATGAGTCACTTTAATGCTTAGGAAGCTTGAAGGTTAAAAAAAAGTCTTCGATTTAAGGAACGATTTTTCTCAGTACTTGCTAACCTTGGGCTCTCTGCTTATAACTACAAATTGTCCTTAGCTTGAAAAGAGCCTTTTAATATTTAAAATTATTGGTCTATATTATCCATGTAATTTCTTCAGCCATAGGGCTTCATTTCCTTTGATGTGTATCAAGGTTCCAATGATATTACTTCTACTCCTGCTCTTTCTTAGCCCTGAGAAAGGTTTCTGTCTCTCCGAAACTGATACCAATGATTGGTCTCCACTCTGAGAGAAAATTTTATCCATTTGTATAATGGCGAGGCTCAGATGGATGTGGTACTCTCCTGAATAAGAGATTCCACATTTAAATTTGACCATTGTTTTAACAGTTAGTTTTGGGGTTTTGTTTGTTTGTTTCCCTTCAGGATTGAGGTATCTCAGCAACAAGTGTCTCTATAAATAAAATCGCCTTAAGTCCAGAAAAAGTCAAGGCAGTTTCAGGGCCTCCTACATATTGATATAGAGCATATATATACACACACAGATACAGCAGCAGAACACATTCTATTCTTTTTCTTTTTTTTTTTTTTTTTGTCTTTTTGCCTTATCTAGGGCAGCACCTGCAGCATATGGAGGTTCCCAGGCTAGGGGTTTAACAGGAGCTGTAGCTGCCGACCTTCGCCACAGCCACAGCAACATGGGATCCTAGCCGCGTCTGCAACCTACACCACAGCTCACGGCAACACTGGATCCTTAACCCACTGAGCAAGGACAGGGATCGAACCAGCAACCTCATGGTTCCTAGTTGGATTTGTTAACCACTGAGCCACTACGGGAACTCCAACACATTCTCTTCTAAATTGCTCAAATATTACTCAAATATTTCTTTTCCAGAAAAACAAAAAAATGAGAAAAACCTCGTTTTATCAGGAAAGGAACAGTAAATGAAAAAAATGAAGTAATTTGATAATGTCAAAAGAACTCACCTTCAACTGGGTTTTAAACGTGATAATAAAAATCAATTGGATTTTAATATATCCCAAATTATTCTGGTATATTTGTCTAAAGCAGCTATTCTGTTACCTTTATTTTATTTAAACATTAAATATTTTCAAGTTTCCACTCCTTGAATCTGCATTAAGATGAAAATACTAATTTTTCCAACATTGATATTTAAAATAATATTTTAAAATCATTTGTTACTGACTGGCTTCTGGAAGTTGTTAGTGTGTAACAAAAATCTTTGTTTTACAGAGCACTTTTTGTAGACATTTTCCAGTACCCTTGACATTCATCTTGATTTTTGAAAGTGGAATATACCAAACACCTAAAAAAATTAATATATTAAAAGCAAGATTAAAATGACTTTAAAACAGATTTTGGATAAAATTTTAAAAATAGGAACAGATTGATCAATGGATTCCTGAGGTTAGAGTCATAAAGAAAAAGCATTTTTATTCCACATGATCACCAGGTGAACTTTGACAATTCTAATACTCTGTCCCAAGAATGAAGAATCTGTGGTAATTACTTTCATCAAATACAAAGAAACAAAGCCTTCAATCTCATAATCCAAATAAAACCCTGAAGAACTTGAAGATGCCTTGAAGTCAATCCTTTAGCTGACGAGAAATCAATGGGTGGATAAGATTGCTGTGGTAACTCTGGTGTCACTTCATTTTGTGTTAGAAAAGGACTGGAACATTTTGCACCATCTAACTAGATTATTAGCAGGGTCAGCAGTCAAGATTTAAATAATCAGTGTTTGGGGGATAAAATGAATTAGTAATTCTGCATAGCAAGTCAAGTAATAACATAATATGACTAATATTAAAATTATTGTAGCACTGCTTTTCTAATAATGGAGATGAAGGATAAAGAGGAGGTTGAAAATAGCATATATAGATGAAATCAATTTTCTCTCCTCTACCTGTTTTTTTTTGCAGATATATATTGGAAAAATATTAATATCTTATGTATGTAATGAAAATACCCTACAGTCAAGAACTTGTTTTAAGTTCTCTTTGTAGGAGTTCCCATCTTGGCTCAGCAATTAACAAACCCGACTAGTAACCATGAGGACGCAGGTTTGATCCCTAGCCTCACTCAGTGGGTTAAGGATCTGGCATTACTGTGAGCTGTGGTGTAGGCTGCAGATGTGGCTCAGATCTAGCTAGGCATTGCTGTGGCTGTGGCTGTGGCTGTGGCTGTGGCTATGGCTATGGCTATGGCTATGGCTGTTGACTATAGCTCCAATTCAGCCCCTAGCCTGGGAACCTCCATATGCCACAGGTGTACCCCACCCCCCAAAAAACCAAAACAAATGCAAAAAAAGTTCTCTGTAAATCATAATTTTTTGGTATCAGTCTTGTCATCAATCCTAACATATCAATTGGCCAATAGATTTTCACTTTGTCAGCCACTCTTTGAAGAAAATGGATCTTAAATATTGTGTCTTCATTACAAAAGCTAATATCTGTGGTGTGCTAGTAAATATTTCACAACCAGTTTGGTGGGCAAAAAAATTGATGTGTAGCTTTTGCCAATTTTCATAGTGTAAACACAACCACTATTGCTAATTTCAACCTGTCAGTGGTTTAACAGATGTCTTGTAAAATTCCTGAAAATGTAATAATCAGCCCTTGAACTGGAACAAGTTAGTTCTGTGCACCGCTAGCAGATCCTTCACATGTCAAAAAATTTATATATATATATATATATATATATATATAATATTCTTATATATAATACCCTTATATATAATATTAAATATTCAAAACAAAATTTTAAATAAAATAAATATTGCAAATAATTTTAAAAAGACATACATATTTATTTTGGTCTCATTCTCCTGAAACATCTACATTTATATTTCTGGCAGCTCTAAATTCTATTTCTTTTTTTCCCTCTAATTTTTTCCCCAAATTTGTCACCACATTTGATGAAATACATCTTCTCCATGTTGAGGTCAAATCTCATTTGTGATTACCTGGCAGACAATTCCAAACCCCAGCATAATGTATATTCCCATACTGCGTTTTGCATCTTTCTTTGAACCACTTTCTTTTTTTCTTTTTTCTTACACTGCACAAATAGTATCGCTGTCATAATCCTTTGCCCTAGTTTCTGCTTTCCAGAAATCCTGTCTGTTTCGATGTTCTTCCCATTTTTGGATGGGTTGTTTGTTTTTTTGGTATTGAGATCAAGAAGTGTTTCTAAATTTTGGAGATGAATCCCTTGTTGTTGATTCATTTGCAAATATTTTCTCCCGTTCTGTGGGTTGTCTTTTTGTTTATGGTTTCCTTTGATGTGAAGAAACTTTTAAGTTTAATTGTCCCATTTGTTTATTTTTGTTCTTATTGTCATTACTCTAGGAAGTAGATCTGAGAAGATATTGCTGTTTTTTATGTCAGAGAGTGTTCGTTCAGCGTATGTTTTCCTCTAAGAGTTTTATAGTATCTGGTGTTATATCTATGTCTTTAATCCACTTTGAGTTTATTTTTGTGTGTGGTGTTAGGAAGTGTTCTAGCAACACCCATTTCTGATAAAAACCCTTCAGAAAGTGGGCATAGAGGGAACCTACCTCAACATAATAAAGGCCATCTATGACAAACCCAGAACTACTTCATTCTCAATGGTGAAAAGCTGAAAGAATTCCCACTGAGATCAGGAACAAGACAAGGATGTCCACTATCACCCCTACTATTCAAAATAGTTTTGGAGGTCCTAGCCACAGCAATCAGAGAAGAAAAAGAAATAAAAGGAATCCATATTGAACAGGAAGAAGTAAAATTATCACTATTTGCGGATGACATGATACTATACCTAGAAAATCCTAAAGACTCTACCAGAAAACTGTTAGAGCTCATCAATGAATTTGGCAAAGTCATGGGATACAAAATTAATACACAGAAATCAACTGCATTTCTACACATTAACAACAAAAGATCAGAAAGTGAAATTAGGCAAACAATCCCATTTGCCATCACATCAAAAAGAATAAAATACTTGGGAATAAACCTACCTAAAGAGAAAAAAGATCTGTACTCTGAAAACTATAAGACTCTGATGAAAGAAATCAGAGATGACACAAGCAGATGGAAAGACATACCATGCTCTTGGATTGGAAGAATCAATATCGTCAAAATGACTATACTACCCAAGACAATCTATAGATTCAGTGCAATCGCTATCAAATTACCAAGGACATTTTACATAGAACTAGAACAAAATATTTTAAAGTTTGTTTGGAAGCACAAAAGACCCGGAATAGCCAAAGCCATCCTGAGAAAGAAAAATGGAGCTGGGGGAATCAGGCTCCCTGACTTCAGACTATACTACAAAGCTGCCCTCATCAAAACTGAATGGTGCTGGCACAAAGACAGAAATATAGATCGGTAGGACAGGATAGAAAGCCCAGAATTAAACCCACACACCTACAGTTAACTAATCTATGACAAAGGAGGAAAAAATATACAATGGAGGAAAGACAGCCCCTTCGATAAGTGGTGCTGGGAAAACTTGACAGCCACATATAAAATAATGAAATAACATAATTGTTGATACATATGTATTTATTACAATTTTTAACCTTGTTTTCCAGTTAATTCTATGTTTCTTCCTTGTTCCTTTCTTTTTTTGGTTGGATGATTTCCTTTTATTTTGTGCTTGTGTCCTTTTCCTTTTTCAGTTTTTGTGAATGTGTTTTTTAGTTTTGATTTGTTGTTGCCCTGTTTTTCAAGGACGTTAACCCCTTCCTTTATACACTTGCTTTAGTCTAATAGTCATATAGGGTCAAACACATTCTAAAAAAAAAAAAAAAAATTAGTATATATTTACTTACTTTCCTTCCCCACATTTTATGATTTGAAGTCCTTTTTTTAACATCTTCATGTTTGTCCTTTTGCTGTTCCTTCTGTTTATCATCACGTTTGTAATAGCATTTTTTTTTCCTTTTAGATCTGTATACTGGCTTATTTAAGTGACTGCTTTCCAATTGTGATTTCCTCCATCCTTTTTCTTCTTACTTCTTTTTTATTTAGAAAAGCCCTTTCAGTATTTCTTTTAGAACAGTTTTAGTATTGCTGTACTCTTTCAGTTTTTGTTTGTTGGAGAAATTCTTTATTTCTCCTGCTATTTTAAATGATATTCTGCTAGGTTGAGTAGCCTATGCTACAGATTTTTCCCTTTTGGAATTTTGAATATATGTTGCCACTCTCTTCTGGCCTGTAGTGTTTCTGTAGAAAAATCAGCTGATAGCCTTATGGGGATTCCCTTATAATTAATGCTTTGTGTTTCTCTTGCTGCCTTTGCAATCCTTTCTTTAACTTTTGTTGTTTCTATTATAATATGTCTTGGTGTTGGCCTCTTTGGGTTCAACTTCTTTGTGGCTTTCTGTGCTTCCTGTGTCTTGATATCTGTTTCCTTTAGATTTGGAAAGTTTTCAGATGTAATTTCTTCAAATATATCTCAATCCCCTTTTCTTTTTCTTCTCCTTCTGAAATCCCTATTATGTGTAGATTGGCCTGCTTTATATTATCCTGTAGATCTCTTATACTGCTTTCATGTTTTGTCTTTTGGCTTTCTGTCTGCTGTCCTGATTGGGTGATTTCCATTTTTCTATCTTCCGAATCACTAATTAATTTCTCTTCATTATTCATTATGCTCTTAGTGCCTTTAGCTCAGTTTTCATCTCAGCACATGAATTTTCTTATTTTTCTTGGCTCCTCCTTATATTTTCTAGTTCCTTTCTAAAGTAATCTGCATTACTGTGTATATCTGCTCTTAATTCCTTCATATTCACCTTTAATTCCTTCAGTATTTTCACTATTTCCTTTTTGAACTCAATGTCTGTTAGACTGAAAAGGTCTGTTTCATTGTTTGCTGCTTCAGGTGAATTCTCAATTCTCTCTCTCTCTCTCTCTTTTTTTTTTTTTTTAAGCTGGGAATGGTTCCTGAGCTTCTTGATTTTGCTTTTATTTTTTCTTTTTCTGTGAGTTTAGAGAAACCAACTACTGTAGTCTTCCAGGGTTGTTTCTATGCAAGAGTGCCCCTTTGTATTTTGTGGGGGGTTACTATTTATTTTTGGCATGGGAGTTTGGATATTTGCTGTCTGTTTCTTCGGTTTGAGCAAGCTGTTATTCCCTTGATAGGATGCTGAGTGTGTTTCCAGGGAGAAGGTGGCAGTGGGCAGGGCTAGTAATCAGTGCCCAGTTGTTGGCACCTTGAGACTGGTGAGGATCTGGGGAAAGGTGATGCAGGCTACTCCTATTTGCAGGGCCCTGGGAAGTGATAATGAGCCTCAGGCAGATATAGGCAGTGCCAGGAGCATTTGGCAGTGGCAGCATCAGGGTGTGTGAGTTGCCAGGGGAGTGGTAGCAACCACAGGAGGTGTTTAGTCACAGCTTCTTCCCCTGTGGTGCCCTCTGAGTTGATTGGGGCTGCAAATGTTGCCTGTTCACAGACAGGTGGTGGTGGTGGGCCACGCCCACCTCGGGAATCAGGTTTGCCCCCACCACCTTTAGACCACACTTCTTAGGCCATGCAGGGGATGCTGCACAGGCTGTTCCAACTTACAGGGTCCTGGGAAGTGACAGCCATCAGGTGTGTATGGTCGCTGCCTGGAACATTGGACAGTGGCAGCAGCAGTGGTGTGTTCCCAGGGAAGTGAGAGTAACAATGGGTGTTGCTTGGTTGCCGTGACCTCTTTTTTGCTGACCTTTGAGGTGACTAAGGCTGCAGGTGGAGCCTATTCACAGACGCCGGTAGTGGTGGGCCACACCCCCCTCTGGTTTCTGAGATGACTGCTGTGATTTGTCCCCACTGCCTGTAGATCATGCAAGAGGTGCCGAGTAGCACTTACCCCCCTCTGCTCTTAGCCCATACAAGAGCTGCCCAGTCACCTGTAGTCCACACAAAAGGTGCCTGGTCTCCCATAGCCTGAACAAGCAGTGCCTGTGCCAGAGGCGCCCCTCACTCTGAAAGTTCTCACATGTGCAGGGAAAGAGATTGCTATGGCAGTCTGCCCCTCCTCCTCTCTCCCTCACCAACAATGGCACCTTGCTTCCCCTAAGGGCCCAGACCTCCTCCCAAGTTCCCTTAGGCGAACTGATCCCTAGTCCCTCAGTCTGTCTCCACCTAGCCAACCCTGGTCCTCTCCCTGGAACTGACCTCTGGAGCCTGAGTCTCCGAGCCCAAACCACCCTGTCCCCACACCTGAGCCTCTCAGTCTGTGGTGTCCATGAGTGGTGGTGCAGATGGTCTGTGCGGCTATCACTCTACTTTTTTCTCCTATGTCCAACTGCTGTGCTTTTCTTTGCAACTTTGAGGTCCCTCCATCTCGGCTGATCTCCCCATCCATTTAGTGGCTTCCCAGGGTGTGGGTTCCTTTCCTCTTTAACAGCTCCCTCTCAGGAGTGCTAGTTCCATCCTGATTCCTTTCTCTCTCTCTCTCTCTCTTTTTCTTTTCTTTTGTTTTCGTTTTTTTTTTTTTTTTTTTTTTTTTTTTTTTTTTTTTTTTTTTTTTTTTTTTTTTTTTTTTTTTTTTTTTTTTGTTCCACTCAGTTATGTGGAAGGTTTCTTGACCTTTTTGGGGGTTTAAGTTCTTCTGCCAGCATTTACTAGATGTTCTGTGTGAATTGTTATACATCTAGATTTTTTTTTAAATGTGTTTGTGGGAGAAGGAGGGCGACACATCTTAGTCCTATGCCATTTTGATCCTTCTCCTGTTTAGTTCTCTTTCTTTACAAATCACTATGATGCTTTAGAAATACTTTTTTTTTCCTAGTTTGTATAGCAGGAACTATGACTTGGTGCATCTATTATGTTATATCTTTAAGTAGACAGCCTCAAAAGGAAATATCCTTAAATTTGAAAGTATGGATTTGCATTAAAGCTCCTTCTCTTTCCTGAAGTTATAAACCAAAAAATGGTTTGCCTTTTTCCTAAAGAGGGTCCATATGTAAGAATTATAGGATTAAAATATTTTGAAAAAAATCTTGATAGAACTAACAACAGAATTGAGAATAAATATTCTCTGATACAAAAAAGGAAAAAAAAAGAAAACCAAAACAGTTTTAAAAAGCAAACTCAGTTGATATGTCAAAAGATAAAATACAAGGAAACAAGTGGAAAAATATAGAAATATTAAAATGGTGATAGAGGATGTGGAGCCAAGTTTATTCATTAAAACAATATGTAGAAGTGAAACCAATTTTATTATTAAAAACAAAAAGTGTTGAAGTGACTGCAAAATTATATGCAAGTGCATAGTATTTCTAAAATAGACAACGGAAACATGTTCAACATAATCAGATGTTCCAAAGTAAAAGACTAAACAAACTCTCAGAAATCTAATGCAAAAATAAAACTAGACATAATACTATCATTAAAATTATTCAAGAAAAGCATGAGACAAGGCTAAAAGGATAATTTTATTTTGATGAATTTACAATTCAACAAAAAACTAAAATATATAACAAAACTTGCTTAATTAGTGGTACCGATGTTCAACTATATAAAAACAGGATATACAGATTTTAAAAAGCTTGTTTTGCAAAATTAGAAATATATAATTAAAAGAAGACCTACTATATCAAATACTATATTGTAATAAAAATACTTTATTATAAAGCTACTTATAATAATCGAACACAGGTGAACTAGACAATTAATAGAATAGAAACAACTCAAATAATTTAGAATATAATGAGTGGAATTTCAGTTCAATAAGGAAAACAATTTTCAGTGTATATTACAGGGAGTATTTACTAACAATTTGGAAAAAACAACAAAGATAAATCACATGAAGAACGAACCTAATTTCATGGGATAAGCAATGAAGTCCCACTATAGAGCACAAGGAACTTTATCCAATCTCCTGGAATAGAACATGATGGAAAATAGTATGAGAGAAAGAATATATACATATATACATGCGACTAGGTCGCTATGTTGTACAGCAGAAATGAGTACAATATTGTAAATCAACTATACTAAAAATATTTTTAAAAGTTAAATGTAATAGAAGTCTTAAAATAATAGAAATTTTTTAAGAAAATAAACAAGTAAACATGAAGTATGGAAAAATTTTTCCATGCAGAATATGAAAGGTAGGAATCATATTGGAATAAAAAAACTGTAATTTTTAAAAAATTTTAAATGTTAATAATGTATGTATGCCCTATCTATGTATCTCTTTATCTATGAAGCTTAAACATGAGAGTTGAATTACTAAAGGGGTGAATTTTGAACCATATTAGATATAGGATATGTATTCTTTGTATATAAGGAAATAACAATTTTCAAAATTGAAACTGCACTGTAATAAAGTATTTAAGGCATGAGCAATTAATTCACACATATATACACGAACACAGAAACACACTAACTCCAATTAGTATAGTTAAATACTGTATTTCTACTTTATATATATAAATAAAGCATATAATTTGAAAATATAATAGTCAACAATGTCAAGAACGGGACACAAAGATCTTCATATAATGAAATTAGTTGTGAATTAGTAAAAGTACACAGTATTTTAAATAGAGAGTTAAATATGAAGAATAAGTATCTATGACAGTTGGCAGAATGAGGGTTTGGGTAATAAGTGAAGAATATGGCAAAGAATATGGAGATGACATGTAAACTAAAATAATAGATAACATAGTATAAATATGTAATTATATTATATATAACATAATGTAATATAATGTAATATAACAACAAGCCATACAAATGTGATAAAACTCCTTCCTCTAGGGCTGAGATGCAAACCTCATGAGAAAGGGTTTGGCTGTGATACAGAATTCACTGTGATGATGCACCTGTGACATTTGCTGGAACTTGTTAGAAATCCTTCCTTTAGGGAGCTGTGGAAAGATGTTTAAAGGGCATTGGCTTAGCAGAGGCATTCTGATACAAAATCACCTGGGGGAATTCCTGGGGGATGCTGGTGGGTGCTGCTGGCTGCTGAATACCACTAGAGCTCATTGTTGGAGAAACTACGAATGTTGCAAGGTGGTGCAGCATGAAGTGTGATGCTGGAGAATCTGCTTGCACTGCAGAATCTGGGCCTGGAGTAGTTGCCAAGGATGAAGAAACAAGGAGACTACCAAACAAGCACATTGGAACCCGTGATCAAAACCTTTTCTTCCTGCAATCTTTCCAGTGCCCTCTGCTGACAAAACTAAACACCTGGTCAGCTACAAAGAAACCCCTTTAAAAAGGCCCAGATCTACTTTCACAAAAAAAGTAAAAATGTTGAATTTTGGAGTTCAGTGGCAATAAATTAATAACTGGTACACCATTGTTCTAGAATACCTGTAATTATGTTTGAGTGTATAGAACATGTATAATGGTGGAAATACAGAGGTATTAAAGATATAATTTTCCTACTTTTCAGTTTGCCAGGGGTTTCCATGCTTGTTGTGAAGCTGATGTGATCTTACTATCTAATTCTGCCTCTATAGTTCATTGAAGTCATGAAAATTTTCTTTATTTTTGCATCATTTCATATTTGAGTTTTAACTCTGCCAATTTTCACAACTCCAGGAGGTGCTTTACAAGTTGTATTCTTGGAGAGAGTGCCCTTTGGAATCATGCAATACTCAATACACATGACCTCATATGTTGGCACTGCCAACTATATCCTTGCTGAAGTAGCATACATTCTTTGAGCATTAACTTTCTCAAAAATAATATCAGTGGGTTAGACTAGATTACCTCAAAAACCTTAAGACTCTACACTGTTTCTGATTTATATCAAGCTCTTTTAATGCTGTTTATAAGTGACAAACCTGAGGAGGACAGTTACATATTAGAGAAACTTTATTATCATTTTATTATAACACTTCTGTTAAAAAAAAAACTTACCTAACATGAGGTAAAAATTGTACTTTTTTTTTTTTTTGTATTTTTAGGGCCACACTTGCTGCGGATGGATGTATTCAGGTTAGGGATCAAATCGAAGCTGTAGCTATTGGCCTACACCACAGCCACAGCAATGCCAGATCCGAGCCGTGTCTGTGACCTATACCACAGCTGACGGCAATGCCATATCCTTAACCCACTAAGCATAGCCAGGGATCTAACCTGGATCCTAAAGGATACTTGTCAGATTCGTCTCCGCTGAGCCATGATAGGAATTCCTAAAATTGTACATTTTAAGTAATAATTTTTCAAGATCTAGTTACATCACCACAGAGGACATTGGGATGGTTTTAAGTTTCCCTGGACATCCTGAACTGATTGTTATTGGACACAGCCCAGGCTTATTGATAACCTCTAATGCCCCTCTATACTCAAAGACTGTACATTATTTCAGTTGTGTCATTGTTGTCTGTTACACAATAGAGGCCACTCCCATAGTTTTGCATCAAATATTCAGGTGACACTACCATTTTGTGTGTTGTGTGTGTCCTTTGGTTTACATTGTTTAACTTATATGGAATTCCTTTGTGCCAGTTCTGACTGGCTCATATTAGTAAGTGTTTTCAGAGGCTATTAGTTATACTATGCTTTAAAAAAATTGGCTACTTATGACACTTTGTGAATTAAAAATATTAAAAAAATAACTTATACATGGAGTTCCTGTTGTTGCTCAGCAGGTTAAAAACATGACTAGTATCCATGAGGTTGCAGATTTGATCCCTGACCTTGCTCAGTGTGTTAAGGATCCAGCGTTACTTCAAGCTGCAGTGTAGGCCACAGATGAGCTTCGGATCTGGCGTTACTATGGCTGTGGTGTAGGCTGGTAGCTGTGACCCCCTAGCCTGGGAACTTACATATGCCACAGGTGCAACACTAAAAAAGACCAAAAAAAAGGGGGGGGGAAGAAATGACTTATCCAGACATTTAAGAATCTTTCCTTTTCTATTGAAATATTGCAGAAATTACACACACAACCCTTCTGGAAGTTTTACAATTGGTCATCTTAACTCGAAGACAGAAACTATGTTATTTGGTTACTATCATTTGATTTGCCTATATAATCTAGCAACAGGGATTCTTGCAAACTTAGGTACTTAATAAATACCTAATTCATAATATTAAAAATTAAAATAACAACTCTGTCATCTTATTATGGCAAATTGTCTCCTCATTGTAGTGATTACTAGCAGAAATTTAATATGAAATAGCAAAATAGTATTGGGTGTCTCTTCCATAAATTGCATTCTCTAGTCTTCAAAGTATTCTTATCTCTACTTGTGAAATATATTTTTAAATATTGGAAAAATGATCATTCCAATGAAAAATAGTCTTATTAGATCAAATGTGAATACCTGGTTCCTAACCTTTTTAATTCTCTATATATTCAAAAGATGAGTTTAGTCACTTCTCCTCTTAAGATTTTGCTGACTTTTCAATCTATGTAACAAATACTTCTGACAGTTGGAATAGTGTGAAAATGTCGTTTTCATATTTGCAAGCTGTATCATTAGGAATTTTATACTGATATACCATATATATATATATATATAAATATCCACAGATGACGATATATGTAATTGACTTATATTCACACAGCTACAGATGTCATTTTGTCTTTATATGGCCAATCCTGGCACCTTGCAGTGGTGGACATGCAGTTACAAACATGACTTCATGTTGCTGCAGGCAGTCTGGAGGCAACAAAAACAAATTGATGGAGGCAGAAATAGGAGAATCCCACCCTGTCAGAAGATGAATGAGATGAACTTGCCTGACGTGAACCCTGGCTGACATAAGCAAGGTGGAATCAAAGAGTGGGCAACTTTTGACAACCCATGCTTCACAGCCGTGACCCTGTGGATGGCCGTGATTATCTCCAGACAAAATGACTGTGAGTAAAAGGCTTACATACACTTAAATTAAACACAGCAGGGTTTTAGTAATCTCTGTTTGCATTTTACTTTCTGTTAAGAAGGAAATTGCTTGGACTTGGAACATTTCATTTAATGGCATTTTTAGTTACCTTTTGTACTTCTAATGCCATAGTCTAAATTCACTCCAAATTACCCAGTAAGACATAGGAAACTTTGGTCCTTTTTGTTTATTTTTTTTTAAATTGCAGTAGCTTCCTTACCAATTTTACTAAATTAAATGTGTTTTAAAGCATCTCGGTTCTTGAAACTTAATTATCCCAATCTCTGGGTGAAGTATAGCAAACAATACAAACCCCATTTATGTAATTTATTTTGCAAAAGACAATAATGGAATGCAGTTGTGCTAATGATGTACACATTTCTGTATTTTTTTCTCCTTTCCAACAACAACTTATCAAAACCATGTCATTTTGAAACAAAAGCTTTAAGGGTATTTTGGAATTTTGGTTTGGCCATACACTGCTTTTTTGAGAAGGAGAAAAACTGCATAATATCATGTGCCATTGGAATATTATGAAAGATTTTATCAATGAGTATTATTGACAGTCACTCATAATGAGCTATGAATAAAGATCATGGCCTGTAATTTTAATGTGTAAATAAGAAGAAAAATATGTAGGTAATTCAGTAGCGTAAGCACCATTATTGTACCAGCAGAGAAAAATTTGTTAGACCACATACGGTCTAGAAAACTTCAGTTTAAACTCAAGTATGATAAAGTCTATCATTCTCCTTCTTGGTTAAAATGAGTGTTTTGAAATCCCTGAGTCCATGATTATGTATTGTTTAATATTGATTTTCATTAATGAAATCAGTTAATTTTTCTTTGCTGAATTTCACCTACTGCATTACTCAAATTAAAGGCTTAATTAGTTTATTCTTTAACTGGACCAAGGCCCCAATATTTTATTGTTAGATAGAATGGTTGAAGGATGTGAGCATTTGAAAAAGTTGGCACACTGATTCCTGTTTAGCTCAGGACAAAACAGAACAAGTATGAAAACAAATCCACAAAGAAATTTAAAATAAAAATAAATAATAAAAACCCTCAAGCAAGCTAAGTAAATACAAGTAAATATGCAGATGGGTATGCTTATGTCTTTTATCCTGTATATAAGCATATCTACTTAAGTGTAAATATAAACACACAAATATGTATAAATCGACAGGTAAATAAGTAGAAAGAGAATTTTGAGTTGTTCAAAGGCAGAGGTCTTACTAGCTTAAGACTGAGTTTATGTTTCAGCAGGAGAAACCAAGTACTGCCTTTCCAGAAGGCAGTGGAAAAGTGTGTTAGGTGTCTTTAGGGCAGAGTTGTGGTTCCAGGACTTAACCATCTAATGATTTAGTGGCGATCCTGTTCTTCATCCCTCCATGCCCCTTATTGCCAGCCTCCTTCTGTCCTTAGAGTCCTGACCCTATGGCTTGACTGCATGGCTTCCATGCCAAGGGAGCTGCAATCATGATCTGATTGTGAACTGTCTGTTGGGCACCTCATCCTAGAAGTGTGAAATGTCTCAAGTTCCTTATTGCTTTCTAACTGCAGTTAATAAATACACTTTGACAATCGAAAATTGATGGTAGAATTATTTTAATATTGATTTGAATATACTCTTTCCCTGACCCACTCTAATTTTTAAACCTAATTAGTTGAAAGTTAACAGTATATATCATCCCATCAATATTTTAATTACCAGGGCAATGCAGATGCTCCCCATACTACACTTACAAAACAGATTTTTGATTCTTTATTATTGATTTCACAAAGATGAAACACCTGTTGATGAGAAGACGCACAACACCTTATATCCTGACCCTTCTGTTTCCTTAGAGATAGATTTGTCTGAAGTATCATTACAGAAAACAGAAATAATTTGTCTACCTTAAAATTTTATTATAATCTTCTGTGATTATAAACAAGGTGATATTCAACATATTAGATATGTATTTTTTCATATGCTGATCTTTTCTGAGGTGGTCAAAGAATGAAATCTGGGTGACAAGAAGTGGAGACCTCTCCAGTACATCATGCTGAATAATGAACCCTGAGGGTCCTCAAGACCATACCTTGGTGATGTCTTCTTGATAATAATATCTCATTTGACACTTACATACTGTGTTATATTGTGGCATTTCACCTAAAATTTCACTCTTACGTAGTTTCATAATTGAAATCATAATTAAACCATGAGATTCAAAATAAAAAATTTTAAAGATTGGCTGAATAAAATTGACATTGTCCAAATGTGAGAGTTGAAATGTTATTATGCTTATGTACCAATAAGCATATGAAAAAAAATATATATGTATATATAAAGTTGAGGGTATATATATATATATATGGATTATGTTTATGTACGTATGTATATTTATAACACAAAATTGTACATAGAGTACTAAATTAAAATTAGTTTTCCCATTAGCTAGCACCCGTTTATTTATGCAGAACTCAGAAAATCTGAATTTCAATGTATCGTCTCAGGTTTACAGACATTTAAGCACATTATTAGGAACTGTGATTATTTGGCACACCAACACTCAGGTATCACCCAACTTCATTACTACCTGATTAATTAACCTGTTTAAGGTGTGAAAGTTGGCACCTTGTCATTAGAATCCATGAGAATAACTAATGAGAAACTATGAAATAATTTGTTCCTCAATTAAAAAACCTGAAAGAAGAGGTTTTATCTCATTATTCTTGTTTCCTGTTATCACCTATACAAAGCCAAGAAGATTTTGCAAAACTTACTGTCTAAAGAGAACAGGCTATGTAACATCTCAGGGAACATTTCACAGATCTTTAATAAAATGTGGTGTTATTCAACAGCAAAAGGTAAGCCAAGAAGATTCCTAGGATAATATATTCATTATAGAACATCGCTGTAAAAATGAGCTATGCTCATCTCAGGTTTAAATGAGTTTTCTAGATAAGAAAAGAGAAAGGAGGAAAAGTAATCTAGTTCAACTTAGGTCTGTCTAAAGGACTTCAAAAAACATATCAGCAGACATAATTAGCGTTAGAGAACTATTAACTTACAACATTTCCGTATATTAAAAAACACAGCCCCAAGCTCAAATTTCTCTCAATGTGACTGATTTTATTCAGTGACCATACTGAGCATCATTCAATTTGGGGTGGGGGGGAGTGGGAGGCAGTAAAGGTATTCATTTCAATTGCTTCCTCTTGTCCACATTCATGAGATCATTCATATCATAGAACAATGCCAAGTACCAAAGGTAATTTCCTAGCTTTGAAGTTTTTGTAATATTTATGGATCCATCCTCTTCCCTACAAGTTATTCATAGAGTTCACAAATACTAATGAAATAAAGGTTGTTGTTTAACATTGAACAAGAAGCCAAAAGTTTTTCTTGGAGGTAAAGTGAACAAACTTTCTCGCACTGATTATTTTACATACATCTTTCCAGTTAGAAAGAGTTTTGTGCTCTGAAGCATGGCCGAATACAGACTATAGAATCTATCCAGTGTAAAGCTAGGCATAAATGAATACAGATGTTAATTAATTGGATATCCCTATCTAAATTCCTTGAAATATATTCTGGATCATGTCTCTTGCTTCCTCATATGAATCTTTAAGCTAAGGCCACCCACATTTAGTGAAAGAACTAATCAAATTTAAAAAAAACACACACATATTTTTCCAAAATCAAGATTTTGTGAAGATAATCACAAAGTTTGAAATAACAAATTTTAATTAATCCACCTTAGAATAAAGATTCATATCTGTTTTATACTGTAGGGTTTATAATTTTATTCAGTTGCAAAATGTCCTGGGAAAAAATAATATGGTTGGTAATACATTCTAAATATCTTTGCTTTAACTTCTGAAAGCATTTCCATTAGCATATAATGAAAAATTTAGAGTCAAATCCATCACATATTTAATGATGATAGCTGCTATTTTTTGAGCATCAATGGCATAAACTGTATGTTAGGTATTTCATATGCAAACCATTTTTATGTCTTAGCATCATCAAGAGTTTGTATAATTATGCCTATTTACAGATGAGAAAGCTCAAGTCCAGTAGTACGTAATATTTTGTCAGATTTTATGTTCTGACATCAAATCCATAATCTCTCCCAAGATACTCTGTAACTTCTAGTCAATAAAGTATTTGTATATAATACAACCTATAAATAAATGACTAAATGGAATAATTTGTTTTTAAGGATTTAAAACAAAATTTAGGGGTTAAAGCAGTTTGATATAATCAATTATAAAATGAAAACAATAAAGTTATATTTAAAATTAATCACATACATTTTTCAGTAATTATATCCATAATAGTTTATGCATAATCATTTTAATAAGGTATATTCTGCTAAGTAAAAAAAGTAAAAAAAAAGAAGGAAGAAATGAAATAAAGGAGGTCCCTATCAGGGCAGCTTCTTTATCTTATTTGTGTAAGATTAGCTATTTAAATATTTATGCCAGTCCAAAATGAAGGGAAAAGAAAATGACCTAAAACTTTAAAAGCATCAATATCATTTCAGGGTAAACAACAGCTGCATTTAAAATGATTAGAAGATTATTTTTGCTTTCTTTTTGGAGTCAAAATTTAAACTTTAAAAATAAAGTGATACTTAAAAGACAGTGTTTTGAAGACAAATATTTAGAGTAAAAGAAGATGGAAAAAAATGTAGGTTTAAAATTATATGACCAATAATGTGTCATGGGAAAAGAATTAAATAGCAAATACAAATAAAACTGAATAGACTATGAAAAATGAACCTCAGATAAAGACACTATCTTACAGCGAGTAGAAGCAACTCAGGAATAAAGTTAAGTCCTGTGCGAATAGCAAGGTGTTCCCAATCCCATACACATTTGAAACTAATACATCTCTTACATACTGATGTGCTGTATATTCTGTATACACACCCTCAAATCCAAATGAACTTTCTCCTGTTATGTTTAGTGATGTACTTAGCATACACTAGTACTCAAATAATAGATCATACATGCTAACATCTAGAAACCTGTATCCATTATTAACTCATATAAAATATTAAATTAAAAAAATTCATAGCTTTGGAGTTCCTGTTGTGGTGCAGCGGAAACGAATTCGACTAGGAACCATGAGATTGCGGGTTCGATCCCTGACCTTTCTCAATGGGTTAAGGATCCAGCGTTGCCGTGAGCTGTGGTAGCTCAGATTAGACCCATAGCCTGGGAATCTCCACATGCTGCGGAGGCGGCCCTAAAATGACAAAAAAAAAAAAAAAAAAAAGACCAAAAAAAATTCATAGCTTCAAATTGCCTGATATCATTACAAGTTTTCACATGTAAAATCAATGTTCTACTGGCTTTTACTCCACCTTCAACTCATTCTATAGGTGTAATAGGTAAGTCATTGCATTTTGATCCTTTCATTCCTGAGTTTCCAGAGTACCAGGAAATGATTGTCTCCACTGGGAGTGTGATGGGGAGGTGCATTCCTGGTAATGTTTTCAATGTATTTTTATGTTAGTAGTGAGAAGCATTACTTTTGTTTAATCTTATCTCAACTTCAGAACTTAAAGGGAGTATATTGTGTGACTTCCTTCCTTTCTTGTCCTCAGTAGCAGGGGTCAGGTTCTACCTTATTCAGCATACACTGGAAAGAGACACAAACAAGAGCAGATCAAGATAAAAACAGTCATTGCCTCCTCACACCATTGCTTTGAGTCCCATCAGACTTTTGCAATGTCCCCTCACTCACAAACTAAGACTGCTGTCTAAGCATCTCTAGAAGCTACATCACTATCCTAGAGTCCCTGACATGGTCATTTTCATTAACTGCAAATGCTAGTGCTTGACATTCTACTTAGTTCATATCTAAAAATGAGCAATGGAATAGCATGGGAAACTTTCTCAGATGTATCACTTTGTCTCCACTACCAGTTCATGTAGAAAACATGGCGTTGTTCTGTTTTTATAGACAGCACTGGCCTCCTTTAAGATATTATTCATAAAAGACACTGAATACTACCAAGAAAACAATCTGGGAAACTGGATTATTATTTTATTATTATTTTTTAAAGGGTTATATGCATATTTTATTTAATAAATATTGCCTGATTGATCTCCAAAACAGATTCTCCACGTTATAGTCTCTGCAACAGTATGTTAAAGAATGTGTCTCCTCTCACCCCCATTTTCATCAGTGCTGGTTTTCATCAATCTTTGTCATTTTGTCTGATGAAAACTTGTTTTTTTTGTTTTTTTATTTGTTTTTCTTATTAACAATGAATTTTATTTCAGTTATAGGTGTACAAAGATCATAAGTCAATTCGATAGATTGTGTGTCCCAAAACCACAGTGCATCCCCCCACCCCCCGATTGTCTTATTTGAAAAACCAAGGTTTTCCAAAATCTGTGAGTCATTGTCTGTTCTTCAAAGAAGTTAATTGTGTCTCTTTAGTTTCCACATGTAAGCGGTAGCATTGGATCTTGCTGTCTAATTGTCTGACTGGTTTCACTTCGTATGATAATTTCTAGGTTCATCCATGTTGCTATAAATGTTGTTATTCCATTCCTTTTAATGGCTCAGTAATATTCCATTGTGTGAATGTACCATATCTTCCCAATCCACTCCTCTGTCGATGGGCATTTAGGTTGTTTCCATGACCTGGCTTCTTCCCTCTCTAGCTGCTTTAGATGTAAGTTAGGTTATTTATTGGAGCTTTTTCTTGTTTCCTGAGATAGGCTTGTATTGCTATATACTTTACTCTTAGAACTGCTTTTGCTGCATCCCAGAGGTTTTGGAGTATTGTGTCTTTGTTGTCATTTGCTTCTTTGTATTTTTTAATTTCTGCTTTGATTTCTTCAGTGATCCATTGGTTGTTTTCTTGTTTTTGTATCCATTCGGCTAGTCTATGTCTTTTGGTTGGGGCATTCAGTCCGTTAGCATTTAAAGGTAATTACTGATATATATGTTCTTATTGCCATTGTAATAACTGCTTGGGGTTTTTGTTGCTCTTTTTTTTTTTTTTTTTTTTTTTTTTTTTTTTTTTTTTTTTTTTTTTTTTTTTTTTACCCTGAAGTTTTGATATAGGAGTCTATATACAAATGAGATTGTTTTAAGTTTTTGGTTTCTTAATTGCACGTGCGTCTCCAGTGACCTGCATTTGTGCTCTCTTCTCATGATTTCTGATTTTGGTAGCATAGTTGTGCATGGATAATTTAGTATCTTTACTGTATATATGCCTTTCCTGGTGAGCCTTGTCATTTGCAGTGTTTTTGTTTCTGGTTGTGGCTTTTTCTTTTCTGCCTAGAGAAGTTCCTTTAACATTTGTTGTAAAGCTGGTTTAGTGTTGCAGAAATCTCTTAGCTTTTGCCAATCTGTAAAGATTTTGATCTCTCCTTCAAATCTGAATGTGAGCCTTGCTGGGTAAAGCAATCTTGGTTGGAAGTTTTTCCCTTTCATCACATTAAGTATATCATGCCACTCCCTTCTGGCCTGCAGAGTTTTAGATGAAAAGTCCGCTGATAACCTTATTGGGGTTCCCTTGTATGTAATTTGTTTCATTTCCTTAGCTGCTTTCAATATTTTCTCTTTGTCTTTAATTTTGGTCATTTTGATTAATATGTGTCTCGGGGTGTTCCTCCTTGGGTTTATTTTATATGGTACTAGTTGTGCTTCCTGAATTTGAGTGAGTGTTTCCTTTCCCATATTAGGGAAGTTTTTGGCTATTATCTCTTCGAATATTTTTTCTGTCCCCTTCACTCTCTCTTCTCCCTCTGGCACCCATATAATACCGATATTGGTGCGTTTAACATTATCCTAGAGTTCTCTGAGACTCTGCTCATTTCCTTTCAATCTTTTATCTCTTTTCTCTTCTGCATTAGTGATTTCCACTAATCTGTCCTCCACCTCGCTGATTCGTTTTTCTGCCTCCTGTATTCCACTGTTGGCTGCTTCTAATGAATTTTTTATTTCAGTTATTGTATTTTGCATCTTGTTTAATTTTTACAGCTTGTATTTCTCTGCCCAGTGTTTCCTGTAAATTATCAATCTTTGCCTCCAGTTTGTTTCCAATGCCTTGCATCATCTTCAGCATGAACAGTCTAAAGTCTCTTTCTGAGAGGCTGATAATCTCCTCATCACTGAGCTGTTTTTCTGGGCTTTTCTCTTTCTCCCTTATCTGGGTTAGAGTTTTCTGTCTTTTCATTTTTATAGGTTTTTGGTGTGGTGGCCTTTTTGCCAACAATAGAGTTGTAGCCTCTCTTAGTTCTGGTGTTTGCCTCCCCTGTGACTAAAGTTGGTATGGAGGGGGCTCGCTGTAGGCTTCCAGATGGGAGGGACTGATGCCTGCCCACTGCTAGGTGGGGTTGATTCCTCTCCCTCTGATGGGTGGGGCTTTGTCTCTGGATGAGATTAGAGGCTGGCTATATGCCCGAGGGGACTTTAGACAGCCTGTTTACTGACGGGTGGGGCTGAGATCCCACCTGGATTATTGTTTGGCCTGGGGCTTCTCAGCGCTGATGGGAGGGGCCAGATTTTCCCAGAAATGGCCCCCTCCAGAGAAATGCAGGCTGATGAATATTCCGGAGAACTTCACCTCCAATGCCCTTCCCCCACAACAAGCCACAGTCACCCCTATTTTCCCAGGAGATCCTCCAAGAATTGCAGTCAGGTTCCACCCGGATTCCTATGGAGACTGCTTTGCCCTGGGACCCAGTGCACGTGAAAGTCTGTGTGTGCCTTTCAAGGATGGGGTCTCTGTTTCCCCCAGTCCTGTGGAGCTCCTGCACACAAGCCCCTCTGGCCTTCAATGCCAGATGCTCTGGGGGCTCTTTCTCCCTGTGCCCGTTCCCCAGGTGTGGTGTTTTGACGTGGGGCTCAGAACTCTCAGTCCTGTGATGCAGTTACTTTCCAGTCTGTGGGGCTTCCCACCCGGGAGGTCTGGGATTGCTTCTATCGCATAATCGCCCCTCCTACCTCTTGGTGTGGTCTCCTCTTTGTCTTCTGGAGTAGAATATCTTTTTTGGAGGTTTACAGTCCATTTGGTTGAAGGCTGCTTGGCATTTGGTTGTAGTTTTGCTGTTTTTTGGGAGAGAAGTTGAGCTCCAGTCCTTCTATTCTGCCATCTTAATCCAATCTGGATTATTATTTTAGACTTTTAAATAAATCACATAGGAAATCCTTGTAAATGGAATCCTTTAAAAGAGAATTGTACTCTGTTAAACAAGCTATAATCATAAGTAAATAAAGCAGGGAATATATTTTAGAAGTATTTAAAATTTTAAATTTTTCAGTAGGTTTTTAATCATAAGAGATGTACATTTATAAAAACATTCTTGACACTCAGTTAGCCCAGGTCAATTTCTACCTTTTTTTTTTTTTAAAGAAATACTGTCTATTCATCCACTGAAAGATTATTCCTCTTAAGAAAACAGGGATGATACTTAAGAGTCAGTAGCTTCCTAGATTGTATTAATGATGGCTGGTAACATATTCAGTACTCTCGGTACTTGATGATTATGTGTGGTTACAGAGAGTGGGAACAGAATTTGACCATATTCAAGAGGTATAAAATGTGCTAGGTATTTTATGCACTTCATTCAATTTTCACAACACTCCGAGTGGTAGGAAGTATCATCCCATCACATAAGCCAGGATGCAAAGTAGAGAGAAAGTATCTGATCCAGGAACATAGATATTAATTGCTGAACTGATATTTGGAGTCTCCAAAGTTGTCAATTTTAAGATATCATATTAGTTTATTGGATCAGTTGGTTTTTTCCTCTCCAAGCCATGCAGTTTACTATCAGTGATATGTGAATAGCAGATTACCTTAAAAGAAAATATCTTCATGAGGACTAATTGGTTGAAAAGGAAGAGTATGACATGATAGAGTAAATGTGCTTTGTGGCCATCAGCTCTTTTCCAGGTGCAGCACAGGAACACAGGGGTCTGAAAATGCAATTAACTACTCCAAAAGCTTTCTGCCCATTGCTATTCTGACATTTAAGATTTTTGACAACTTGTTACATTTCTCATCTCCCTTTGAAATGCTGTTTACCAGAGGAAAATAATCCTAGTGTCTAATTCATCTTCTACTTATTAAACAATCATGGACTTATCACTAGGATGTTAATTTGAGTTCAGAAACAAATTTATTTAACTTTAATATATCCATAGAGTCTTCACTCATGAACAGAGAACTCAACTTATATATTGATAAGAAATTATTTTTGAAGCCTCAAAATTATATCTACTTTTTTGAAAAAAAGAAAAATTTATAATGTTTAACTCTTCAACAATATTTATATTGTGTCTGTGTCATGTCATGGAGATTATTGTGTCATTTGTAAAATTTTATTTGTGTATTTCCTTTGGTGTAACAGTTTACCTTTCATGTTAAGTAGTGGAATCTCAAAGTAAATTGCAAAACAAATCAATCTTCAATAGATAAATGAAAAATGTGCAACGAAGCTAAAAATATCTTCCACCAAGGTGCTAGTTGGCTGTGTTGCTTAGCTACCCATGACCAAACAGGCTGACAGCACGATGAACTCTCCGGCTGAGCTGGGTGTAATTACCAACCAGGTTTCCATTTCATTAAGTTCCACTTACAAATCTTAAGAATTTTGAAATGTGCATATTTAGAAGATTTCACCATCATAAATTAGGACAAAATTGACTTAGTTAAAAAAATGATATTCTATAGTGTGCCTATTGGTAACTTAACTAAAACTTTCAAAGGTTGAAATAATGACAATTTTGAAGACAAAATTCTATTTTTAAAAGAAATAACTGTAGTGAAAGAATGAGTGGCAGTGAATATTCCTTTTTCTTTTAATCATAAAAATTGCTTTTTATGTTTGCTTCAAATACAAATAAAATTATGAATGGGAAACTTAGGATTGCTTTGTGTTCCTGAAAAGCTAAAAATCATTGATATTTCCTTTCTTTCAGAGGTAATCTTTTCATGCTTTTGTCTCCAATTCTAATGTTTAAATGGAGGTTAATTTCTCAAATATCTTAGATGATTTATCAGAGTCCTGTGCAGAGCACATAGTAATTCAGTTCATCAGACAACAAAGCCCATTAGCAGATATTACCAACTCACTACTAAAAGGCAAAGATAAAGGAAATGCAAAGATTCATATCCTTTCATAATTAACACACAAAGCTTTGAGTGCAGATTACAGTAGGATTATTGTGAATTAAAGAAATACATCTGGTGCTCATTTCATAGATTTTTTTATTGTTTATCATACTTATCTGAAATATATATGCATTCATTTAATTTCATAGACATATAATTGAAACAAATAGCTGAGATCCATTTATATCATCTGAAAGTAAAAAAAAAAGAAAAAGATTATGTTTCAGGCACATTTGCATCCATTTACAATCCAATAAACTGGACAATATTTTACTGTTCCATTTCCTCTATTCTCTGTAGAAAGAGAACTTTTGTCTTTCTGATCCTGGCTGAATTTTTGTTACTTTTAAATAATTTAAAAATATATTTATCAAAATAGTATAGACTTAAGGTAAAACAGTCCACACAACAAACAAGTTTATGGTGAAAATAAATAGTCTCTGGCTTCTTCCCTTATTCTCCCAGTTATACAGTTTTGTTTTTGTTTTTGTTTTTGTTTTACTGGTAGTTATGACGTCTTTATTAAGATGAAATTCACATAGCATAAAATCAATCATTTTAAAGTAAACGATTCAGTAGCATTTAGCACATTCAAAATGTTGTGCATCCACCATCTCTGTTTAGGTCCAAAATATTTTTATCACCCTAAGAGGAATCTCGTACCCACTAAGCAGTTGCTCCCTGCTGGCCCTTCCCTCCATCCCCGGCAAAAATCTATGTTTTGTCTCTACAGATGTATCTATTATGGACATTTTGCGTACAAAGAAACATGCAATATTTGACTATATATGGTTACTTTCACTTAGCATAACAATAATTTTGACTTTTAATTCTTCTGGAAACTATGTTCATAGTCTTTGAAAGTGTACTTATATCTCTGTGTCAGGCAGTATCCATTACCTTCTTAATGTGAAATAAGAGCATTAATCCTACATTCACAATTCTCCCTTACTCCAGTGTTTGAATTACTTTACTCTTTTTAGTTGTTTCATTGTATGTTAAGTGATATGTTTTAACTCACTTTTTTCCCTTTATCAATAATATTCTACATTTTGCAAGTTAAGGATATTCAAACTGCTACATTTTCCTTTCTATCTTCCCTTTTGTAATATTTAATCTTCTTTCAGTTATGCTATTCTTTTCCATTGTCAAAATGCATGCATTTATTAATTTTCCACATATTTATCAAATACCCATAATTATTACGGACACAATTTTAATTTGCTTTATATTTGGATCATGGTTTTCTTATGTATTTTCCTTGTATGTTTGTTTTTCTAGGCATTTGTAGTTTTATTTTTATCTGCCATCTGACTTTATCAGATCTCCAATTTTTTCTAAAGTTTTATTCAGAATTTTTCATGCTTCAAGACTCTGTTTTTTAAAATTAAACTTTGTCCTAAATGGTGTAACCCTCTTTCTTCCACCTGGAACATTTACCTCTTAACTTCTTATAGAGCTTTCACTGTGATGCTTTGCTTCACAGATAAACAGAATCCCAGTCATTGTTTCCTGGAATATGTAAGTACATATTTGGGGGTTTATTACTTTATTTTGCTCTTTGTCTGCAAATATCTCCCTATGAGGAAACTCTTTGGAGGTCAATTTTCTGTGTACTTGTGTGTTTGAAAATCTTTCTACTTTTATTTTATTTGAAAGACAGTTTGTCTGGGTATAAAATTTTGAAAGCGTCATACCTTTTCTTTCTAGCATTTAGAAGCACAGATGAAAATTACATTGCAGGTATAATTTTGTTTTTTATAAATAATATTTTTCTATAAGTTCTTTTTTTCTGTTTTCTAGTCTTATTGGATTTAACTTTTTTTTTGATCTATAAGAGCTTTCTCTTTTTGTTTGATGTCATTTTTCCTGATACTATATTTGTGTTTTCTAGATGTACCTTCAATTATCTGTTAGTTGATTAGATTCTTGCTGAACCTCTTCTGTTGGTGAAGATTATGCATGAGAATCATTAATTCATTTACTCTGTCACTTAGCCTTACACTGATCTGTAGTCATTTGTGCAGGTTTTGTGACTGCAAATCCATATATGTCATAGTAAAAGCGATTTTATTTTAAGTACGATAGATAAATGTTGGCAATCCTCAGACTTCTTGTCTAATTTGTTTAAAAAATAGATTTGTATATTTACTTGGGTATTCATTATAGCCTGTGACCTCATTTCATGTATCTCTCTTCCTATGTATGTGTGCCCATGTGCACACAAACATACGGAGGGGAGAGGTTGTTGGTTATTGTCAAGTGTATTTGTATAGTTTACCTTCATGTATCTCTACTGGTCTCTCTCATAGTCCCATCAACTTGGAGTCCAGAATTCCTTAGAGATTTTATTCATAACTTCCCCCTAAATACTGACATGATTCAATCCCTTACGACCTTACTTATTGCTCAGAGGTTAGCTTCTCAATCAAGATTATATCCTAAGGAGTACCCATCATAGCTCAGAGGAAACAAACCCAACTAGCATCCATGAGGATGTGGGTTCAATCCTTCGCCTTGCTGAGTGGGTCATGAGCTTTGCTGAAGATCATAGACACAGCTCGGATCCTGTGTTGCTGTGGCTGTGGAGTAGGCTGGCAGGTATAGCTCTGATTTGACCGCTAGCCTGGGAATTTCCATATGCTGCACCTGAGGCATTAAAAAGCCAAAAAAAAAAAAGTTTATATCCTAACTATTTAAAATTTCAGTCTTCATCTTCTCCCAGAAATCCAGATTCCTCTTGGTCTCTTCAATTTTTTTCCATTCTATTGATCATATTTTAACATACTATAGCAATAGAACTCACTTTATAACTTGCCTGTTTTATGCTTTACCCATATTTTTCTAAATGAATGGACTCTTATTTACATATTTAGCTACTAAGATGAGTTCAGCTTTTCATATTTATTGCACTTCCCTTGGTTTCCTGTTGACTCGTGACATTTCCATAATGATTTTTAAATTGAATTTTTTGGTTATTATTTCCTTGATATTCTATTTTTCTTGTTTAAAAAAGTTACTGAAATATATCTCCAAATGAAATATTGGGATTGGATCAATTAATAGTTTTAAAGAATTTGTTAAGAGGACTTATATAATGGCCTAATGGGATTACATAGAAAACCCCAAAGTATTCATAGTTTTAAAGCCAGCAATAAGGAAATCTTAGTCCGTCGGCTAAAATCACCCAGCTGGGAAAGTAAGGCCAGGGTCTGTACATTTCTATACCCTATGGGAAGAATGAATTAATTATAATCCCTCACTTAAAGTCAAAGACATTGAATTTCTATTAAAATATTGCAAGATGTTAACAAAATGTGCAAGACTATCAGTTATTTCCAATGGTTAATATCTTTTCAAGGATTAGATTCACTATTTTGTAACATAGAATTCAGTATGAAAGGGTACATGTTGATGATTTCTAATCAAAATTGTTTGTTTCTGTGGGTGCGCATTAGATGGTATTTAAGTCTTTGAAAAGTTTTGTTGTGGAGAATTAGGTATCTCAATATCATGTGTGTGTATCAATATTTTCAGGAAAGGTCAATAAGTTTTTGGTTGAAAACAGCCTTTTTAACTGAGAAAAGTGTATACCTTCTCCCATGTGTTTTCCTTCTTTATTAAGCCAAATTTCATCCACAGAAAGTTAAGTACTTCATTGACTTTCCTTTCAATTCTCAGTATAAAAAAATCTAACACTGCTCTCCCTTTTTTGGCATTAGAAGTGAGTGAAAGATATTAGTAATAGGAGAAAAAAGAGCCATGATGGTAGTCTCCTGACAAACAGACATAAAAACAGATAACCCTCTTTCCTTACTAGATCAATATAATTAATTGAGCATCCATTATACGTAGAGCATTGCTCTTGCCCCTTGAAACTTTTTTTTAATTTAGTGGCTTTTTGCCCTCTAGAGACTTAAAAAATAAGATATTTTATATAAATGATTTTAGTTATTGCATTATTATTTTATTTTATTTATTAAAAAAACATGAAGGAATGTGATATTCTTGGAATGGGTTAAGTTCTGTCCTCTTTCCCATGGCTTTTATTACTCCATTTTTCCTGCCTTCCCTTTACCATTTTCCTGCCCCAGCTCCAGGCAGCAGGAGTGTGTATAAATTTGTGACTCGAATGAATTGGATGTGCTTTCAGGAAACAGCAGTGGATGTTGCTGCTCCCACCTCCATTTAACCCTTAGTGCTTCCCCTCCTGTAGGGTTGCAGAATGTAAGAGGGGTCAGTGAATAGGGCTGGTAGCAGAAAGCTTCTGATATGAATAGCTCAAGTTATCAAATGTAAAGTGAAAGAAGATTGCCTAACTAGGAACTCTTTCCATAATGGAAAATAAGGTGGGAAACTCACAGTAGAACAGTAAATCTAGCAATGAGGATATAGATAGGAAACAATGAAGAAACTTTTCTCCAACTCCAAGATGGGTCTGAGCTTTGATAAGAAAAAGAAAAAATGATTGAAGAGAGAAAGTCTTCAATGAATAAAATGTTTTTTTTAAATGCAAAAGTATATCTTTTTCTGAGTTTGAATAAGTTCCTTTTGGGGGATATCTTTGCTATTTATGCCAATATAAGTTGATAGTAAGTCTTTAAATGCATTTCTGAGAAAACAACTCCATGCAGTAATTTTGTAATTTGTTCCAAAGACTATTTATGAGCTAACATGTCAGTGAGAACATGTGACTCGAATTATTTCTATATCATTTATTCATTCATCTCTGAACTTCTTTTGTATAAAAATACTTATCAAGTGTATAATGTGAGCTTTAAGCAACATGGAGGAATTTAGTAACTAGTCCATTCGGTTTTCTTTAAATGTGTATATGTATATTGGGGTAAGGGGAGGGAGAAGAAAAGAGCTTCAGAGAAGAAGATTGCCACAATAAAATAAAATTATTCTGGGATGCTTTCCCAAATGAGAAATTTAGTGAAGGAATAATAATGATAATAATGTAATAATTAAAGAAGTATGTGTAAAAATTTACTTAAGTTCAACAAAACTCTTAAGAAAATAATGGGATGAAATTACTCATTTCTCAAGAGAACAATTGTAATGAATATGAGAAAGTGGTAGTAAGGCAATTATTTTAGAATCTTCATATCTTAAACATGTGATCATCTTATTATGCCAAAATGTAGTCTTCTTAAATCTTGAATAAGCATTTTTTGTGGGAAAATATAAGCTGTGGTCTTTGAACTTACTTTTTATTTAAAACTAACGAAATGTTGGGGAGCTAAGAAAATAGTTAAGTAAGTTGATAAAAATATTATATATTTTGAAAGAGATTGGCATTACACAGTTGTATGCATTTGACAGAACTCATTGATTTACACGTCCATAATTTGGTATTTCATTGTATGTAAATTTTACATTAAAAGGTAAACTAATATTGAAATCTAGCTAATGATATGAGTGCCAGAGTGTTCGGGAGGAAGTATAGCAATATCTGCAAATTACTAATTAAAATGTAAAATTATCATTAGATGAATTGATGGACAAATAGGAAAGGATAATTAGACACATGATAAAGCAAGTATAATAACATGTTCATTATAAAATCTATGTGTGGAATATGTGAAATATACTTAAATATGGAAAATTCTACCCACTTTTCAGTATGCTTGACATTTTTAAAGTAAAATTAAGGAGAAAAAAAGGCAATGGTACTAAACATTCTTTAGTAAGCAAATTAAAAATGTCATATGCACATGTTTTTATTACAAAACTTCCCCAGTTTTTAAAATACAAAATCTTCACAAAAATAAAAATCCCAGTGCAATATAACTTAATTCCATATTTTCATCAAAGATTGTGAGTTTAAAATATAAATGTTTTACAAACCATAATATAACATTTTCCACAATCAGTTCAATAAATGGACAAGTCATTATGGGTTAGGTATTATATTGGGAGATGGATGTGGGTTTGTGGGGTTTAGGCGAAATAGAAAGGACAAAAAATGGAGCAGTCTCTGGGGTGAAGCCCCCAAGACCCAAACCCCTGAACCACCAGGGCAAAGCAGTCACATGGTGGCAACATCACAGACAAGTCATCATTTTACAAAGGAACTGAGTTGATTTTCACTTAAAATAGTTGAAAAACAATAATTCAAAAATAAATGCAATTTTTACAAAATTAAAATTTCCTTTTGAAACATGAACAACCCTACTATCCTGAGCTAGCATGTCTCTACATGCTTGTTTATTCCCTTGTTAGTTCTGGGGGGATTCTCAAGTCAGAATCGGCTTTTACATATCACAGTAAATCTATCTGTAATGTATGCTACATCCTAAAGTAGATCTCAAATTACACATAACATGTTAAGGAGTATATTCACTCATGCGTCTTTATGAAAGATGTCTAAGATGTTATTTGCTAAAACTTCATATTTGCCTAAATGTATACATACACTTACCTCCTAGGAGTATTTCTTTATGTTACATAAAAGTAAATAATAAACCTGATTCGAGTGTGGAAATGTGTGAATTTGATCAATGAACTCAATTATGGCCCCATTCCAAGGATTTCTACCCTTCTTTTACAATGATGCATAGTTGCCTGCACACCTGACACTGCTCCCCAAATCTCTTTAATAAATAAGAAGGATGTGTGTATATTCACTCTGCCTTTTTTCTTCTTTTCTCTCTCCTCTCTCTCTCTCTCATTTTACAGCTCTTCTGGGTCCCCAGCTGATTTTCTTCGCAAGGTTAGTCGCTAATACATTCCTAGCACCCATGCATTATTAATGCTCACCGCTCTCCAAGGTGGCAGTGACAAATAGGAAGCAAAATCTACTGACTAGTGGGGAATGTACTTTTTAGTCATGCTTGAATTTTTCAATCCATTCTGCTTGTTGAGGATTTTTTAGTAAAGGTTCTGTGACAGAATGTGCTTTATACTTCTCCTTCACTCTCTCCAAACCTCGTTGTTTTTCAAATCTAAGATGCAGTTGAGTAGCCAGAGAAAGGATTATGCATCAGGGCTTTGAGGGGGAGTAAAGCAAAAAAGTACTGTCAGTGGTTGCCAGAGCAGGAAAGTCATTGTTCCTCTTTACATGTTGTAAGTGATAGTGTTTTGATTCCAAAAAGACTATGTATATAGTCAAGTAAATTATACTATTTTAACTAGGTTATGCCAATTGTAGTATTCCCAGAAATAATACCAAGTGTGTGTCATGAGAAATGTTGATTTTTTAGTGCATAGATTTGTTTCTTCAGATATAAAATCCTATTCATTTTGCAATATAAAGAATCAATCTGTGAAGTGTATTCTGAGATTGTTATTGGATACTATAAATCCCACTAGCAGTTCTATTTGTTTAATTCAGAATTTTTGCATTTAAAGTATTATACCTTTGTGTGTGTAATGACGAGCTTTTAGAAAATATATTTTCAGTGAATAAAATGTAATTCACAGAGAACACAAGGACTAGAATTCCCCCAGTGACTGAAATTCTTAACAGCAAATAGTCAATTGCCGCAATATCCATGTTTATGAATCCTTAATAAATATTTCATTTAAATCACAGTGTTCACAGAGTTCCTGTCATGGCTCAGCAGTAATGAACCCAATTAGCATCCATAAGGATGCGGGTTCAATCCCTGGCCTCCCTCAGTGTTAAGGATCTGTCATCGCCGTGAGCTGTGGTGTAGGTTGTAGATGTGGCCTGGATCTGGCATCGCTGTGGCTGTGGCGCAGGCTGGCAGCTACAGCTATGATTCAGCCCCTAGCCTGTGAACTTCCATATGCCGTAGGTGCAGCCCTAAAAAGACATAAATAAACAAATAAATAAATAAATAAATAAATAAATCACAATGTTCACTAATTCTTGGGTGAGAAATTAACAGTTTGGATAAATTAAAGGATAGTTAGAATCAGAGAAGCAATGGTGGCACCAGAGTCCTTTGTGTGCAGTTTTAATTTGTCCCAGGGGCAGAGGAAAACGCAAAAATTTTTTGAGAGAATAGTTTCTGCCTAATTTTTGCTAGGTGCTTTCAATATATGTCCTCATTTAACTTTGACAAATATTCCATAAGGGAGGTATTATTATAGCTACTCTACAATTCAAAACAAAAACTGAGACATTATAATTTAGAGAAATCCTCAAAAGTTGCAAAATTTATGTGAAACAAATCAGTTTGATGCCAAAGATCTTATTCTGTGTAGGACACAATTGTGATCTTCTTAGACTTTCACTTCCTGCATTCCAATCATTCCAATATCATTACGTTTGATTCATTTAATTGCCTAGTAATGGTAATGGTACATAAAGCTATGGAGTTATTTATAAGTAGATATCATTGACTTAAGTCCACTTAGAAGAGTTTTCAAACTCGGATGATTGGCTCAAAAGCATGAGTTTCATAGCACAGATTCTATTACAGCACATTATTTCCTGGGACCTAACACATATATTGAGCCATGAAAGAATGAGCTGAAATATTTAGTGCTTTCTTAAAGGTAAATGCTAAATTATTACCTACACATTATCATAGAATCAGATATTTTACAAGTGATGGGAGCAATAAAATCTTTGGATTTCTAAGCATGTTAAATAGGTAACTTGGAAATATGAAATAATAAAGGATAAAATAGTTACCTAACTCTAATAAAAGTCACTGTTCTACTGGTTCCTATGACTGATGTAATCCAGGTATCTCAGTGTATATCCAGAAATCTTCCGCTAACCATACAGTTTTAAAAGGAGAGCAAATGGAGCCACACATGGCCCACACAGATAGCATAAGCAGAGAAAAGAATGCAAAAACTTCTACTTATAAGTATGTACAATAATAAGCACCAAAAGGATGCAATAATCTATTACACACTGGCAACATTGTGTCAGTTTATGTTGCACAGAAAAGAGGAGGTCATTGGTAATAGTGGTCACACAACTCAGAGAATTTAACCTCCAGAAACAATTAGTCCTATCCTTGGTGGGAAATGCTAAAAGCAAGAACAGCTCTGATACTTTAAAGATAGGACTTTGATTGCTTCAAAAAGAAGGGGCTTAAAAGTGTCCAGGCCCAGAGGTGGTAATTGTGAGAAGGTAAGCTGCCAGATCAGATGGAAATAATTTGGAAGAAGATGCCACACATTGGATATGTGTTGAGGTAAAAAAGAAGAAAGCAAGTAATAGTTGTTGAGTATCCAACAGAAACAAAAAATAGATCATAAGGTCAGAAGCTATACCAACCCACTCCAAATAAGTGGAGTTTATTGAATCTTTCCATATCAGTAAAACAGAGTTCAGCTAAAGTAAGAAATCTGGTAAAATACTCAAACTCCTTACTCCCTTTCCATATTCATCTATTATTGCTAGTTCAGAAAACTTCATGATACCCAAGGATAAACAATAACAAAATCAGTAAACACTCCTGCAAATTGATGAAAGGGGAAAGAAAAGAGAATGATAATCAAAATTATTCTACTGACCAAAATATTAATGAAAATCTCCATTATGATACAGAATAAAGCTGTAACTCAATAGACCAACATAAATTAAATAAACATGGCTTGGCAGATATGAACTACACACCAAATTAGAAAGTTGAAACTAAGAATAGAAATGATTATGAAACGTGAAAAATGTAGTCAGAGACTTTGAAGAATGAAAGTAAACAACATAATAAAAACAAAATATATAAATTACAAATGTCCAAGAGAAAACAATATATATAGGAGGAAGTCAAATTACTTCTAACCTTTCTAGTGTAGTTTTATCAACTTTCACATTTCTATAAATATTCTTTCCAAGTCTCACTAGATGGTAAGCAGGAGTTCTAGTGTCACCAGATACCACTTAGATCCCAGGGCTGGGTCAGGCTAAAGTTGAAAGTGACACTATTATTAAGATTAACTGAATTAAGGCAATGTGGTATATATACACAATGGAATACTACTCAGCCATAAAAAAGGACAAAATAGTGCCATTTGCAGAAACATGTATGGAACTAGAGACTCATACTAAGTGAAGTCAGAAAGAAATATATATACCATATGATGTTGCTTATATCTGGAATCTAATATATGGCACAAATGAACTTTTCCACAGAAAAGGAACTCATGAACTTGTAGAACAGACTTGTGGTTTCCAAGGGGGAGGGGGTAGGATTGAAATGGATTGGCAGTCTGGGGTTAGTAGATGTAAACTATTGCATCTGGAGTGGTTAAGCAGTGAGATCCTGCTGTATAACACAGGGAACTACGTCTAGTCACTTGTGATGGAACATGATGGATGATAATGTGAGAAGAAGAGAATATATATATATATATATATATATGACTGTGTCACGTTGCTGTACAGTAAAAATTGACAGAACACTGCAAATCAACTATAATGGAAAAAATGAAAATCATTAAATTAAATTTTAAAAAAGATTAATTGACATGGGATTTAGGAAGGTCAATATGTACAGTTATTTATACAAGCACCAGTTTTACTGCACCAGGTGACATACATAAATTGTTAAAAAAGCAAGCTTCTACTTTCAATAGTTTCCAGTCTCATCCAGAAGATGAAGTGTAGATACAATTAAAACATCACACTGCATTAGTTCATTGCCTATGGAAAATAGAGATTAAATTCTACTGCAAGTTCAGAAATGGGAGAAACTATCACCACCTGGTGATAGAAGACATCACCTATTCCGAAGATGTAGGTGCTTAAAACATCTTTTACAACTCAAATTTTGAAAATGTTTTTACATTAAAAGCAAAGTTATCTTAGTCATGATCTTACCAAAGAAAGTTTCTCTTTTTTGCTACTCATTTTTTTGTTGTTAGATGAGACTCCAAATGCCTTTATTTTGTTCTTAAAAATCAAATTCACTCATCTTGGTAATTAAAGAGGCTGTCATTCAAGGTACTAAGGGGTACGCTACAGGCTCAATCTCTCCCCAAAGAATTTTCATACCTGTTATTTTAAATAGTGACATCATTGGAGTAATGATACAGCATCTGTGGTTATGATTCAGAACACCACAACTCTCTGAATATAAAGATTTAGCACATATTTTAAAAATCTGTCAGATTATAGTCACACATTGTATGTACTAAGTAAATCATCAAGAGTGAATCCTTCCTTCAGGAAACCCATGTGTATCTACAGTCCCTTTCTAACTGACAGCTGAAGTTGGTCTTTAAAACGTATGTAATTTCACATCATGGCCCTGATTGAAGCTCTTTATAGGTTTTCGATAAAGGGTCACAGTTTCAAATGCTGCATGAGTCCCTGACCAATGACAGTCATCATTCTCTCCATGGCTCTTCCAGGACTCTTTCCATCCGCACATCCTTCTCATGTTCCTTGAATAAGCCAAGCTTCATCCTGCCTGAGCACCATCACCCCAGCACTTCCCACTCTTATTAAAGCATTTGCCCCAGATCTTTATGGAGCTTCCACCCGCTCTTTAGGGAGCATTAACTGAAACTCACCTCCCCAGAGAACACTTTCTTGGCCACTTTACCTAAAGTAATGTCAACTCTACCCACCTCTTCCTGCCTGGTTCACAGAATCCTTGGCTCTTTACCCTGTTTTACTATTTTCAAAGCACCTGCCACAACTGTATTTGACAACGTGTTTACTGTCACCTGCCACAACTGTATTTGACAACGTGTTTACTGTCTGTCTCCAACCCCTCTAAATTGTAGACTCAGTGTCTGTTATATTCACTGCTTTACCTATAATGCCTAGAACATATTTAGCAAATATATGTGTGAGTTAATAAATGAGTGCATAAAAGAATAAATGAATGAATGAAGGTAGTGCAGTTTGATTCATCTCACTCAGCTTTCCTTTTTCCTATGGTTACCAGGGAATAGTAGCTTCTGTATTCTCTCCTCCTACCTCTCTTTTATTAGTTTTATTAGTGTGGAGAGGATGACAAAGGAAAATAAGTTTTAAAAATGAGATCAACTGAATTGCCTAGTGTTTACTATTATGTTATCTAACTGACATGTTTTTCAATCTTCTTTTTCCAACCAAACATTCACATAGGGTTAGTTAACTGGTGTTAAAAAAAAAAAGAGAGGGAAAGAAAATCTACAGACACCATGTGTGTACATTTTCACACTTATTGATAAATAAAAATATCTTCTGTTTTGCTACAGGCAAACAGACATAAGAGAAGCAAAGAAACATAGATGTTTCAGAATAAGATGACTGCTGATAGATAGTTCCCTAAGTGGATTTTTAAAACAATTTTCAAAGCTGTGCTGTGCTTTTCTAAGTTTCAGAGGCTTGGATTTTCTTTGCCTCAAAGCAGCATCTAGAAAAAAGTAAGTTACCAAATGTAATGAAATATAAGGGAGACTTAAGGTTCAAGTTTATAGAATGGCAAATAGGGAGACGTTTTTATATTTCCTTTTGTGAGTAGATTTTATCATTCCTTTTAGTGATTCAGACATTAATAAAGGGGAGCTGTCACTGGACAGATATAGGTAGAAATGTAAAACTAAAGATCAGGAGCAGAACCAACCTGTATTCTTGTCAGTCCTCAAATGTTTCTTCTATTTAAAACTTCCAAGTATTAATTATGACTGTTACCTTTTTAAAGCATTAGGATAAAGTGTCCCCAATCAAGGTAATCATAAAATCAAGAAAAATTATTTGTGTAAAAATAATAATAATTACATCATTATTATTATTCATGTTGTAAATATTACTGAGGATAAAAGGCAGTTTAATATTTTCTTTGTTGTCAGTTCTTGTTTTTTCTTTAGCTGTAGGTACAAATGATATCCAGTCCAGTGGCATGAGACCATGAGGCCACTTCATGGTGCTTCTCCTGGGAAAAGCAGTAATAAAGAAAGAAAATTTGGAATAAAAATAGCAGAGATGAAGTCTATATTCAAAAGGCTTATAGAAGCTAAAATATTGATTATGTATGGTGATAAGCTACCTTAGCTGTAAACTATGAATAATATATGTACACATTTCTGAATGCCAGAGCTGTACATGTAACTGTAGAGAAGGTTTTGTAAGAAAGTTTCTAATTTGTTGCAGTACCTCATTTCATTGTCAGAAGATATTATTAGTCCGCACGCAGAATCTATACCTATACCTGACCTAGGCACTGTCAGTCTGGTTCTTGGATAGATATATTAAAATCTGAAAAAGGAAAGAAGGAAGGGAAGGAGGGAGGGAAAAAAGGGAGGAAGGAAGGAAGGGAAAAAGAAAGAAAAAAAATGTTAAAAGTTAGCAGTTGCAAAAACCACAGGTTTTTGAGGGAAAATAGTCAAACAAGATTTTTGGCAATGAAGTAGATTGATACATATTTATCTGAAGAGTGTCATTCTATAGGGAAATTTACTGTGGAAGTCTTTGAAAATGTCACGAAACTTTGGCTTGGTAGCTATCTCAGAGCCCTGTTTGTGCAGACTAGCATTTTTCAAGAAATGTGAAAATTATGACATATGCATCAGCTAAATATTGTATACTCTAATATTTTTTCTTTTCTTTTAAAGAAATTTTACTTTATTTTTAATGTTATGATCTATACTCAGGTAAGTAATATTTACATTATTTAGTACATAAACTATTTATGGAAATGCATATTCAAATACAAAATCAGCACTACTGTGTGATTGCACTTATTCTTTTGCCTTTAGAATGCACCACTGGGACTTGTCATTACGATCACGTGGCAGGATTAAGTACCTTATTCCCAGATCCCAACTCCATTAGGAGCACATAGTCTCTTTGTCACTCTAGGTCTACTGTGAAAGTGAAGAAGGCACAAGTGCAGAAAGGCCAAAGAGGTCCCTCTCCCTAGGCAAAAGATTTAATGCCATTTTTATCATGCATTTTAACCCTATGATTTTGTCATAATCTCTGGGGAAGTTTCCCATTTACTTAATAAATTATTTATTGGTTATGATATCTGCAATACAAAAGAATTCATTTATTCACAAGCCATTTGCTAGTGACCTTTAAGTGAGGTTCTTCATGTACTTTCTAGTCTTTTCTGAGGTCTGTAGTACATCCTTGACTAGCAATGAAAAATTGGCATAGGGATTTAGTGTTTTGTTCCATTTGAAGTAGTTACGTGGAATCACAACACCACAGGGATTAATTTCAACCTTCAGGCTTCTGTTGGTGTCACATTCCAAACATGGGCTAAGTTTAGAGTAATCATAAATTCATGGTCCAGGTCACAACAATTTGGGGAGGAAAAGAGGGCATTAATAATATAACAAGAAAAAATGCTCTAAACCAGGTGTGTCCCAGGCAAACTGGATATATGGTCATGTAATTATTTCATGATACCACCAAATAAAGCTCAATTTTAGCTAAAAGCTGGTTTAATTACTGAAAAAAATGAACAGTTTAGGGAAAATCTAGGTATGTCAACATAAGTTCACTAGGCCCAGGGAAGAGGCTGAAATGAGAAGACATGTTAAATTTCTGATTTCCTATTTAAAAATTTTGCCTTTGCATTAAATATAACAATAACATCTTAAAATTTCTGGAAAAATGATTGAGTTACATTTTTCCTTTATTCAAAATAAGTATCAGTGCCCTATTGAGAAATGTGTGTTAAGCTCTAGAACATTCATTTATGTTTTCAGTCCTTTTTGCAACTACTGTATAAGAATTACCAACACTTTTCTATGTCCAGGCACAGTAGCAAGTACAAGGGCTAAAAATATGAGTAAGATAAAGCGATTATCCTCAAGAGGTCAGGAAAGACAGTTGCAAACAGTGAAACAGGTATATTATAAGGTTGAAAATTTGCACTGCATATTATGGACATTTCCTGAAGAAGACAACAGATGCAGATGGCTGACAGATCTGCATACTGTAAAGCATGAAACAGGGAAACCCATATAGACATGGTCTTTCTCCATGGAAATGGTGACCAAAATCCAGCTTTAAGGGGTGGAGAAAGAGGACAGAAACCACAAACAGTGAACTGGGTATTCAACATATGAAAAATTTAAGGTGTAATCAGCAAAAAAGATTTCCCTTTAAAGTGTACAATGTATATTAAAAAAAAAAAAAGAACACAGATTCTTTGCTTTCCAACTGGTTTCACAACTCCTTGAATTTGAACTGGCTTAGTGACTTCCTGGACAGCTAGGTGAGAGAAGCAAAGCTGTTCCAGTTTTAAACTAGGGATTGAAGAGGCCTTGCATACCTGCTTTTGCTCTGGAGAGCCTGTGGGTAGTCAACCATATGAACAACACAGAGATAGCTTATTGGAGGATGAGCGACTCCACCCTAACTAACAACCAGCTAATTCTCTGCTGACCCAGCACTGACTGCAGAGGTGTAGGTGAACCCAGCAGAGACCAGAAAAACATCCAGCAGAACCCAGCACAAATTGCCAAAATGCAGTCATAAACTACACAAATGGGTAATCATTTTAAGTCATTAGGTTTTTGAATATTTTTCACTCAGCAAAAGCTAACTCATTTTATGTATAAATATGTATAACACATATATCCACAAATATCATATATGTATACATATACATATATATATATATCATTATGTTTATATGAATAATACAATACAGTATGATATATAAATATACACGTGTGCATTTGAATAGACATGTATATATGAATGCATGTCTCTGCATATGTATATACCTATATGTATACATACATACATACCTATATACCACATGTATATAGACATACACACACACAAACACTTCAACGTTATTGTTGAAATCTTTACTCAGAATTATACACAAATTTCAAGATCCTTTTGCAGTTATAAATTTGTAACAGATTATTAATTTCCTGTTCAACCATGTGATTCCAAAGCACTTTCAGATTCCTTTTTCCAAGGATCTGATTTGTTCTAATGAAGTCAACTGAAGCTCAAGGAATGTGTTCTATATTTGCTTTCTTCCTGCAATTCACCAGGAAAAGCTTCCAAAAAAACACTTGCATCTTCAAAATAACCTAGAGAGGTGACAGAAGTATTTCTTATGTTGGCTATGTGGACCTGTTGTTGGATGTTTGGTATGTGAGGAATTGCTAAAGGGAGGTCCCCAGGTATGAGTCACTACAGTCCCAGATGATGCAAAATAGTGCTATCCCTGTTATTCAAAGGAGAAGAAAGAAAACAGTAGGGGAAAATGTTGGGGGCAGTGGCAGGAGGGCCCTTATGACTGCTCAGGTTTTTTTATCTCTTCCAAAAATTTAATGGGAAGAATTTGCTTCCATATGTTCAAATAACTTGAGATGTATTTACATTAACACATATTTCTTGAAAAACCTGTTTATGCTACATATCTCTGTAAATGTCTTTGATTAGTGTATCTAAACTATATAATTTGTGGGAAAAAGAATTTTAAGGAGACAGGAAGTTTAAGGAGAAGAAAGGGGATGGAAAATATATAGAAATTTTGCATATGATTGAATTTATCCTATATTAAATATTTCTTATATGTTTAACTTGGGAGTAAATGAATCAGAGTAAACTGAGACCATAAAACCGGATATTTCAAAATAATAACCAAAGATGACTTGCAATGGCCTAGAGACAAAACAGAAAAATTAAAACACTAAGAAAATAAAATGAAGGAGTTCCCGTTGTGGCTCAGCGGTTAACGAATCCGACTAGGAACCATGAGGTTGCAGGTTTGATCCCTGGCCTTGCTCAGTGGGTTAAGGATCCGGCGTTGCCATGAGCTGTGGTGTAGGTCGCAGATGCGGATCGGATCCCGCGTTGCTGTGGCTGTGGCGAAGGCCGGCAGCTACAGCTCCTGTTAGACCCCTAGTCTGGGAACCTCCATATACCGCGGGTGCGGCCCTGGATAAGGCAAAAAAAAAAAAAAAAAAGACAAAAAAAAAGAAAAAGAAAATAAATGAAATATTGGAACTATGTAACCTAATCCTAAACCCACTTCCCTTCTTACTCTGTCCTCTTACTCCATGAATCCACTTTTTTTGCCCAAATTTGTTAATTGGCATACCCATAGCCCTCAAGTATGTGTGTGTGCATATATGTGCACACACATGTATATATGTATATATAATATGTGTGTGTGTGTGTGTGTGTGTGTGTGTGTGTGTGTGTGTGTGTGCATTGCTTTTTAGGGTCATAGGTGTGGCATAGGGAACTTCCCAGAGTAGGGATTGAATCGGAGCTGCAGCTGCCAGCCTGCACCACAACCACAGCAATGACAGATCCGAGCAGTGTGTGCAATCTACACCTCATGGCAATGCCAGATCCTTAACCCACAGAGTGAGGCCAGGGGTAGAACCCAGGTCCTCATGGACACTAGTAGAGTTCATTACCACTGAGCCACGACGGGAACTCCTTAAGTATACATTTTTTAACCAGAAATCTTTTCTGTTCTCTATGCTTATATGTCCATTTGAATATGTTTTCTTTAAATGTCACAAAGATATTGCAAACTAAGTCATTAATTGAAATTAATCATCGTCATGTCCTGATTGCATTTTTTTCGGTTCTTTTGTTAGTGAATGATCCTGGCATCCACCCATTCCTGTGAGTCAGAAATCCAACCATCGTTGGTGATATATGGCTTTTCCTTACTGCAGATCCAACATTTTATTAGGGTCCTATCAGTTTCACTCCCTAAAACTTCTGAAACACATTCACTTCTCTCCATTTTTACTGCCATTTGCCAGTCTAGCTTCTATCATAGCATGCCTGGTTACTTCCATAGCCTCCAATTGTTTTTTCACATCCACTCTTATTCCTCTAAACCACTGATGCTAGAGTGATCTTGTAAAAACACAAATATCATTTTCCTGCTTAAAAATCTTCAATAATTTTTCAATTTTTCGATTACCAAGACAAAAATATTTATTATGTTTTTGGTTTCACATGAACTAAACCTTGCCTACTTCTCTTGTGTATTTATCACTCCTTTGAGTTCAGATGTTGAGGTGATAAGAGGCAAAGTGCAGAGTGAAATAAGCCTACAATTTGTTCAGTGATAAATTTGATTCTAGGTAAGGGGCACTCCCCTTTCCTCATTGTTTTGCCTATTTTGCTCATGTTGCTTCTACCCATCCCCCAACTCCTTCCCCCAGTTAACTCCTAGGCATTTTTCAAATGTTATTGAAAGGCGAATTCCCTGGGAAACCCTTTCCTGACTATCACATCCCAGGTTAATAAGGTCCTGCTGTTTAACTTTAGTGTTCCTATTACTTTTCCTTCAAAACAATTGTCATAATCTGCAATTATGTACTGTCTTAATTTATTAGATTAATGTCTGTCTAGATTAATGCTGACCAATATGCTAGCCAGTAGTCAACATGATTGTATAAGTGTAATCTAATTTAACTAAAATTAAAAAAAAAAAATAATTCTCTCAGTCATGCTAGCCAAGCAGCAGGGTAGGGGTCACTGGAAAGGAAATTCCTGAGATGAAACATTGGAGTTAGGGGAAATTCTGGCTAAACCAACCTTTGCTGATCAATAGTCACCCAAAGGAGGGTGGAGGATGATAAGCCCAAATTAGATATTCTTGGTGGTCCTGGCTAAACCTACTTAGCAGGATTTTTTGCTAAAATTGGACAATGCAGAGATGAATGCAGAAATCCATAAGTTCAGGCCTACTGGAAACTTTGAGGGACCCTGAGTGAAGTTTAGTCAAGAAGAGAATTTTTCTCAATAATAATATGGCTTTGTTGCTACTGTGTTGGACAGTACAGTTAAAAAAACGTTTCCATCACCGCAGAAATTTCTATTTGGCAGCAGAAATTTAGACTGTAAGCTCCATAAGAATACAGTCAATACTTGTTCGTTCAACATTAAAACTGGATTCCTAGTAGATGCCCCAAAAATACTGGTTGCCTGTTATTGAAAGGAAAAAAAAAATCTTCCCTAGGCTTCATTTCAAGTTTCTTATTCTATCTTATAAAATAATTTAATTAACATTAGTCTTATTGGGTTTGTTCACTTCCTGAAAGATTAATGAACTTGCTCCTCTGTTCATGTTGCCAAGATTTAATATAACTCTTATTGATGGTTCCACCTTCAATTCATTTTTGTCCAATAGCTCACAGCTAAAATTTTCTTAAATCTGACTCTAGGTAATAATGATTTAGTAACATCTCAGGATTAAGAACCTCTGTGGTTTAAGGGCAAACAATTCTCCTCCAAGATTCCTAAATCACAACTGCCTCTTCTTTTAAATTGCAATATCACCTTTTTCTCTTGTGGATTGATTTGGGGCCAACTGGATTTCATCCATATCTGTAAATCAGCCATGCACTGGTCAGACTGGCAGGTTGCAGGAGGAATTAGAAACAAGGCCAATGAAGCTTTTCTTAAGTCATTCTATTTATAACCTTGAGTCAGGATTCCTTTCCATCTGTGACCTCTTCAGGAGGAACTGGAGTGGTGATTCCAGCTGGAACTCTCATTCCTTTTTGATTTTACTTCTACTTTCACCACCATATCAAGAAGTTTCCACTAAAACATTAAAGACTTAAGATTGAAAAGAAAAATGAAAAGAAATACAATTATTTGTATGAGTGTGGGATCCAGATTTCTGACTACTCTGAAATAAATTAACTTGTCAAAAAGGCTCTGGAGACTTTATATGTGATCCACCACCTAAGGCTAAACACAGCCTGGCACCTTCCATGAGTTGATATAGGAGCCACAGTGAAGATTCTGAGTGAACCTCTGAAATTCTCTGAGAGGCCACAGAAATCTAAACAATTAGAATGTATCGTATGCTAATTTAAAAGAAGACTAACTTCAGTGACTACAGCTCTAAATATCAGTGCCAATAGAGGGAGTAAAGTTTCAGAAAGGAATGTTGGGCTCATTTGTTTCTTCTTTATAATCTGGGAGCTGTTTTGGGATCAGGGATAAGAGGAGTTTGTTTCTAGCAATTCCTAAACTATCCTAAAATTATCTTTCCATTGTCACTAAAGGTGAAACAAGATGGATTGGCGAGACCTAGGCAGCATCAGAGCCACTCAAGTAGGAAAAAGGACAGTAATGGTGAATTAGCAACTCTTAAGAACAATTTTCCTATAGCCTGCTGGGGAGAAAAAAACACAAAACTTCACTACTTCAGAAAATGAAGAACTTTGGACAATCACAGTTCAAAAAATATATAATTCTTTATAATTATACTGACTCTATTTAAGAAAATTATCATCATAGTACAGATAAGATCAAGACCAGAGTTCTTACAAAGTAAAGGATAAGCACAATAAGAATCATGAAATTTTTGAATTCAGAGTCTAAACAAAAATGGTTTGGGTTTTGTTTTGTTTTTGTTGTTTGTTTTTGCTATATCCTTGGTTAGATGGATTGAAAGTTAATATCAAAATCTAGCTCTCTGACACTTGTGGATTGCTTATAGTTGTGCATAGAATAAGTGTATAATTTTTCTATGTGGATTATTCTATAGTGTTATTTCATTCGTTCTCACTTAGCTTTATAAAGACCAAATTAACCAACACTGATAACAAAGTAAATTTTAGACCACTCTTAAATATTAAATATACAAATATTATCTAGATCAGGCAAGAATCAAGGAAAGAGAAGGGTGAGTCAATGAAACATATAGTTAAAGTCAACTACCCATTCATCTAATCACCACATGACAGTACGGTATCATAAGAAGACTCTTTCTTTATTAACATTTTACATAAACCTATAAGGCAGTATATATATTTAAGAATATAAACTTTTGAATCACCCAGTACTGGCTTTAAACTTTCATTCTGCAGCTAACTAGATAAATTATACAACTTTTCTCACTATTCCTATGTATAAAATGAGGCTAATCATTTTCTAGGGTAATTGTCAAGACTTAAGTAAGATGATGCACATAATAGTACCTATCACATTGTTGGTTCATAATTGGCACTCACTAAATGAAAATATTATGGCTAAGAAACAGAATTGTTTTTCTTATTGGGAAGTTATTAGATAACATGAGCATGATTAATGATCACATAACTACAAAAAAATTAGTTAACATAGTTTAAAAATACTTTAGGATCAGAGGAAATGTACCACATCCACCAGCCCTCTCACATCCAACAAAATTGGTCAGTATCTGGATATTTCAAAAGGAATAGACCAAATATGTGCTTCATTAAAGTTGATTTTATTCTAGTTATTGTCTAGGTATTTAAAATTATGAAGAAATAATTTAGTAGAAAATATATATCAAATATGAATGCAAACTGGAACAATTATAGGCTGAGAAGTGTTTTCCAATATTAATGAAAATGTTTCTGGACTCAGTTTACTTTTTCAAAGCATGAAATTACTGTTTCTGGTCAAAACTTAAGCATTTGGGAAAGGATAGAGATAATCAAAGCAAAAGTTTTTTCAGGGATATCTTTAATAGTTTTTTAAAAGTACTGAAGAGCAGGTGTCTTATTTGTTAATTTTTGAACTGTCAAATTTTATATATACTAAGAGCAAAAACAATGGTAAATATTTAGCAGCAGATTGAGGATAGATTCAAAGCAGATGAATTTTCATGGTTAAATACTTAAAATTATATATAATTGTAATATATAAGTTGTAAATGCAATTAGTCTTCACCTCTATCCTGGCGAAGTGAGTAAATATGTATTTCTGAAGTTTCTTGATATGCGTATATTACATTCCCAAGAGTTTAGAATTAAATATTCAGACAATATATAGAAAATTATAATGGGCTTCATCTATGTTGAAAGACACCAATGTGCCCTATCATCTAATTTCACAAAAATATAGTGTGTGCTAAATTGCTGATAAAGTGAATTTATATAAAGCACAGAAGCTAAATTGGCACCAAAAAATGGCTCTTTAAGACCATACTGCTTATCAAGGCCCCAACTCAAAAAGGACACGGTTTTGGCACAAAAATAATTTGTGTTTTCTAAATGAAGCCACTTTGTTTCAAGTAAGTTTTCCTTCTTTCTTCATCTTTACTTGGTAACTAAGGAAGGCCAAGTGCATTTTATGGTTTAAAAAGAAATATTGCTACTGGCTTGAGACCTTGTCCACGAAGTATTGGCATGGAGTTCATTTTGTCTGTCACTGGTGTAACCAGAAAAAGAGGGAAGGACAGGTAAAAAGAAATGCTGTGCTGAGAGACAGCTATTGTGACACAACTCTAATTTATCTGCCTTGATTAGTTTATTTATTTCTTTCTTTTTCTTTTTTTTTTTTTTGTCTACTAGACTTGAAATGATCTAAATCTGTTTATTTCTGGCTGTCAGTCTCTACATATTCACCTTTCCTGCCAATGCAGTGTCATCCATCTATGACTCTGGGTTTTTTGGTTTCTTGCTTTTGGTCTCTAATTTGTAAAGCCAATTTTCTACTTTTCCAAGACTCCCAACACCTACCACTCTGCCATTTACTGCTGATGTGGAACCCTGTCAAAAAGGCTTTCAAAATGCAAGCATGTATGAGAAATTGTGCAGTTTGTTATAAGAAAAATTTTGTATTTTATCGACAATATAATTACTTTTTAATGTCTTCACCTAGAGTCATAGATTTTAATGGTGAACGGAGTAAGTATGCACTCTTTATAAAGGAGTCAATATAAGTTCTAGAGGCTAGATTCTAAAATTTAAATAATAGTAATTGTATATTTTTATACTCAGGATGAATACTATAGCTAATAGCATCAGAAAATATATATTTTATAGTTTATAACATTTGATAAATTCATAAAATAACAGAACTGGAAAGGCTATGTTTTACTGTGCAGAAGAACAATATCATATTATTTATTTTTTTAAATGCTACCAGGTAAAAGTTTTCACTATGTTAAATGCTCAATTCAGAAACATAAGCTTATGTTCTCCGGAATAGGAAATTACTGAATATTTCATCTAAACATAGTTTAAGAATATAAAAATAAGCCAGGGGTGATGGTGCCTGCCTGTAGACCCAGCCACAGGAGGCAGGAGGATGATTTGAGCCAATGAGTTCTGGGCTGTATCCCCACTAAATTTGTCATCAATATGTTGACCTCCTAGGAATGTAATAAGCATTAAAATAATTTTGAATTGAATCAATTTATTGTTAAGCACGATAAAGTGTTTGATGTGGCAAGGCAAGTTCCTGACAGCACAATGAAGACCATCATGCAAGGGCCTACACAATTAATAAAGAGTGTTAATCTCTTTTCCCGCCTCCCCCCCAAACAGTAACCAGAACCAAAGGCCCTAAACATTTAGTAATATGAAAAACACCATTAGATTAAAAAAAAATCAGGTCAGATATACTATTGATAAATACTAAAAAATAAACAAACTGTGATCTTACATTTTAACTCCTGCACTATCTGTTATTAGCTGAAAAAAAAATTTCCCCGATTTTGTTCCGCATCAAACCCAGAAGTGTTATACAGCAGAAAAAGCTACCACATTTAAGTAAGTCTGGGAAATGTTTCCTGTTATATCTCTGACTTAGACACACAGATTAGCATATTGATATGAACATATTTAACTGTGTTGGGAATGAAATTCCCTTCACATATTTTAGCACAGAATGCTTTCAGTAGAGTTTCTCATAGCATTTTACCAGGCTGCCTTCTGAAGAATGCATATTGGGAAATATTGGCTAGGCCTAAAGGTCCATCTTTTAGTTTGTAATTTGTCACTAATTTTAATTTCAAGAAACTTTCTTTTCCATGTCTAATGTGTGCCATATAGCAAGTTATCCAGGATTTTTGTCTGTTTGAACAGGCGAAAACAGAAATAGATATGGCAGAGCCTTAAGCCATAGTTTATTTTTTCCCCAATAATTATGTAGACTTTTTCTTTCCCTATTGATTTTCCTTAGAAATTTTCCATAGCAGTGTTTTTTACAATTGTTTATAATGTATGAATAGCCCAGGTTACAGAAGATAATGAAAGAAAATTGAGCCTATACAGGTGATTTACTGTTTAAATAAAATAAAACTTAAAACAATGCTACTCTGATATTTAAGTAATGAGTAACTGCTATTATTCTACAGGGTTTAGCATAAATTATAAGCAAAGTGAATTGCTGTAATTAAAATTACTGTTACGTTACATAATCACACAAATTTTGAAGTTTTTAATTTATTATAAACATATTACTAATATGCTTTCTTAACTATTACTGAAATCCATTTGCATTTGTACAGTCTCTCATATTTGTGATAGGAAAATATAACTATCTAATCAGTAATCAGAGCTTACTAAGCATTTATCTCTTGTGAACCTGCCATACTTAATTAATGAGTGCTATGGGTCTACCCTGCCCTCTTTTCCTCCCTATTAAAGATTTAAGACTGAGAAACAAAGCTGTTTGGACACCAGTGAGGAGTAACTTTATTATCAAACCCTGTAGTGGGAAGAGTTAGAAACTACTTTTTACTTTTCATAAGGAGATATTTATTTAAGAAACAGACGGTTTACTAGATCTATTATTTAATAGAAAGATGGTTAAGCCCTCTAACACAATTCAGTTCAATAACCATACGAAGTGCCTGAGTGGTGCAACTGCTCTATGCCAAAATTTTATAACTGTGGACAAAGTGCTCCGAGAAACGTCCTTCCTCCTCATTTCCAGACTAGACTATGCTCAGGTTTTATTGATAACTTGGTGCAGCTATATTTTACTCCAGATAACTTTCCTTTCATGATGGTCCCTAAGATCTGTTTTTCTGTGTGATCCTCTGAGTGTCCACCTGCTGTACATGACCTGAACCAACTGTGTTTCGTTTAATGGAGTGAGGAAGAAAACAGAGTACATGGAAATACATGACTAAAGGAAACAGTGAAGAGATCTAGGGTCTCCTTTCTCTTCTTCTTTTTTTTTTTTTTTTTTCTTAATGGATTTTATTTCAATTATAGGTGTACATAAATCATCACAAGTCAATTTTATAGATTTTGTATCCCAAACCCACAGTATCCCCATTAGGAAAAGAACAAGTGTTGAAAATATTTTTGAAAGGAGATTTCATGGACCAAGGAAACCTCTAAAAGCACCAGTACTTTCATAAATGATGACAAGACACAGAAAGAAAGGAATGATCATGCAGAGCCAATCTATGAAATATTGATATTACCAGTTCAAGAACACTGAATGAAGTAAGTTATTTCACTTATTTTTATTACTTCTTGGCTAATTTTAAATCTAGTTAATCTCTTATAAACATGATCTAAATTTAACATTTAATTATGCTTCATTATTTGAAAAAAAGATTCCAAATCTTTAATCTTGATGGCTTGAAATGAAATTATTTTCTAGAAGCTTTCCAAGCAGGAGCAGTGTAACTCTCTTTCATGAAAAACATGATGCAGCAGAAAAGATCAAAGATTTATAGGAAAGTTCTTTTTCCTCTTTTTGAAAGCTGGTGCCCATGGCTTTCACTAAGTGAAAATTTTCTTTACAAAAACAGACCTGTAGGCAGTCTATTTGCAGCCACCAGCATTAACTGCACATCATTGTACCTTCCTGATTTTAGAAACTTACTAAGAGATCAATGGGACTGGATGCTGACAATCTGAGGAAGACTTCGCTAATTTGTAATGACATAGGTATGCAGACAAACAAGTAATTATCTAGTTATCTTTCACAGTTTTGAGTGATACCACTGACATTATTATTACCCATGAATAAGGATAAGAAAAAGACTTGGTGGTCATTAATATTGAAAACACTTACGGTTCGTTGTTACTGAAGCTTTTCAACGTAATAGCTTTAAAAATTTAGCTCTGTGTATGTGTGTGCATGCACGCACGTGTGTACAGTCATGGTTATTGATGTTCCAATGCTAAATCCTAGAAAGTGTCATTGTTAGAAATATCAAAATATCATTCAATTAAATGTTTAATGATATCACTTTCAAATATTTTATCTGTTATAGTCTTCATGAGTCTGCCTAACACACCAGCAATAGAATATAAGGGCTGTACTCTGTTGCTTACGCTTTAGGAAAAGGATTTTATTTTTATTTTTATTATTTTTATTAGAGCTTTAGCATTTGTGAATTCCTTGGTAGAGCTGAATTTATCTGCCCAGGTCTATATAATTTTAAGCCCTGCATTACTGATATATTTCAAAACCTTCAAAGTAAAACTGTATAGCAACTATTTCTGTGCTGATATAAGCAAATTGATTATTTGTTGTTAAGTCCAGATTTTCTTTTTTCGCTATGTTCAGGTGGATAGATTCTGAATTCCAAATCAAAGACTCAAGTTTGGCCTCTAGGAAAAAAAAAAGGGTATATAAGGAAGGATGTTTACTTTCTTCAGTTGGCTTAAGTGAATTTAAACTTTGATTAAAAAGTAACATTTTATTTAGCTTAGATTTAATTAAATGGGAATGTGTTCTTTCATCATCTTTTTCTTCATCTTTTTATTTCTTTCTTCAGACGTATTATAAAACTTATCTTTAAATAAAAATATGTATTTTGTTTAAAGTAGTAATGGGTATCAGTATATTTAGCTCAAAAAGTAATATTAAAAATAAAGCCAAACAAACCCCCTCTCACCAGTCAAAAATAGCCATAGAAATGTTTTGGTACTGTTCCTGCCAATCTGTTGTCTAAGAAGGAGGAGGCATCTTTATTCTCTCTGTGACAACTGGAAAAATTTTGTAAACCATGTGGAAGCACATGAGTCACCCCACCATCCTCCAGTCAAAAAAACCCTGCTAAGGGCCATTTACACTTGAAGCAAACTCCAACATTCTTTTCTCATCCCACAAGGCCCTATATGATTTAACTGCCTACTCACCCTCTGACCTCAAGTCTCTTACAAGGAGTTATAAAGGTGTCTATTGATAATCCCACAAACTAGCCCATCAGTTCTTTATACCATGACCTCTAGTACACTACTTTGGCATCATTTAGGATGACTGAATCCCAATTTTCCTGAGATCATGCTCATTTTAAATCTGACAGCCCCACATTCCAGGATCACTCAATTCTTGGTAAACACCATGTTCCTAGAATAAAGATATTAATTATACTTTTAATATGTTGCTTTTTTTTTGTCTTTTGTCAGTTTTGGGCCACACCCGTGGCATGTGGAGGTTCCCAGGCTAGGGGTCTAATAGGAGCTGTAGCTGCCGGCCTACACCAGAGCCACAGCAATGCGGGATCTGAGCCACGTCTGTGACTTACACCACAGCTCACGGCAACGCAGGATCCTTAACCCACTGAGCGAGGCCAGGGATCGAACCCGCAACCTCATGGTTCCCAGTCAGATTCATTTCCACTGAGCCATGACGGGAATGCCTGTTGGTCATTTTAGATACATTAATCTTTGAATAATAATTTCTCTCAAGTCCACAAAGTTGTATTTCATAGTACAGTTTTTTGATGTTATACATTCCCCAATGATTTGGAATATCATCTTTACCAACAAAATCAAAATAAGAAATAATTGATACTGGGAGTTCCCATCATGGCTCAGCAGGTTAAAAACTTGACTAGTATCCATGAGTATGCGGGTTCGATCCCTGGGCTTGGTCAGCGGGGTTAAGTATCTGGCATTGCTGTGAGCTGTGCTGTAGGTGGCAGATGCTGCATAGGCCAGCAGCTGCTGCTCCGATTTGACCCCTCTCCCAGGAATTTCCATATGCCACAGGTATAGCCCTAAGAAGGAAAAAAGAAAAACAGAAATAATTGCTACTGACTTTTAGCCATGTATCCTCCATTAATCTGTATATCTGTAACATACTGTTTAAGTTACTGTGGCTTTATGATATACTATATAGTAATAGAAGTGCCCATCTCATTAGTTTTATTTTCAATATGTTATTTTATTTTTCAGATGAATTTCAAAATAATTTTTCCAAGTTACAAAAATACTATATTGAAATATAAATGTTAATTACTTAAAATGTATAACTTAATTTGAGAAAAATACCTACAGTTGTAATATTGAAATTCTCCATTCAGGAACGTATACATATCCATGTAATTTTTTCAAATTATCTTTATGACTTTTAATGATGTAATGAATAAATCAATTAAAACTAAATTCAGTGTAAAAATACTCAGAGCCTATACGTATACTTTATGTATACTTTATAAATACTTTATGTATAGGTTCAGAGTATTTTTACATTGAATTTAGTCTTATTGATTTACCATTCATCATTTTGAGCAGTTTTTAGTGGATATTTATGTTAAATGAGATATTTTATTTTTATTGCCAACTGGCATTTTTTTTATTATCTTATTTCTTTGATTAGAATTCCAGAATCATGCTATTAAACAACGAATATAGTGGCTATCCTTATAATGTCTTCCTTTCTTACTATCAGTAATTTACAATGGACTGAACCACATACTAAAAATAAGGAAGTCAGTTTGATTTTCTACTTAATGACTTTAAATTTTTCAACTATCTAATTGTTTGAAAAGGCAACAATTTAAAGGTTTTCTGTTTTATGTTCCTTGCTTTTCTATAAACAAAGCATACCTTTAATCAGTATAAGAAAGCTTACACAGGTGAGGCCCTTGCCACACTTCAGACTAGCTCTGCAAATTTAGGATAAAAGCCCTTAACAAAAAAATCCCTGCTCATTGGTATTGCTGCCCACATCCTACTCTCATCACCTTCAAATTTGTTTATTCTCTCTGTGATTTCTTTTACTAGCCATGGCAGAGAATAGCGTTGCTCTTTTGGGAAAAAAACACTATTGCTAACCTTTTCTCATTTTGCTCCTTTGATTATCCATCCACAGCACTGGATCCTGAATCATCTGTCTTTGAATTCCATTTGTCCTTCCTCTAAAAAAAAACTTTCTCCAATTCCTCCCAAATAGCTATCTTGAACTTCTAATTCAATCTAATGCATTCTTTTTAATCCCAAAAAGGAGTAGCAGAAACAATTGACATTCATATGACATTCAACTGACATTCATATGTAAATATCCATTTACAGCTTTACTTCAAGAAGTCTTATAGTGTGACTTGAACACCTGGTCATCCCTTTGAATATCACAGTGATCCATTACCTTAACAAGCACTATGCTGAGTAGACAAAGCAAACAAAAGCTGGCTAGTACATGGGCAAACCTGGTAAAATCCATTCACTCCAAAATGTGAGATATAAACCCTAGGAAGTTTCAGGAACCTGTGGGTCAGTAAATCTTTTAAGATCCTTATGGTCAGAGATATGATAGGGGGGTATCCTCTGTGGAGTAAGAAAAAATCCATGTATCTTGCACCGTCTAGTGCAAAGAGAAGAGGAGGCACAGTGCCTGGCATGCCTGTTGACCCGGTGACAGTAAATTCCAGCCTCCGCTTATCACCATATGAAATTACCTCCTCTGTTTAATCACTTTCTTATTCATCATCTGAGTCTCCCAATTGACTGTAAGCACCAACCATGAGGAAAGGAAACTGCTATCTCCTGTATCTAAAATTATATGTGTCTCAGTGAGTGGTAGGACCATATACCCCAGGTGTAGGCAAGGAAGAACACTTAGAATATAAAAACAAAAATCTAACAAACTGAAAGTTGATTTGCTTTTCATTATGCCCACACACCAGCAATATGAAATAATTTGTGATAAGATACATCTTTCTCTTAAAAAGTGTTTTGCTGTAATTGTTCTGGTTACTATTAAGTATTGTGCATATACATAATTTTATTTTATTTTTATTTTAAGTATTTTTCCTTTAAAAAATATAGTAGTCTATATGGAAGGCCATTCTGAGATCTCCAGGTTACAGTTGGTCCATGACTCCAAAAAAGACCACCTATACATATTTCCTTAAGAGAGTAAGCTAGAAGAGATTTGAAATTATTTAAGCTTCCTTCAGATTCTGTCTCCCTATCCAATAGTACTACATGTTCTTGTATTTGGACAGTGGTTACCAAAGACGATAAAATAGTATGTGAGTGCTTTAATTTTGTTATTGTACGTGACCACTTGAAAAAAATTTGTTTTTAATATTTAAAACAGTGAGGAGTTCCATTGTGGCTCAGCAGTAACAAACCTGACTAGTATCCATGAGGATTCAGGTTCGATCCCTGGCCTCAGTGGGATAAGGTCCCAGCATTGGATCCCACGTTACTGTGGCTGTGGTGTAGGCTGGCAGCTAAAGCTCTGATTCAACCCCTAGACTGGGAACTTCCATAACCACCCCCCAAAAAAATATATAAGACAGTGAAACACTGTGAACTTTGTGTTGTAATATTTTTGTTTGGTGAAGTGAAATGTTGATTATCCATGAACTGTATTATTGAATTTGAATAATATTATTGACATGAAATGTCATCTTTTTAAAAAACAAACTTTTAGAGCAGTTGTAGATTTAGAAAAAAAATTGCAATGATAATTTAAAGTTCCTGACTAACTTAAGAACAGTTTATCTTATTATTGTCTTACATTAGTATAATTAATTTTTTACAATTACATTGATGCTTTATTATTTACTAAAGATTGTTTAAGTTTTTACCTAATGTCCTTTCTGTAACAGGATTACATTCAATACACTACATCACATTAAGTCATTATGCCCACTTGCCTGTTACAATTAGAAAGAGATACTTCTAAAATTTTTCACAAATATGCCACATGGACTAATAGCGGTCTGCTGAGCAAGAGGTATTTCAAACTATTTCCAAGGGTATTGGCAAAATTTTCTATAGCAAATTGAAAAAAATGTATTTTAATATAGAAATGTTAAACATGTACAAAAGTAGACAAGAGTGTAATGAACTTTCATGTACTTATCACATACATATTCTTTTTATTTCTCAAATTTAAAAATAAATACATTTTGTAGAAAGTCTGTTGCAAAAATCAAACTGTAATATTTTGTAGATATTACATAATAAAATTCCCCTACTTATTCTCCCTCCTACAATGAGGATGTTTATGTCTTTAAATTATTTTTTTTAATTTATTTGCTATCATTCATATGTAGAGTTCCTCACTACATATAAAATGTGGATATTTGTTTTCCAAAAATGAAGGTAAGTATAGCTTATCAGCTTGACTGTGCAGTCATCAATAATGATAATTATGAAAAGTATGTAACAGGAAAAAGAGGTTATTGATTAATGTTAAAGTAAACACAGTATAATATTGTACACAGTGATGGCAACTGTGTAAACATATGTTGTATATGAACATATATGAACTAGAGGAAAATGGAAATGCAGTCAGCGTTCATGTGAAGCAATGTATTTGCACTTGACTTATTTTTTTAAAAAAACTGACCCGCTTATTTTGAAATAATTGTAGATTCACGTGCTATAAGAAATAAGACAGAGAGAGCCCCTGTATCCTTCACCAAGTTTCCCCAAAGATAATATCTTATAAAACTTACACTATGCCAACCAGGAAAAGAATATTGGTCCAGTCAATATATACACCTTTCTTTAAATACTGATTGTTTCCAAACTAAAGCTCTATATAGAAAATTATGATTATTACTGATAACTCTATAAGTATTACTGGAACTATTTTTTTTCTTCTTTTTCTGGTAACACCCATGGGATACAGAAGTTCCAGGCCAGGGATCAAACTTGTGTCATAGTAGCTACCTGAGCCGCAGCAGTGACAACTACAGATACTTAATCCATTGAGCCACCATTACTGAAAACAATATTGTTACAGAGAGGAGAGAGGAGTATCTGTCTGGGTGTCAGAATTGCTAAGTATGCAGTGGCCCGGCCTTTTTAGACATTTACAGAAACCCAAGAAAGTAAGACATTATGCTAGTAAGTAAATCAAAATGCATGTTTACCACTTTTCTCTTTTCAAATTGAGTTAACAGTTCTTAATTTCTCATGAAAAATCGTTACATGATGTTTATTATCTCCTGAGTGCTTCTCCTCTGACTTTTTAATCTCTGTGGTGAGTGCCCCATTCCTGATCCATAGCATTCTTTGTTGGCAAGAGATATTGGACCCTTTCTCTTGATTCTCTACAAGCATACCTTGCTTGAAAAAGAAAGTGAAATCAAGCAATTCTCTAAATAAAACTGAAAGACAACTTGCCCCTTATGTACATTTAAGGAATCAGAGGATGATTTAATTAATCTGATTCTTAACAATCTGAAAACAGATGGGCACTAAATAAAAACAGGATATTGCTATATTGTCAATCACATCAATGGAACTCAAAGTTGTTGATTTGCTTCCCACTTTAAAAAAATGAATATAAATTAAAATGCAAATTAAATGACAAATGTAAGCCCATTTGTAAATTAAAATACTACCCATAAGAAAAAGGAAATAAGACAATGAGCCTATCATGCTGGAGGTAAGATATCAGTAGTTTCTTACTCATTTGGGCCTCAAACTAATGATCAAGGTGATAGGGCTTGAGTTTTCTGGTTTTTTAAAATGTTTTTAAAATGTTTCTCAGAAGAAATACAGCATAATAACAAGTATCATCATCTTGCACATTGGGTGAGCTACATGCAAATTAGTCAACAATTATGGTTGACTAAGAATTATATTTAACAATTGAATGTCATTTCATACATGAATTATCATAAGGCAATTGAAAAGTAGTACTTAAAGTAGTCATCTTTAGAGACGTCATTTCTAAAAATGCAAATCTGAAGTCAAAATGGGTTACTTGTTAAATGGAAAGAGGGTCAAAATCCTTGATTTACTGGGATAGAGAGATTGGATTCAATGCATCATGAGTAGAATTTGGGGATAGAGAAGAGAAAAAAATAGAACTTTTTAACTATGGTTTCTTAAGAACTTCATAAACTTTTCTTCAAACAAAAATCTAGAGTACAATTTGAATATTTAGTAATAGCATGTCAAGTCTCTTAATGAAGCGACCTGAAAAAAATTTTTTTTTTTTTTGTCTTTTTGCCTTTTCTAGGACCGCACTCGCGGCATTATGGAGTATCCCTTACTAGGGGTCTAATCGGCACTGTAGCTGCTGGTCTATGCCAGAGCCACAGCAACGCCAGATCCGAGCTGCATCTGCAACCTATACCACAGCTCATGGCAATGCTGGATCGTTAACCCATTGAGCAAGGCCATCAAACGTGTAACCTCAGGGTCCCTAGTAGGATTCGTTAACCACTGAGCCACGACGGGAACTCCTGAAAATAATTTTAGATGTGTAACTTTTTGTCTCTGCTATTTTATGTCTACATAATTATTGCTCTTATATCACCTTTAACTTCTTACATTTCTAATAAAGGTACACTTTTGAAAAGAAATATTTTCCATTTGGAAAATCTATCCAAAGCTTTCAACTTTTCAGTAAGTGGAGTCTGGAGATGGCATTCTATTTTCTTCTAGATCTATTTTGTAGTTAGTAATATTGGAAATATTTTAATTTTAAAGCTTCCATCCTAAAAAACAGCTTATTTCAAAACTTTTAACCCTATAGTTAATCTATATTTGAACCAAAGGTTAAGCTGGAGACTTTTAGAAATGTCAGTCTCTCAAGGTATCCAATTGTTAACATAGCACGATAACACAGATTTTATATGATCAGGAATTTATCCATACAAAATATGAATATCTCAAAGCAAATTTAACCAGGGAGGTGAAAGACCTGTATAATGAAAACTGGAAGACATTTATGAAATAAATTGAAGAAAATAATGAGCATGGGAATATAGCCCATCCTCATGGGTTGGAAGAATCAGTATTGTTAAAATGTCCATACTATCCAAAGCAATCCAAAGATTTATTGCAATCTCTACCAAAATTCCAATGACACTTTCGAAAAAAATAGAATCAATAATACTAAAACTTGATGTCACCACAAAAACCCTGAATACTCAAAAAATCCTGAGAAAGAACAAAACTAGAGACATCACACACCCTGATTTTGAATTACATCACAAAGCTGTTGGACTTAAACTAGTGTGGTAATGGCATAAAAACTGACACATAGCATAGACTTTGAAAAACTTATGGTGTCCAAAGGAGACAGGTTACAGTGGGAGGGGTTGCACTGAGGGTTTGGGATGGAAATGCTATAAAAATTTGGTTGTGATGATTGTTGTGCACCTATAAATGTAATAAAGTTCATTAAGTAATTAAAAAAAAAAGGAAAAAAGAAAAAAACTGACGCATAGATCAATGGACAGAACAGAGAGTCCATAAATAAACCTAGACATACATGGCGAATTAATTTACAACAAAAGACCAAGAATATCCATAGGTAAAGAACAGTCTCCCTAAAATAACGTTGAGAAAATAGGAAGCCACATGCAAAAGAATGAAATTCAGTTCCTATCTTGTTTTGTTTTTTGTCATTTTGGCTTTTCTAGGGCCATACTTGCGGCATATGGAGGTTCCTAGGCTAGGGGTCTAATCGGAGCTGTATCCGCCAGCCTACGCCACAGCCACAGCAACGTGGAATCCGAGCCATGTCTGCGACTACACCACAGCTCATGGCAACACCAGATCGTTAACCCACTGACTGAGGCCAGGGATCGAACCCACAACCTCATGGTTCCTAGTCGGATTCGTTGAACACTGAGCCATGATGGGCACTCCCCTCATTTCCTGTCTTAACCCATACTCAAAAACTAACTCAAAGTGAATTAAAAATTGAATGTAAGGCCTGAAATCATCAAACTCCTAGAAGAATACAAAAGTGGTAAGCTTCATGACATAGGTCTTGGCTATGATTTTTCTGAATCTGACACCCAAAGCAAAAGAAAAAAGTTAAGAATAAGCTTAAAAGCTTCTGCGCAGCAAAAGAAACCATCAACAAAATGAAAAGTCAACCTACTGAATGGGAGAAAATATTTGCAAATTATATATCTGACAAGGGTTAATATCCGAAATATGTAAAGGACCCATACAACAGCAAAAATATTAAAATAAATTAAAAAATGAATCCCCCTGAAAAAATACAATTTTAAAATGTACAAAGAACCTAAATAGACATTTTACCCCAGAAGACATCCAAATAACCAACAAGTACATGAAAAGATGCTCAACATCATTTATCATCAGATAAATGCAAATTAATACGCCAGTGAGATATGGCTTCACACCCGTTAGAGGCAATGACATGTAATAAGCATTTTATAAATGATAGATATTATCTTCACAATCAGTACTATCATCATTGTAATATTCTGTGAAAGCGCTACAAACGTATTTTGCAGCATCTCACTCTTCTATCAGTTACCCTCTTATAGCAAGGCCTGCCTTCTGCACTCAGATACTTCCTTGGAATATTTGTTTATTTTTTGGTGCTATAAGAAAACTACAAAGAGGATAGATACCATTTTCTGTGTTTTTAAGCAGCTAAATTATACACACACACAAACATAGAATTATTTTGGTATGCTATGTAGAAATGCATATTTTAAAAATTTTTTATGTATACAAACATGCATCTAAGACAAAATGACCTAATGTAGATTACTTCAAATATGAAAAAGTATATAACCTTTTTACTTTTTTCTTTTTATATATCACTATGCTTTAGATATATTATTCCAGACCTCCTAAATGGGACAGGAATGCAGAGAAGTCAGGAGAGAGAAAGGAAAATCCAATTTAGATTTCAATAAAGTTGCCAGATTGTACACATAATATATCTTCAAAATGTAATTTGTAAAGCCACTTCAGACATATATCACAATCTGATTATGATGGTCATGTGATATTAATTTGTATTTAATAAAATACCTTGGTAATATTAATTCAATTAATTATTTGAATTTGTGCTTCTTAAAACACATCTATTTTATTCTCCTTTATTTTTCTGTAACCACTGAACTGACCTGTAAGCAATTACAGATAAGGGTAACTACCTTTGTTCAGTGATATCTGAGAGTTTGCCTTCACAGTACATGAGTGTATAAAAGTGACCTACCCTAATGGGGAGAGGCCATGGAAGTCAGGTAGAAGATAGGGTTGTCTTTACTCTCAGGAAGAAACACCAGAAAAGACAAAGGACAGATGTGGAGTGGTTATTCATACAAGAGAAGTAGGAGAAAGGCCCTAGTCTAAATGCACATTTTCTAGCTTTTTAAAACTGAGGAAATTACTTAAGAACACAGGTCAGCCATTATTTCACTTTGAAAAAAAAACAGAATTGGACAAAACAGTGTCTTAGATTTTACCCACATCCCTTATTTTAAAGGCTTGCATCCTTATTTTATATGAAGGACAAAAGTGGTTCATTAATTCATTCATTCAGTAAATTCTTATTAAGCACTTACTGTATGTGTGAAGTCCCATTAAAATAAGAATGAAAGATAAGCCTCGTAAAGTTCATAAACTTCCTAAGTATGCTAAATTCAGTAATAGGTTATGGATAAATCTCTGTGGTAGCACAGGCAAGGAATGATTAAATTTGCTCTGTGAAAGCCAAGGAAAAATTCACATAGGAAATAAATTTAAGCTGGGTTTGAGTAATAAACATTGCCTCAGTGAATGGCTCTACTAGCTGCACAAGTAGGAAGTTATTGTCCTTGACCCCATCTTCTTCCTCTTATCTGGTCTATTTTTCCTCAACTATGTGACAATTCTGCACATTTTCCTTTTTTTTTCCTACTGTTCCTGTCCCATTTCAACTTCCTATCCTCTTCCACTAAACTAGGGAAATAAGCTAATGAATTGACATGCTTCCACTTGGCCCCTTCTCCAGTTTTCTATCTGGAACCAAAGTGATAAAGTAGAAATCCCATCACCTCATCTTCCTGCCTTCCATAGACAATGGCTTTTCATGAGGATTCAGATAATGTAAAACATACTCACCAGAGTCCATAAGCCTGTGATGGTCCAGTGCTTGTCTACGTCTATTCTTCGTTTAAGTCCTGCACTCTTTTCTTACAGTTAGCTCTGTTCTAGAAAATAAAATTACCTTTCCTTGTTTCTCTTCTTATCAAACAAGTCAAATTCTCTATCATTGCAAAGTTTTTGCCCTAGCATTCTCTCTGCTGGGTATGTTTGTCTTTTCTCTTCCCATATACTCTCTTTCTCATCTTCATATCTCAGTTTAAGCATCACGTTCTCAGGAGAAATTTACTTGTGGATCCCTCCTCACCAACACAGTGAAAGCTAGATTGCCTTGCTAAGTATTCCCATGAACTATGTTCCTTTGCTTTATAACAAAATTTTATCTTTGTATGGTGTTACACTTGTGAGACTGTTTAATGGATATCTATCTCCATCACTAGACCAAGAGCTGTCTGTTCGTTCTCACTATTGAATCTCCAGCATCTAGCAGTCCCAACTTAGAGGCTAAAATAATTCTTAAATCAGATGAAAAGTAAATTAAAGGATTAAGTGGATGAATGAAGTTCCCACTGTGGCTCAGTGATAACAAACCCAACTAGTGTCCATGAGGACTCAGGTTCCATCCCTGGCCTCACTCAGGGATCCAGTGTTGCTGTGAGCTGTGGTGTAGGTCACAGGTGTGGCTCTAATGCTTCATTGCTGTGGCTGTGGTGTAGGCCAGCAACTACAGCTTTGATTCGACACCTAGCCTGGGAACTTCCATGTGCTGTGGGTATGGCCCTAAAAAGGAAAAAAAACAAAAAGATTAGATGGATGAATTGACAGACGGACAAGTGGATGGATTCTTGGATGGACAGCTAGATCAATGAAGTTTGCCAGGTAGATAAGGGAAAATAAGAGACAGCCAGGTACCACGTGAACAAAGTCAGATGAAAATAGCAGCCTATGGCTATTTTGAATGAACATAGCATAGGATATAAAACTGGAAAAGATGAGGCTGGGGGAGCGGGATGAAGCTAGACTGCAAATTTGTTGTTTGCAAAGTTAAGAAGCTTAGATTTTTCATATGTGGGCATTTGACAGTCAGAGGAGGCTATTAGGAGGACAAACAGTATAATTATATTTGTTTTTTATTAAGATAACCCTGGCAGGAGTGAGGGGAAGACAGTACTAAATATAGGGAGACTATTTACAGTGTAACTAGTTGCAAGGCAGCTCTGATTATGCAGAATTGGCATTCAAGCCAGAGCAACTGGGGGAAGCTAAAGCATGGAATACTCAGCACACAGGCTTTGTACATGAGGGTGTTCAGGCTGTCTTTTCTGAAAGGATGGGGAAGTAACTGAAGGCTGGGGATTGCAAAGGATGGGTTAAGATATTCTGTGATTGTTTTTATCCCTGTCTAATCTGATTGTTGTTTATCAGTAGCATTAGAGACATCAATGTCTAAATTAAGAATGTGGAAATATTTTAAAGATGATCAATGAAATGGAGGTTCCAAGTTATCAGCTTGTCAAAAAAGATAAAGAAATAACAAAAAATTCTCATGCACATATTTTAATAGGAGAATTAGGTCTAAGGATTAGTTAGGATTCTATTTCAAAATTATTTGTACTTTTTAAACATATTTTTAGAAGTAGAGAAATACATTTCTAGAAACATTTTTAAACACCAAAGAAAATGTGTCATGTAATAAATATGCAGTTCATTTACAGGAAGAAATAAAAAGTACTCTTTAAACTGGGAAGAATGAATATGAAAAATGTATTTTATTTTTAATTTGGTTTGTTGAGTGTTTTATGTAGACATTTCCTTTTCTTTGCAAGGTGGCTCACTTCCTGGAAATAGACCCTGACAGACATGGGCTGAGTTGCCATTTGAAAGCTGGCATATTTTTGCAGATAACTAGTTAGTTAGGATGTCTGCCTGTTTGTCACCCTTGCCACCTGCCCCAATTCATTATTTTCTGTCCCTCTTTACCCTGCTTTGAGATCTGAAACGCTGACCACTGAAGACTGTACAACCCAGGCTCCCTTGTTGGCTGGCTTCTAGTAGAGTGTCCCCAAGTTGGAACACAGGCAGGAAATCAGAGAGTGGACAAATAGTCCTGGTACCTTACTTTGTCCCTGGTGTAGATCTTTCTAGATGCCCCTCCTCCTAACTCCTCACTATGCTCTAGTAACTATGTTTTTCAAAACTTGCCCAGGCAGCCCCATGAGTGCTAAGTGTTTTTGTTCTTGTGAATCTCTGGGTCCCTCCCTATCTGTGGTTTCTTTAAATATGGTCACATCTATGTAGGTTGTCCCTTTACTGAAGTCTCTTTCTGAGATGATTTCTGATTTCTTATGGGACCAGCACATTCCAAAGTCAGATGTACTTGATTCCAAGCATGGCTATACTCCTGTTATTTGTGGATCTAAAGCAAGATATAGATTCAAGTGCCCTTGCCTATAAATATGCATAATAATAAGATGTACTTCATAGAGGTCCTAAGAAGACTAGATAAGCAAATGTATTTAAAGTCCCTTGCACAAATGTATGTAAATGTATATAGTGCCTCAGCATTTATTAATCATTACAGTAAATGGTGGGAAGGAAATAAAAATTAAAAAGTATATTTCCATGAAGTCTGCCAAGGAAAAATGCTTACATTCTCTTTGGGATGTCTTGTGGAAGTAGAGATCCAGTGGTCAAACTATTCTCTACCTCTAAACTCATGTTCTTCTTAATTGGAGAAGTGAATATTAGGCCAAAGTAGTTTAAATCTCCCGGCTTCCAGACAGTGTATAGCCACCTTTTTCCATCACTTCTGTACATACAGAACTAATTATTTCCAACAAGAATTTTGAAAATCAGGTTTTTAAAAAATTACATTATATAATACCTATATTGGGTTATTTGCATATTATAAATTACTACTTTAAATAATAGTTTAAATTCTTAATTTTAACTGCCATAGTAGCATCTTGTATTTGAGAGGAATATTGTATATCCTTTCTAAAATCCCTGGGAACTCATATTGAAATAAACCTCAGTGCCTAGATTTGCTAGCAAATTGTAAAAGGGAACAAGAATAACTAACGCCTAAGTTAATAGACAATTCATCTGAAATGAAATGAAGCAATACTACATGAAGACAAAGCTTACAGTGAAAACAAAATGATGTAAAAATAGAGTATATTCCAGAGGCCAGAATCAAAGTTTGTAGATGACAACAAATTCCCCAAGAAAGACGACATTATATAGTGGCCAGGAAAGCAAGAGAAAAAGAAAGCGCTGTAAGGAATGTATCAGTTCCTCTTGAGCTGTCTATCTACATCGGATCAATAGCTCTTCCAACCATGGGACATGCAAGCTTTCAGCTTGAGAAATTGAAGTTCTCAAAATAAGTCAGGGTTGCAACACAAGTCCATCATGGTGTGTCACAGAAATGAAATGAGTTGTCTCCAGCTCGATTGATGACTGACATCAAACCAGGAGGAAAAAAGAAGAAAATAAATGAGAGGCGGGCTTTGAAAAGTTGTTGCAGAAATTTCTGTGGAAAAGTTTACACTAAGGCTTCTGTTCTTTTCTCGAAGCATGTGCATAACTCCCACCACAGTAATGAGAGTCCTCAGCGTGCCCAAGAAGCAGAGAGGGGAAAGTGCCCAGGAGAATCATTTAGTGTCATGATGTTTTTACACAAGCAATAAATATGAAACACAAAATTTCTCAGACTGGGGTGGCGAACAACCATGGAATGCCCATTTTCTTGGCAGAAAATGAAAAAGGCAAAGGTGGTAACAGGTGATTTTTCAATACCAAGTGATGATATGGAGCTTATATAGTGACTCAGGCAACACATGCTGGCAGTGGCTTATCCTGTAAAACAGACTTGTAAGAAAGAAATCAAAGGCTGTTCAGCATATGTCTGTGTTGCACAGCTAAAAAGACCCCTGTAGAGCTTACAAACAGGCCAGCAAAATCAATGTTTGGTGCAATTTCTAACTGAGCTTCATGATGATAAAAGGCGGGGAAAAAAATGCAGCTTTTTTTATCCATCCTACAAGTTCTCCTGCTCCTCTATTATATAGGCTTTCAAAGTGACTGACCTGAAAATACTTGTCATCAGTGTCTACAGATGCCCGGGACATGTGAGACAACTGTGAACTGAGTGCCTTACATGCCTCTGCTCTTCTTTCCTTGACCGTTGCCTGGAGCAAAGAAAAGTGGGAAGCAGGGAGCATCCTGGCACAAAGGCAAAGGATATTATGCTCAGAGGTGAGAGAGCTGCATTGCTTCAGGTAATCTCAGTCAGTGCTTCCCAGTTTGCAGCCATTTGCTCCAGGAGACTTCTTACTGGCAAACCAGGGTTGAAGACAGTTAAATCAATAGGCCATCATCTATCCTTTCTTCTTCTTCTTCATGCTCTTGATTTGATATTTTCTGGACAATGTTTTTTATTTATCATTAACTCAGTTAATTCATCTCTAAAGTGGATCTTTCTCTTCCTACACAAGATAGTATGGAATTCTCAGTTTCCCCAATCAGTATGTGAAATGACTGGCAGGGAATTCAAGGATTTAATACACAAATATGAATGTATACCACTTCCCCTCCTTCGTGTGCCTACTGTGCAGAAATTGTGTGGCACCACAGTGAACACAGTGCAGCTATGCGATGTTTACTGAATCAGCAGTCACTCCGTTATCAAATATATAATTTTGTACATAATTCCTGAAATATATACAGTATTTACTTCAGTGTAGCAGGAGGAAGCTTGAAGTACAGCTGTAAATTAGTGTTCAGGAAATTGCAGTTAGAATATAATGGAACACGCTTGGAAACATACACTATTAGCTCTATCCCTCTAATATGTTCCCAGATGTGATTACATACATGGAAACATGATTTTTATAAAAGCATACAGTATAACAAACTTTCCTGGTATTTTGCTTGATAATGGAAATGAGAAACAGGTACCTTCTGATATATCTTTGACATAAATGAGTTGCTATCTTCTCATTACTAAGACATTTCTCTTTCTCCTTGTCTGTCTGTCTCTCTTCTCTCTCCTCTCTCTCCCTTCTAAGAGACAGAAGCAGGTTTTATTATCCCCACATTTCTCAACAAAGCAGTAAATTTCTCATGTTATAAAGACTTTGAAGTAGCATTACAGTTACTAAATCCATATTTATAAGTTTATAAATTTGAGAATTCTACTTAATAAAGTTATTTTTCTAATATTTCAGTCCTTTCTATTTACATGCTTTTTATTGATTTACTTATTTATGCTCTTTACTTACACACTTTTGCGCAGTTGAAAATACTAGCTTATGATATACAAAAATTTTAAATCAATCACTTGATTGGGTGAAATATTCAACATGACCTTTCCCCTAAGAAAACAATTCCAAATTGGCTTTTCAGCTTTGGTTCATTGCAAAGTATGTATTCTGTTTTTCAGGTCAGAAATGAAATCCTAGATACTGTTCTAACCTAAGTCATTCCCTTCATTTTTTTTTTCCCCCCATTTGAACACTGCTGGGCAGGGACCTAGGACAGAGTCCCATAAGAATACATGAGGATATTTTTCAGTGGTTGAGTAGATAAGGGGTGGTCAGTTTCAGGAGTGAGCTCACCCTCTGTCAATGGCAGGCCAAGAAAGAAGGGTAATTTCTAAAATTGAAAAGAGAAACCAGTTTTAGGCAAGTGAGTAAATTCTTTCTATTTCAAAGAAGTTACCCTCTTACAAATGTGGCCTATAATGTATTAGAGTTATCATCACACTCAGAAAATAACGTATTTTTAACTATCTGTACTGCTTGAAAAATAACTGCATATTTCTGGTTGTTCTTTGGATTGCCTCAGAATCTGGGTTTGCAAAACATAGAGGATTCTTTGGCCTTTTCTCCCAATTCCTTTGGCACATATGATTGTATACAGGAAACCCTCAATACCCAATAATTGGTATCTGAAAAATGTCACTTAGAATGAATTCATTCATCTAAAGTGAGAAACAAGGTTTCATAAGGAATATTCACAATTATAATTTAGAATGGTCTGAAAAATTGTATTTCTTTTCATGGCTTAAAGATTTTTATTACAATTATAGGTGTATAAAAATCATCACAACTAAATTTGATAGCATTTCCATCCCAAACCCTCAGTGCATCCCTGCACCCCCCAGATTGTCTTACTTGGAAAACATAAGTTTTCCAAAGTCTGTGAGTCATTGTTCTGCAAAGAAGTTCCTTGTGTCTTTTTAGTTTCCACATGTAAATGGTAGCATTGGGTGTTGCTGTCTAATTGTCTGACTGGCTTCACTTTGCATGATAATTTCTAGGTCCATCCATGTTGCTATAAATGTTGTTATTTCTTTCCTTTTAATGGTTGTGTAATATTCCATTGTGTGTATGTACCATATCTTCCCGATCCACTCCTCTGTCGATGGGCATTTAGGTTGTTTCCATGACCTGGCTATTGCATAGAGTGCGGCAGTGAACACTGGAGTACATGTGTCTTTTTGAGTCATGGTTTCTGCTGGATAGATGCCCAGGAGTGGGATTGCTGGATCAAATGGTAATTCTATTTTGAGTTTTCTGAGGAATCTCCATACTGTTTTCCACTGGTTGCACCAATTTGCATTCCCACCAACAGTGTAATAAGGATCCTTTTTCTCCACACCCTCTCCAGCACTTATTGTTTGTAGACTTTCTGATGATGGCCATTCTGGCTGGTGTAAGATGGTACCTCATAGTGGTTTTGATTTGCATTTTTCTAATAATGAGACATGTTGAACCACTTTTGATGTGTTTATTTGCCATCTGCGTGTCTTCTTTGGAGAACTGTCTGCCTAGATCCTCTGCCCATTTTATGATGGGGTTGTTTGTGTTTTTGGTATTGAGCTGTAGGTGGTATTTATAAATTTTAGAGATTAATCCTTTGTCAGTAGATTCATTTGCAAATATTTTCTGCCATTCTGTGGGTTGTTTTTTCATTTTGTTTAGGGTTACCTTAGCTGTGCAGAAACTTTGAAGTTTAATTAAGTCCCATTTGTTTATTTCTCTTTTTATTGTCCTTACTCTGACAGATGGATCTGAGAAGATATTGCTATCGTTTATGTCAGAGAGAGTTTGGCCTGTTTTCCTCTAAGAGTTTTATAGTATCTGGTCTTATATCTACATCTTTAATCCATTTTGAGTTTATTTTTGTGCATGGTGTAATTGTCTGTTTAGATTTTCTGCCCATTTTTTGATGGGGTTGTTTGCTTTTTTGGTATTGAGCTGTAGGAGGTGTTTGTAAATTTTGGAGATTAATCCCTTGTCAGTCGATTAATTTGCAAATGTATTTCTTAGTACAAATCTATTTAAACTTTATCAATAAGATTTCTTTGGTTCTTTGAGATGCATTGGAACTTTTCTATTTCTAAAATTTTTAAGAAAACCACCTGAAAGTTGTCTAGCTTATTTCTTCCTTCAGACATCTAAATTATGGCAATTTGATGCTAGATTGTAATTTTCCTTAGGACAGAGAATCACCTCATTAACTTCAGTTTTCTGTGACTTCTACCCTACCAACATCCAATAGAACTTTCAGTTGATTACTCTTCATGGGCTCCCTCAGTACCACTTGCAGTAACAGCTGTTTACTTTCGGTTGTGTGAAAGTGTACCAAACCTTAACTGTATCTCTGAATGTGCCCTGTCCATCCATTATATGTGCTATTGCCTCTCAGTGCTCTTCCTATTTACCCCATCCTCCATTCTCTCTTCTCCCTTCTTAACCCTGCTAAGTCCTACTTTTGCTATTTATAACCCTTTGCAGAAGACCCCTCATGTTCTTTTCCCACCTGCCCTCTTGCTTAGATTGGTAGCGCACCTCCTTCCTGAGGTTTTTCTTGTATCATCTACCATACTCTATTTGTATTTTTAATCCCTTATCTCTCCTAAATAAACTCCGAGCTTCTTGAGAAATGAAACTATGTGGTTGAGCCTGATAAGCCATCATGTGCTAAAGAGCTTTGTGTGGAGTACTTGCTCAATAAATGCTTGCTAACTGAATAAATGAAGGCATTACCCACCCACTGAAATCTAGTCGGTTTTAATAAAGTGAACTAATAAAATTGAAAGAGATCTTTGGAAGACAGCAATTTTTAAAATAAACATATAAGAGCAGTCAGGCTCACAGTAAACACTTAGAAATATTTGCTGAATTATTTCAAAATGGTACTTGTGCATCAAGCTGATTTTCTGCCCATGTGTACATTTTCTGGATGTGATAATCACAATACCTTACTAGTGCTTGCTATGCTGTTCAGACTTAGAAATGATAATGTGATGACTGTATAGAACCACACATTAAATGAGGAGACATTAGTCTTTCAAAATTGCTCGTGCTGAAGTTGGAATTTTGAGTTTTGCATAGTATTTATTTATTTGTTCAATAGATTATTTCATACTGAAACAATGTGAAGGAGAAAGTAACAGAGAGATAGGATTGTTATGAGATAAAGGGTTAAAAATTGGTCAGTGTGAATTATTTAATTTTTTGCACTTGTCTTTTTTTTTTTTTTTCTGAAAGATCCTTGTCCAGTAGATCAATTTAACATCAAGAAGGTAATCTATATTTACTTTGCGGCAGGTATTGTAGCTCTTAACTCTGCATTTAGCTGATTCAGCTCCTACCCAGACTACTTTGACCTCAGAAATATTCCCTGCTAACTGTCCTCCTGTTCACTCCAATTTGTACTGCCTAAATGCTTACTGCTGAGTGTCCCTCTGGCCATTTTGAAAGGTGTTTCATCACACTACAATAAACGTGAAATACTGATGCACTCAAAATGGCACACACACACACACACAAAAGGCAGCCGGCTATCGACATGGGACTGGGCAGGGGCATTTATTACACTTTACTCTTATACCATTGTCTACCTTTGGCAAAGGAAGATTGTAAGTGTCCCTGGTGGTCTGTGTCGATCAATACTACATGGGAGTTAAATTAGACCTCAAGTCAAGCACACATCTATGTTGGCTGAGATACCTTCCACCTAAAATCCCTGGAAAATTTACATTTTTCCACTAAGTTAACCAGTAATAGAGTGAAATGAGTGAGAAAAAAGCAGCTGTCTAGTTTCTTTCGTCTCTCCAAACAAACCTGGTTCAATTTTTAGCCCTCTGCAGGTGTATTGCAGTAATTACCTTAACAGTCTTTCAACCTCTTAGTTGAGAAACTGTTGATTTCATGATAAAACCTCACTAGGGAAGTTAAAACATCATGGCATAAAATCCCAAGAATCAGAGAAATTCTCTGATTTAGATTATCTTTCCTATATGCCCTAGTTCAAGAATATCTTCAAAATCTGAAAGTGAACTGGAAAACAGATGTACTTTCTGAAGTCAGATCTATGTGAATTAGTTATTAACTCTGGGTTTGTGAACCAAAGGTAAGTTTAAGTGAAATAGTCATTAAGTCCCTTTAAATTAGTATTTCTTCAATTATTTCTCTTATTTGTAGGATTCACTCATAAATTGCTAAATATTTAGTCCTATCTACAGGCTACACTATTTATTTTATAATTGGTTCCACTTTTATACTTTGTGATTTTTGATAAGATTATGTTTCTCTTTCAATGTATCATTTTTACCTCCTTTTAAGATTATAATTATTTTCCACAAAGGGCAGAAGAATTCCTAACTATAGATCAAGCTTCCATTTAAAATGAACATCACGGGGAGTTCCCTTTGTGGCTCAGTGGTTAACGAATCCGACTAAGAACCATGAGGTTGTGGGTTCAATCCCTGGCCTTGCTCAGTGAGTTAAGGATCCGGCGTTGCCGTGAGCTGTGGTGTAGGTTGCATACGTGGCTCGGATCCCACGTTGCTGTGGCTGTGGCGAAGGCCGGCGGCTACAGCTCCTGTTAGACCCCTAGCCTGGGAACCTCCATATGCCGCGGGTGCGGCTCTACATAAAGGCAAAAAGACAAAAAAAATAAAAAAATAAATAAAATAAAATAAAATAAAACGAACATCACAAGAAGTGTTTTGCCCTAACTTTAGATAATCAGAAGCAGTTTCCATTTCTGGTCATTTGAGTAAGAATAAAACAGATCACCAAATGGGCCACATTTCTTAGAGTGGGAAATAAATGTATGGGAAAAATCCTGTTAACTGATCTAAAGGGACTATTTAATGATGAATTCTTGAGAAAACTAGGATACTTTTTTAAGACAAAACCCACAAGTTGAACCTATTGAAAACTGATTCAGTAGATTATTTTAGTGGTATTCTGGTAAAAATTTAATGAACAGTTTTGGGTGTATGGGAGGCAGATCTGTAGTGTTTTCAGTTTCTATAGTATGAATACACCAACCCAGATTACAATCTGATGAAGTGACATCACTAATGGAGAATCAGGAAGAGATGCCCACAACTGACTGTCCATGCCAGCTCTAGCACAGTGCTAGTTATCTTGCCAACTCAAGTCCTCAATCCCAGCTTTATAAGTGAGAAAGGGGAAAAGAGCACTAAGAAATACATGGGAAGCCACTGATTAAAAGTATTGTGAAATGCTATCTTGTTTTCTCTTTTAACTCACACTGCTTAATAAAATAATAGCAACATTTCATTTTATTGTTCACTTCCCAATATTTTTACATTTATCTTAATTGTCTTTCCTTATAGTTGAGTCTGATGGCCTTGGCTTTTCCTCACAGAATCATGGTCCATAAATATTCGGCTAAAGCAAGAATAAGCATAATCTATATAATTGAGTGATTACCAGAAATGAAGCATGTGTGTATTATTATTATTGTGTGTTGTTATGCATAGATTATTTCCCAGAAATCCACATGGCTGTCTCTTTACTCTCAATGACCTATGTGTTCAAATACCACATTCTGAAATAGGCTTACCCTAACTACACCATTTAAAATTTCCATTAATCCTTCTTATACTCGTTCTATTACTTTAGCACCTTTTTTTTCTGTCTTTTTAAGGCTGTACCCACAGCATACGGAGGTTCCCAGGCTAGGAGTTGAATCGAAGCTGTAGCTGCCAGCCTATGCCACAGCCATAGCAGTGCAGGATCCGAGCCGCGTCTGCGACCTGCACCACAGCTCATGGCAACGCCGGATCATTAACCCACTGAACGAGGTCGGGGATCGAACCTGCATCCTCATGGATGCTAGTCAGATTCGTTTCTGCTGAGCCACGATGGGAACTCCTAGTTACTTAATTGATTAGCAAGAAATAATGGGATTTCACTCAGCAATGTTTCAAAAATAGCCTAGATTCTCATTCTTCTGAAATATTTAGATATGGTCCCAGTAAAGACTGACTATCACTGAGTCTAGTGATTTTTAGAGTTCTTTAGAGACCTCTCAAAGACCTCACAAAGAGGAGTTGAGAAGGGGCCAAATGGGAGGAACTCAGGTCTCCACTCTGGGTCCATGCAAGGACTCAGCTTTTACTAGCTCTGATCACGTGTAGGGAAGGGAGAAGCCAGGTATGTGTACACCTGGGGCTGGGGGGAGGTAGGAGACTGTGTCATAACATTTTATCTGATTAAAAGATTTCTACTGTTAACGTTTGGAACTTTTAGATTGCTTGAAGCTTAAAATCCTGTATGTTTCTTAAGTTCTTACAATTAGTTAAGAAGAAGGGAAAAAATCCATCTTTCATTTAAACTAGATTTAAAAAAATGCCCTTTTATAAACTATCATCTCCAAGTCAGGGGCCTTTAAGTAAACTCTTCTCCATTTTTCTAAAATATAAAATGTCTATAATATACTTATTTGCCCATAGCATTTACAAAATGGTTCAGAAGGAAATCATACACATGGTTTAAAAGGATGAATTTGCAAAGACAGTTTTTTTAAAAAAGACTAAACAACCTACTACCAAACTTGTATTGAGGAAAATTATTTTGAAATATGAATCAGGTAGAGCCAGATGCCTCCCCCTTGTAAGCAACTTGAATTCAATTTGTGGCAGAACGTGGAGGCTCTCCTGGATCAATAGGGTGCATTCAGCACAGCTGACATCCTATGCCTGATCCAGAGCAAACCTGGCTGGGGACCTATTAGTCATACCTGAGGGACTTTCCCCAGCTTTTATCTCAAGGTCTATCTCCTAGGATTACAGGTACTTGAAGCTAATTAGTCTGCTCTATTACCTGCCAGGGCAGGCCTGTTTCTACAACATCCCATTTACCCTACAATTTCAATGAGATAATCAGGGGGCTACAGTGCACTAAAGGTAAAATGATAGCCTCGCATACACCCCTGACTGCCTTTATCTGTTAATGCCAAGCACCGGCTTGGGGACGCGCGTGAGCACGCCCAAATGGAGCGCGCTCGTACCCCCCCCCACACACACACACATACACCCGCCGCCTCAAGGCTAATAGCCAGACTGACCTGTTATAATTTTTCTCTGTTTGCTTTGTTGCCTTTCCCCAGAAGTCAGTCGCCCTTCCAATGTAATTATGTGATTAGAGCTAAAGACTATAAACAAATAGAGATTGTCCCCTCCCCCAGCTCTTCAGTCCAGCCTTCTGGATGCTGAGCCTTTGAGGAGGCAGCCTGTACCTGGCTGACACAGGGAGGCAGACCTGAGACATTAAAACTTCTCACACTCATGACTCACCTGTTCTTCCTTCTAATCTTGGTGTGCAAATGAAGCACAAACAGAAGCAAAGTTCAGGCTTTCATGTTCCATTTGTTCAAGTTTTAGAATATAATCAAAATGTTTTTTTTCCCCTTTAAATTAGAATTTTATTTCAATGTATGGCATATTCATAGTATCATAACAAATTAAGACCATGAATCAAAACAGACCCTTTGACAATATTTACCTCTCTGTAAGTATCCTGCATTGTTTGGACAACCTCCTGGCTTACATTTGTTTACTACAGAGGAATTATATTTGTGTAGATGGTAGAATACCGAAGCAGTGTATTTTATTATGATGCAGTTATGGGAAGTCAAACCTGATTTTACCCTGAAAGTTTTTCTCCTTGCTCACCCTGGAGGCCAGAAACAGCAGAGAATGTGTGGGCCCACTTTACTCTGGCAGAAATGCGTTTGCAATGATAACAAGAGCAGTTAACAATATTATTGTATGCTCTGGCTTTGCTAACTCTTCTTCACTAGAAAACATCTAAGATATTTCTCTGGAGAAATTTCAAGGTCCCTTTTTTCATGCTTAATTTTTCCCACTCCTGTGCCTCCTTTGATTTGTTCTGTTTCCATCTTTCAAATTCACAGCATTCCCTTTGAAGGGATCCATTCTGGGCTACAGGAGTGGCAGTGTAAGTCAGGAGTTACACCCTCAAAATCCTACAGGGACTGGGAAAGTGACTTGGGTTTGTGAAGAAGGCATGGAATGGCCTAATTGTGTAACTCTCTACAGACTGCTTATTTTTTTTAAATAAAATTTTTTTTGAGATATTTGCTGATTCACATGCACACGTATGAAATAATCTTGAGAGAGCCCATGTATATATTATTCAGTTTCCCCCATCTTGCAAAACTATGGTATAATATCACAACCAGGAAGCTGACATTAAAAAAAAAAATCTGTTAACATTTCCCCAGGTTATATGTACTCCTGTATGTACTGTGTGTGTGTGTGTGTGTGTGTGTGTAGGTTTGTGCTGGTGTATTTATTTCTATGCAATTTTATCACATGTAGGTTTGTGTATCACCACCATAGTCAGGTCAAGAACCTAAACTGTTCCAACACAGAAGAACCCTTAATGTTGCCTTTTTATAGCCATACCCACTTCAGTCCGGTCCCCACCTTCCCCTTCTCAACCCCAACTCCAGGCAACCACTAATCTGCTTTCTTTACAATTTCATGATTTCAAGAATGTTGTACAAATGGAATAACCTAGTAAGTAATCTTGTCTTGTGCATTCAATTTTTCCACTTTGCATAAATCCCTTGAAATTCATACAAGTGGTTGTATGCATCAAAATTTCATTCCTTTTCATTGCCGAGCAGTAGTCCATGGTGTGGATGTACCACAGTTCGTTTAGCTATTTATTCATTGAAGGACATATGGGTTGTTTTAAGTTTAGGCTCTTACAAATTAAGCTGCTATTAACATTAGTGTACATGCTTTTTTATGAATCTAAATTTTTATTTCTTGCACATTTTTGGCAGAGACACAGACTCAGAGATATAATTCACTACTCAAAGGAAAATGACAACTTATATGCCAGAAAAGCTGTCAAGAGGCACTCAGCCTCAGTGTGTTGGAACAACAGGTAGTTGTAGGTATTACGCTGAACTGATTTGTGTCCTGGGGAGAAGTCACTTCACAGATCCAGCAAGCAAGCCCATGTGGGAGCCCAATAGTATCAGATCTGTCCATCTTCAAAAAAATCCTGAAATCTAGAAATGTACATTAAACACTCTGGTTTAATATTTTATATGTGGGCCTTCATGTTTGGAAATAGTGTGATAGCAAAATGAAATAGGACTATAGACTAGATTTTTAACCATAGGCCATCTCTTTTTTTAGCTCACAGAGGCAGAGAACTCTGATATTCACCTCATGAAGCCCCATGACCTCCCTGAATTCACCTATGTACCACTATTTTTTTTTTAACCATTGCATTTGTCTAATTTTTAAGTTCTTGTTACTCATAGGGTTAGTAGAAATAGAATACATTTAATCAGCTACTGAAAGCATTCATTCATTCAGTAACCAGGGCAGGACCCCATGGGTCATCTGATTTGCACTGTGGATACACAGTGAACTAGAGGTAAAGTCCCCGTTCTTTGCTCTCATGAGTGTGGAGTCTTGTGGGATGTCTACAGACTGGTAGCTGAGAGTAAGTCTGGCACTGATGGTATGATTTTTCTGACAGTAAAATCTATAAATAATTATTAACTTCCTACATTTATATATAGGATGATATCTGATTTTTTTTTAAACATTTTAGCTCAGCCAGTTAGGAACCCAACATAGTCTCTGTGAGAATGTGGGCTCAATTCCTGGCCTTGCTCAGTGGATTAAGGATCCAGCATTGCCACAAAATATGGTGTAGGTTGCAAATGTGTCTGAGATCTGGTATTGCACTGGCTGTGGCATGGGCCTGAAGCTGCAGATCCAATTCAACTCCTAGCCTGGGAATTTCTGTATGCCACAGGTATAGCTGTAAAAAGAAAAAAGACTCTGGCTTTTGTTGAAAAACTGGAAACTCAGAAATAATAACTCATTTTTTAGCATGGGAGGTCAGTTTGGGATGAAGAGTAGCCACCCCACTCAGCAGGACAGGCACTCTCCAACCCCCCCACCCCCAATGTCCCCTCAGCCTCTCTCATTTATGTTAACTGCCTGGCCTCTAAGAACATGTTAGTTTGCTAACTCTGGTTTAATGAGAGAGAAAACATTAAGCAAACAATAAATTGCTAAATCCCGGCTTCTTCTAATAGCCACTTGCTCCTTTCAGGGAAATTACCACTGAACTTGAGTTATTACAGCCATCATAGATAGATGCATAGAAACCAACTTGTTAAGCATATTTTGTGTGATTGGGTCATTGCATATACCTACACTGATATTTAATTCCTCATTCCTCAGTGAAACATCAGTCTTAAACTCCACAATGAGTAAAAACTTGAACATACAGAAAACCATCAGACGTGTAATTTTAATTATTATCTATTTATCTTATAATGTCAATGAAAAATCTTAGGCTGTGCTAGATTAGAACTTAGGGAAGGTTTCTTGGACAAAGATCTTAGGTCAAATTTCTAAAGCTGAGACATCAACTTGATCAAGAGACTGTGTAACAGCTCTCTTTTTAGATTTATCAGGAATATACCCACTGCTACTTGGAGCAAGGGTACAAACTAAAGTACCAAAATGGTTGTGACTATAGAAAAAAATCATATAACTTCTTTCAAAGACAGAAAACATTAAGTCGTCTTTGGCTCTGTAAAGTAATGCTTTTGGAAGAGATGTCATAATGCCGATATTAGCACACACTTTTAATTTTGAATTGGTACATAGCCTTCTCAGACCATCATAAAAAAGCAAGAAATGATCAAGTCCCAGGGCATCATCAATGAACTTTGCTCTGGATTCTGTGGTGAATTTCTCATGTTTCATAACATTCTGAGCTTATAAATCCCAAGAGAGTATATTAAGGGTCTTGATTTTTCTTTAATATAAGATACCTAGAAACAAAGGGGAGTTTATTTCCCAACAAAAAAGCTACTTGAAATGCACTGCTTGATTCACACATGAACTAATCTTGGAAGGAATATTTGTTCTTTTTTGTTCATAACCTGGCCTCATGACAAGGGTGAGGAAGAAGAAAAAGTTGCCTCAGGCATTTACAAGCCCTACAAAGACTTTATTAAAAAGAAAAATACCCACAAATTTACTACCAATCCATCTAGATCTTTCGCCGTGTTGTGTCAGCTCTCATGAGGGGCCTGTAACTTGAGAGATTTAACAGCAAAAAGGCACAAAAACAAACTTTACAATGCAAAGAGCAAACCATTTAAAGAGATAATTTTTCCTCATACATACTTGAGACAACAGTCAGAAGCTTCTGAAAAATTGAATTTGCCTTTACCAAGTGAGTGCTCAGTGCAGTTAATTCTTTAAATATCTACTAAAATCACAAATTGTGCAATATAGATTTGATTATTATGAATTATTTTTATGATATCAGCAAAGGAAATAATTGACCAGTCCTCCTCTAGGTCATTTTTGGTGATTTCGGGCAGCGTTGAAAAGGTGTCTGAAGATTTTTAAGCCCACTGGCTGGTGGGTCCTCACTCTCTTATTTAAAATGCTGCACTACAAAGTTCTTTTCATGTCTCAGCAGTTAATGAACTGACTAGTATCCATGAAGACATGGTTTGATCCCTGGCCTTGCTCAGTGGGTTAAGGATCTGGCGTTGCTGAGAGCTGTGGTGTAGGTCGCAGATGAGGCTAGGACTCAGAGTTGCTGTGGCTGTGGCATAGGCTGGCAATTCAACTGCTAGCCTGGGAACTTCCAAATGCCTTGGGTGTGGCCCTGAAAAGACAAGAAACAAAAAAAAAAAAAAAAAT